>ML681998.1:42487279-42570889 GCA_007922195.1 Podocnemis expansa
CAAGGTTGTTTCGACCCCAAATAGGGTTTAACTTGTTTCGAAACAACGCCCTTGTTTCGAAACAATGGGTTCCCGTTGTTTCGAAACAAGGTGTGTCGTGTGAACATGGTTTTTTTTGTTTTGAAACAACCTCGTTGTTTCGAAACAAAAGTGCTGTGTGAACACAGCCTATGTGGCCACCCATTGCAAAGTAAAATTGCTAAAATCCATCTGTTTGAAGTCAGTTACAGAGTTTAAACTGATGCAAATGAGTGTGTGAAGACTCAGATGAATATCAATCTGGTTTAGCTTCACTTGATTAAAAACAGGTCTAACTTAAACAAAGACCTTTCTTAAACCAGAATAAAGAAAGTTGCCCTAGTTTTAGTTAGTGATTTGAATTTAAACCAAGGCAACACCCTGAGTTGAATTCTCTTGTTTCATTTTAGCCTAAGTCAGTTAGAGCTTGTCCACACAGGAAAACTCCACTAGTATAAACTAAGGTGTAAATTTAAATTGTGATAGTTACATGGAGATGCCTTACTGTTATAACTTTCCCTGTTTCTTCCTGGAGTGTGTAATCAGCCTGTGTAAGTCTCTACTGCCAGATGTCTCATTTATGGGTGTCTACAGTGGAACCTTAGGTCGACTTAAGGACCTACAGACCCCCAGGAGCACACTGGGCTTTTATTAAGTTGACTTAAGCACTTCCATAAGTTGACTTAATAACACCACCTCTTAAGGTCGACTTTACACTTAAATCAACCTTTTTAAGTCAATTTAAGCCAATGTAGATGGGGGAAAAAACACTTAAGGGTCAATCTAGCACCTGCCAGTGTCAACGCGGGCAGTCAACAGGAATTTTCCTATGTGGACTCTCTCAGTTAACGTAACAAGGTTGACTTTAAGTCAACTTAAAGTTGACCTTGTTAAGTCAACTTAAGAGCCTCCAGTGTAGACATACCCTAGATAGACCCAGAGGATCCAGACATTTTCATGCCCTATAGATGCAGGCAAAACAGTCTACCAACTCTCATATTTCAAGTCATCTGACCACCATAGGGGGGCAGGAAGGAATTCTTGAGGCCATGTAGGGGTCTGCATAGCTTATCAGATGTCTTCTGGTTTAGTTTGGAGGTTGTTTGTTGTCTTCCCTTTCTCTGAAAAATTCTGGATGGGCTAATTCAGGAGAAAGAGTACTGGGCTTGATGGGGTATAGTGTACTATGATGAATCCTATGTTCCTATGCATCTATGCCTGCCAATTCTTATCTTTATTATTCAAGATACTGATCTTTAGACAGAAGGGAAAAGGAAGTGCCTGTCAGGCTGCCCATTTCTGAGGAAGATTCTACTAATCTGAGCAAAAAACCCATGTGCATATGCATCAGTTAGCTTCTCATGTGTGAAATAATGGGTGGGTGTGCCTTTCCTGTTTCTGTTATTAATAACAGATCATGATGTGTCTTAACAGAGGCAAGATAAGAGCTAATCTTGCACATGAAGGTAAAAAGATGACCATGTACCACTGGGAACGCTGATTATAATGACGTGAGACTGAGGGACCATAGAAGACATACTAGGGATATGTTCATTCTCCCCTAAAGGAGACAAAATTTATTTGGAGCCAGTGAGCTTTCAGTTACCTGCTCAGTTCAGGAAAAACCACCAAAACCACCAAGGAGTCTTGTGGCACTTAAAGACTAACAGATGTATTTATCGCATGAGCTTTCTTGGGAGAAAACCCATTTTGTCAGACGCTTTGAAGAGGGGGAACTTACAGAATTAGCTCATCCATTTCTGTAAGTTCCCCCTCTTCAAAGAGTCTGACAAAGTGGGATTTTCTCCCACGAAAGCTCATGTGATAAATAAATCTGTTAGTCTTTAAGTGCCATAAGTCTCCTTGCTTTTTTTGCTTTACTAGACTAACAGAGCTGCCCTTGTGGAACCTGCTCAGTTCAGTACCTGCTTCCCTCCCTAAACATTTCCTTGCAGCCATGTCTTTCTACATCTGGACACAGCTTCAAAACTTGCATAATTTTAGCTACTCTAGCACCGTACAAAGCCCCATGAAGCTCTGAATAATCAACTCTCACCTCCCTGCAGCTTTTCCTTCTTGGCGTAATGGCAATGGCTCCATCTCTAAACGGTAATGCTAATTCAGACACTTACTGGGTAACCGAACTTGCACGTAAAATTCACCTAAAGAAATGACTTAACACATCCATACCCTAGTTAATGCCTGTCTCAGTTACCATACCCTCCCTGATTCCTACTGTTCTCTTTTCTGGCTCTCCCTGAGCACAGCTGCCCTAATTTCCTTCTTGTCTGAAGGATTGTTCAGGGAGATTCTTTGCAAGTCTGTGAGTTTGGATCACAATGGCTATGTCTACACTGTAGGCTTAAGTCAACTTAAGCAACTTCCTGGCCACATTTGGAATTCATTAAGTTGACTCAAGCACTTCCTTAAGTCAATTTAATAACTCTCACCCTTAAAGTCAACTTTAAGGGTTAAATTGACTTTATTAAGTCAACTTAACAAAATGTGGCCATTAAACTAAACTTAATATAGTTGACTTAAGGCAGGAGAGCCATTTAAGTGGACTTTATTAAGTCAACTTTAAATGGGTCCCCTGCCTTAAGTCGATTTTATAAAGTCAAACAAACAGGGTCTCTCCAAGTTGACTTAATAAAGTCAACTTTAACTTGACCTTATTAAGTCGACTTACCTGAGCCCTCTTGTGTAGATATAGCTATTGAGATTCCAGAAGGACACTCCTGTGGTGAGGACACTAGCACAGGACTGTACTTTACACTTTCTGTGTGACCATGGGCAAGTAGTTTAGCTTCTCTGTGCCACAGTTCCCCATCTGTAAAATGGAATAACAGCACTCTGCTACCTCACAGGGGTGTCATGAGAGTAAATACGACAAAATATTATGTGACATTCAGATGCTATAGGGATGGGGTTCATATAAGGAACTAAGATAGATAAACAGCCTCAACGCCAGTGGTTCTCAGCTTTTCAGTAACAAGGCACACTTCAAGAAGACAAACAATGCCATGGTACACCCACTTTTTTCAGCTGAATTGATTGCTCATAAATGTCACATCTACTATGGTTACGATCTTACTAGAGAGGTTGGCAACATAGTGCATACCACAAGCTAGAGAAGGATCAAATACATTAAAGTTTCAAATCCACTGGAAAAAAATACACATCAGCTCAATTTTGCCCTTTGGCTACCCACATTCAGAATGTTCACATTTTAGAATAAAAAAACCGATACCTCACTTTCAATCTGATGATTAATTTTCAAGAGTTTTATGAGTTGTAATGTTGGTTGGATAGAATATTATTTAAGATGAAACCATGTTTGTTTTACATTGATTTTCATACCCTTTGTACAAAATTTCATGGCACACAGACAGTTCCCACGGCACACTGGTTGAATACCACTGTTCTACACTCTAAGACTTTCAGCACAGAAGACACAAGAGAGAAAGAGCTGAGGTGGCTTCAAGCCACCTTTGTGTCAGCCCAAAACTGTGCTGCTCCAAGGGCTGGATGCAATACTTAAAGTGGTCTGAAAAAATGTTTAAGTGACCAACATTTGTCTGTCCCCCTCCCCAGCAATTAATTCTGCCCCCCAGCCTGCCTCTTCTCTGATCCTTCTAGGGTCCTTCACCCTCTTGGCCCTCTTTCAGACTTGGGGTCTGCCATGGAAACCCCTTTTCTCCATTCCCAGCCACCATGTCCCAAAGAGGGAGTAGAGGAGCTGCCCCATTGATCAGAGAAGAGGTAGGGGGAAGCAGGAACTGAGCCACGTTGAGAAGAGAAAAATGAGCTCCCACTTCTCCCTTCCTGTCATAATGGTGTCAACGCCTGAGGGGAGTGGCGCAGAGCTCTGCCTCCTTCTTGCAGCAGCTTTGATTCATTGCTCTTCCCTGGGAGGCATGCCAGAGGGGAAAAAAGTCAGTCAAGAGATTTGCCCCCAGGTTATTCAAAATGTGCACCCCTTAGCTCACTCTTGTTATTTTATTTCCTGGGGATAGAGGCCCACTGCTGCACGCTGCACATTAAGCACTAGCTGGGGAGGCCCCTGGCATAGCCAGGCTGCAGTCAGCATTGGGCAGAACTGCCCAGCATCTCCACAGTGCTGAGGCATTGCCCCAATCCAGGCATGGCCCTTCCATCAGGGTTTTGTGAACGGTTCTCCTGAGACCGTCTTATGCCTGTCCTCACACTCCCTGTGCTGAGGAAATCTTCCCCCAGTTAGGTAAACTGCTATTCGCAACTCCTGACCTTCCTTGAAGCATAAAGGTGCCAGGGACATCTCCCCTCTTCACTGGCTCTCCCTTGCCTGTTCTGTAAAGCTCAAATTTCTCATTCCTGCTCAAATTTACCTTGTGTTATCCTAGGAAGTGAGAGCCAAGATGTATCACATCATCCTCTACTTCACCCTGCCCAACATGGTCATTGTAAGCTCTCGGGGTCCTGGCTCAGCCTGGAGGGCACCCCCTTTTGGTCTCATCAGGAAGCTACTCAAATTGGAAGTCCCTCCAGGCAGACAGTCCCTTGCCTTTTTTTCAACAGGCCACTCTCTAGGGACTTTCTGGGTCCCAGATACAGTCAACGAGTCCCAGACCCCCACGCAGGGCAGGCTTTCCCACAGTTGACGAGACACGGCTTTGGCTTTTACACCCCCTCTTCCTGCCCTGGCCACGCCCCTCTGCTTCTGGGGCCCAGGTCTTGTAGTTCCCTAGTCTGACCGGGGAGGGTGTTTGGGGGATTCCCCAAGCCCAAGCTCAGAGGATGGCCACAGCTCCTTGCTACACTCATGTTGTTGGCATCTCCCATTCCCAGCTGTGTACAGAGCTCTCAGGCTGGCAACGTTGTAATGGGGTTTTCTGGATGCTGCTATAACAGTGCAGAGCCCAGGGAGTTGCAGCCCTGGTGACACATTGTTTAAGGATCGAGCCACATCATAGAGGGGCACGGTCTTATAGTCAAAGTGCTGCTGTCCTATACTGCTCCGCTCCCTTGCCATACAGCTCCACTTTCAGCCTCCCCATTGGCTGACTGTTTAGGAGCCAAGAGCCAATTAGGTTCCGGCTAGGTCACCTACCAACAGGGATTCAATAACAGCAGAGCCCTTACCTGCTGGTATGATGCAGAGACAGCTATAAATTTAAGTGATGTTGCAATTTGGCTCATGGGCTCCCACTTGCAGACCCGGAATCTGTGAGATTTGAAGAGGTGAGTGTGAATATGTGAGACAGGGTTCAAATGTGTGAGTCTCACAGCTCTTGCTTGGGGTTTGAAGTCTCTAGTCTCTGTGCTCTTTCATGCTGCCCAATCTGCATAGGTTCACCTCTCATGGCCAGAACTCACATGCCCTCATTTAGTCATTCCTAAACACTGGCTGTATTAATCCATATTCGAAGCATCTGAGGAAGTGGGATCTTCTCCCACGAAAGCTCATGCAAAAAATAAATCTGTTAGTCTTAAAGTGCCACACAACTGCTTGTTGTCTTAATCCGTCCACCAAACAAAGGTGGAGATCAGTCAGATGATCTCCTGCCACAGCTTTTACAAACAATCCCAATACCTCCAATGTACAATCTTCATCTTGACCTCTCAGCGTGTCCTTTTTTAATGAATCTGGCTCATGGACCAGAAGGTCTAAAACTTCCAGCATTCACAGCCCACACTTAGTCCATTTTGAGTGTTATAATTTAACAGGTATCATTGTTAAGAACCCTTTGTGCCACATTTGTATAAATAGAAAGTTCCAAGACCATTGGACTGCATCTTTAAAGACTCTGATGTTCCAGGTGATCAGTCATGCCAAATGCTCCCAAATTCATGCAGCAATTAATTTCTGAAAAGCGATCATGCCTGAAACTGATTGTGCCCCAAGAAAAATGGCCTTCATGAGAAACACACTTAATTATTGCAGAAACAAAGACTGACAAACCAACTGCCTGCCCACAGTGACATTTAGTACATCCACACAGCATCTGAATCTTTGGAACAGAGCTTAGTCTTAGGCTCCTAAAGTCCATAGATGGTCACCTATATAAGTTGCCTGATTGTCAAAAGTGTTGATCTCCCATCAGCTCCCACAAGGGAGTACTGAGAAATACTGGACAATTAGCATTTGAAAAAATGCCATTTATTAGAGGCAAACTTTTCAAAAGTCCCTAACTATACATTTAGGAACCTTACCTCAGGAACCTATGTGGGCCAAGGTGTGTACGTTACAGCTCTTTGTCCATCAGGATATGAGTCTGTGGCAGCCACAGTAGCAAGGTGTGCCTCTTTAGGTCAAGCTGTAGTGGTTTGTGTTTAGTTGTGGAGGTCTTTGTTGTGCTAGCCAAGATGGTGGCCATGACAATCTTGGTCTGTAGCAACACAATAACGAATTCAAACAGACTTAGTGTGTTGGATTCCTCCCTCCTCTGGGAAGTGACAGGCAACTGGCACTGTGGTCTTAGTTCTGCAGATCCCTGCACAGCGCACACTAGAATGGGCTGAGGTGTTGCCATCCAGCATGGGAATGAGAGGCAGCTACATCTGGGTGAATATAAGGTTAGGCCCTTGCAGTAGTCCTCAGTGCTGAGTGTGAGGTAAACAGTGTGGGGTGGGGACAGGGAATGGACATGCATGGATGAGATGTGGGATTCAGTGCAACCCTCAAGATGCCAGTGAGGCGCTCAGCTACATACCCCTTTCTTATGCCTTGTCTTTACTAGGAAAAAAGTGTGTTCTGACCTCATGTTATCTAGCAAACACTTGCTACTTGTACCCTAAATCAGTATTTCCCACCCTTTAGTGGACTGGAGAACACCTAAAGGTATCAATTACTTTACACAGAACACCTGATGAAAACATTCTTGAAAAAGCTGGTAACAGTGGCAGGAAATTTAAAATTTCCCAGTCAGAGCAAAGCTTCCAGGTGTGTGTCAACATCTGCTGCCATGTGGCTGGAAGCTTTGCTGCAGCTGGGGCATTAAATTGTTCCTTTCCCATCCTCACAGAGCCCCCTGATGGGGAGCGGTCGGGGTGGGTCACTGAACACTTGCACTATGTCTGAGGAATAGTAACGTTCCACAGGACATCAGATGAGAAAAGCTGTCCTAAACTCTTTGCAAGTGTTTCCTACTAATGTGTCTGAAAACTACCAATGCCTTGTTTTCTCTAGTGTTTTACTATGTAAATACAATAAAGGAAATGTTTTCTTTCATCTCACATGACTGCACTTGGCCTCACTACTGCTCATGTACTAAGATGACAGCCTGTTAATCTGAACCAGGGGTTAAAGTATAATTTGGTGAGCCCTGGAACCCTACTAAATTTCCAGGCCCTCCTCATGCATATCTGGGCCCCCTTCATGCATGTCTGGGCCCCCTTTGTGCATGCCCAGCCCTCCTTCTCCTACCCCAGCTGCTGCCCCCCAAAAACCTGCCCACCATCAGACCCCTCCTTCTCCATATCCTTCTCAGCCCTGGTCCCCATTCCCTAAGCTCCCTTCCCCCATATCCCCACTCCAGCCCCACTAACCCCTCACACCCCCATCTTCACTCCACCCCTTTCAGCCCCCCAAATCCCTCCACACCTCCCCACCCACCATTCTGACCCATTCTTTCCACCCTCCCCCACCATGCGGAGCCACCCGAGGGGAGGCTGGGCCCCACTTGCTCACCAAGTGGCTTGCGGACTCCCAAGGGCCAGGACGGGGGCGAGGGTGGAAGAGAATCAAGCCGGCCCCTTATTCAAGCTGTGCTCTGAGGTTTCTGCCTTGGAGCACTGTGGTGTTTTGGACTACCTAGGGTGATTGGGGGCTGGCTGGGACTGACCAGCGTTGACTCCTTGCTTCCTTCAACTCTCCTGTCTATGCAGAATCTACCTCTGGTCGTATAAGTAGATTGTGAGCTTCTTGGGGAAGGTGCCATTTTTGTTTGTGTTTTTACATCATCTTGCACAATGGAGCCCAGGGCCATGAAGAGGGCTCCCTAACACTAAAGGAATAATATAATAATAAAAATAATAGCCAGAAGTAATTTGGTGAACATAGAACAACATGTTTATTCAGATGCAGCTGGGATCCCCATGCAATCTGTCCTGCTTATCTCTTGGCACTTTGTGTTTACATGGGCAGCTGCATACCTGTGCAGGGGAGGCTTCGACTGTTCACAGATGCAATCAGCACTAGTGATTGCAAGATCAAGCCCTGTGCGTTCTATGATACTGACTGTGTGAATTGACCAAGAAATGACTCTACCGGAAATGACATGATCTTATTGCAGGAACATTCACTGGTTGATTTATTTCAGAGCACACGAGGAATTTAAAAAAACAAAGAGGAGATAAGACTTACATCACAAGGGCTGACTGTGAACATGCTCCATTAATTTCTCACCCAAAGAAAAATTAATGCTAAATAGATGTAGAAGAAAGAACAAACACATATTTCTCTTTGTCCTGGAATCTGAAGTGAAGTCCAACATTGACAAAGCACCGGCATGGATTTTAGGAGAAAAATCTATATCTCTTGTCCCAGTCCCTACACACATAACGACTAAAAACATTTTGTTCCTGCTATCTAGCTCCACCTTCTGGAAGAGGCTGACAGCACAAATACAAACCCCAACATTTTTGTTTGGTTGATCTGGCTTGTTGCAAGATCCCTCTGTGTTGGGGGATGGGGGAGGAAATCTCTCTCTCACACTCACACTCACACTCACACACACACACACACACACACACTCACACACACACACGGTATCTTGCTCATCTTTTAAAATGTGCTATATATAAATGCAGCAAAAAAAGAAATAGACCTCGGGAAGAAAGCAAAGAAATACTTCTTATGCAATAGATTAGAAGGAGACCTTGAAGCAAGGTCTCGACCACACATGCTATCTGGCAACCTCCCTAGCCAACAAAAAAGCCACAATCTAGTAAAATAGGAAATAAGCTGGATTTGGAATGACTGAAGCCCCTGTGGATATTCAAGATGAACCAACCCTGCCTGATTAAACAAAGCTCATCTGTGTAATGAGAGTACTGTTTAGAATTTGAGGAATCTTCAGTCATATTACAGAGTGGGTGCTTGGTCTCTGTACACCATTACTTGGACTCCTCTTGGCCCCTTGCTTGCTTGTCTGTATTTACTTAGGCAATGATATATGATGTTACTGGGCATCTGCCTCCAACCTCCCAAGGAGCTATAGCACCATATCAGTGAAAAATTGTTGCTTCTCTTACCTCCTGCTGCTTTTTAATAGCTGTTCTCTGTTAGTCTGCATATTAATGAAAAGTAAGCTCTTAGGGTTCTGTCCAGTTCTGGTCTTCTCTTTCAGCCTGGAGCTGATGGATCTCTCTCTTACTTCTGTATTCAAAAATATGATATGTAGGCCTAAGTAACTTGTTTCAGATAGGAAATCATAGTGAACTGTCATGGCAGTTACTAATTACTGAGCTGAACTGGGGGCTAAACAATGATGTAGCAACATTTCCAGATTTCCAGCAACATTTCCAGTTATTTACTGAGGTTAATCAGGACCAAGGAGGGTCGTGAGTGCCAGCGACCAGGCTGTGGGCGATTGTGCCTAGCAATCAAAGCAGGAGTCAGTAATTAGGAGCTGGAGTCCAGGGATGGAGCCAGAGTGAGAGGTCAGAGCTGAAGCGAGAAATCAAGAATTAGAGTTAAGAGTCAGAACTGGGATACTTGGAGTGAGTTGAGGCCATGGTAAGGCTGGGTCCATGGCAGGGCTGAAAGAAGGTGGGAACAAGGCTGGGAACAAGCAGGGACAAGGGCTCTCAAAGCTGTGGGAAAATGCTGTGAGCAGCTGTTGAAGAGTAGCTGCTGGGCTTGAAGACATCCATTGAATGACTCGAACAGCCTATGATAGGCTGACTGTGTTTGTTTGGTTACCCTGAGATTGGCTTTTCTACAGACCGTGGTTCCTGACAGTACCATTTACCAAGTGTGCTTCTTTGGGGCCTGGTTTCAATGGAACTCTTACACAAGGTCCCGTTACATATTTTAGTTCTTTACCACTTTTCAAGATTACTCATCCAGGTCATAGCCTTCCCAGTCCATCAGGCACTGGCACCTTGCCTTAACTCACTGAGAAATGAGAATTCAGTGGACCTACTACTTCTACTGTCTGCAGACTCCTACCAGTGGTGGTGGTAGGCTAGAGCAGTCTGGGTATGGGTTCTCAGTGAGTGAGGCCACCAATCTCACTGAAAGCTGTAGCATTCATTCGTGGTGTAATCTCAAAGGGCCCCAGATATTGGTGGTCTTGTTTGATGGATGGGTGGCCTGACTCAGGGATTCTGGGTAGAGAGCAACGTCTTGCCCCTACAGTCCAACTAAAGGCAGCCCAATGGGCTTAGTCTATGTGGTGTTTATAAATGCATTTGGTGGATTACAAGCATTCAGTGAGTTCCTGATTTACCCAATGTAGAAAGGTCAGTAAATCTGCAGTGGCTGGTATTGGAAAACTCGTGAACAACTGTGAATGGATGCAAGGGTCAAAGCCATAGTTTAATAAGGACAGTCTCTGCTGGGTTGAGGCATGGATTGCATTGATATACGTGAATCTGACATAGCACAGCAGGGGACAGTAGTCCTTCCTGTTGGTAACTCAAGGGCTGTGTTCACACAGCCGTCTTATTTTGAAACAACAGAGGTTGTTTCAAAATAAGATTTAGGCTGTTCACATGATGCACGGTTGTTTCGAAAGAACGGGTCCCGTTGTTTCGAAACAACAGCATTGTTTCAAAACAAGTTAAACCCCATGCGGGGACGAAACAACGCCGTGCGAACATGTTGTTTCGAAACAACGGTGACTTGTTTCGAAATAACTGTTGCCTGAACCTGCTATTTCGCTTCGAGCTTTTTTCCTTAATTCGAATTAACAAACTGTTAATTCAAATTAAGTTATTTTGAAATAAGGTATTATTTCGATACAAGTTGTTTCGAAACAACTGTATCGAAATAACCCCCTGTGTGTGAACACAGCCAAGAAGTAGAAAAGCTACTTTGCCAAGATTTTATTGACCCTCTCTATTTGCTCATTAGTCTGTGAATGAGCTAGACAATGTGAGGGATTGGTGCCAAGCAGTCCAAGATATTTTCACCAGAATCAGTAGGTCAATTGGAGACTGCGATCTGATACAGTGCCAACTCATACCCTGTAGTAGTGGAATACATTTTCCAGAAACACCCAAGCCATCTCTTGTATGCTGGGAACAGTTCAGCATGGGATGAAGGACTCTGTCTTTGTTTAGGCTGTCAGTGACACCCTGGATTACTGAGTATCCTTGAGAGCATGGCAATTCTACAATGAAGCCCATTGATACAATAGACCAAACCTATGGAGGCATGAGTAGAGATTAGCGGAGACCCAGAAATCTTGATTATGGGTTCTTGTTATGGGTGCAGTAGCTGTGGGGCCTTCTTACATCAAGTATTATATCTTGTAGCCTTGGCCATCAGAATCGCCTCAAGACAAGACTCAGGGTCTTGAACTGGCCAAAATGTCCTGCAAGAAGATATCATGACATAATTTCAATATCTGAAGCTTAGGTTGCCCCTCTGGATATAAATACAACTCTTGGAAGAGAGGAGACTGTTTTGTAATCTGCACTAAAAGTCAGGTTGCCATATTATTCAGATATGGCATATCTAGGCTGTGAGTGGGTCATCAGGGAGCATGGAGAAAATGGATGACATCAGGCAGCTATCAGTTGTCCGTTGACAAAGATGAATGTCCTCAGCATGGTGGCAAAGGACTCTTTGCCAGGTTTGAAATATTTGTCTCTGCAGACATGGCACTGCCTTCTCATTTCTTGTCTTCAGGAGATACAAGAAAGTCAAAGTAGCAATGAAGATTGACCAAAAAATCTTGGTGAAGGTGTTCAGCAGTCCAATAAGTATTCCAGGTTCTTGTGTTCCATCAAGCGTTGGACTGGGAATTGGAATTTTTCTGGAACACAGTATTAGCTTCTTTTCCTGAATATTGCAATTTTTTTTGTCAGAGTGAGTTTCTGATAAATAAATGCATTTAGAGGATATGGATGCAGGGAGCCTGCATGTTGAGATAATACTGTGCCTATGGCAAGTTTAAAGGCTGTCATTGATCATAAATGGAGTAGAAGGATCTGGGTGAATCAGGATGGTTGCTGTGGTGAATACCCTCTTAAGTTTATTGAAGGCCAGCTGAACTTACAAGCAGCAGGTGAACCAAGGCTCCTTTTGCAGCAGCACTTCTATGGATGCCACCAGGTTAGGGAAATCTTTTATAAATCAGTTGTAGAAATTGCTACAGGGATTGCTACACCTCTCATATGACCTTGAGGGCAATCCAGTTGAATGCTATTGCCACCTTACAGAGGTCCATAGTGAATCCTTTGTGGGAGATGACACCTCCCAAGAATTCCACTGTGTCATTATATATGCATTTCTTGAGCTCCTGCTGAGATAGTTTTGGCAGAATCTCTCCAAGACAGTATATGCTTGATGACAGTAGAGGGCCTGATTTTCAAAGAAAGCGAGAACGTCATCTAGTTAAATGATGACAAGTTGGTTCACCCTGTCCCTAAAGATGTCACTTATGAAATGGTGGAATGTTGCTTATGAGTTGCACAATGCAAATCATATGACCAAAAACTCCTTTTCCACTGTTAATATACCTTTTTTGAAATGAGTTGACCAGAGTTATGCCCACAGTATTCAATGTGTGGGCGTATGATGTATAGAGGCATTTATATAGTGGCATTATTATATTTTCTGTTTTATTTATTACCTATCCATTTCCCAATGATTCCTAACATTCTCTTTAGCTTTTTCTAACTGCCACTGCCACGAAGAGGATGTTCTTTGAGAACTGTGCATCATGGCTCCAAAATTTCTATCTTGAGTGGTAACAGCTAATTTATATTGCATGATTTTGTGGGATTATTTTTTTCAGTGTGCATTACTTTGCACTTATCAACACTGAAGTTCATCTATTTTGTTGCCCATCACCTAGTTTAGTGAGATCCCTTTGTAACTCTTTGCAGTCAGTTTTGGACATACTGAGCAAATACTGAGTTTTGAGCAAATACTGTTTCATCAGCAAACTCTGCCACTTTACTGTTTATCCCCTTTCCCAGTTCATTTGTGAATATGCTGAACAGCACAGGTCCCCATACTGATCCTTGGGAGACTCTACAATGTATCTTTTTCCACTGGGAAATTTGCTGTTTATTCCTAACCTTTGTTTTCTTTCTTTTAACAGGTTATTGGTGCGTGAGTGGAAGCTCTTATCTCTTCTTATTCCCTCTTATCCCAGGACTGCTTGGCTTGTTTTGGGGTCTTTGGTAAAGGTCTCTGTGAAAGGTTCTTTGAAATTCCAAGTATACTATATCAGATGAATCACATTTGTCCATATGGTTGTGGACCCCTCAAAATTTCTAATAGATTGGCGAGGCGTGATTTCCTTTTATAAGAGCTGTGTTGACTTTTCTCCAACAAATCACATTCATCTATGTATTTAATTCTATTGTTTACTATAGTTTCAACCAATTTGCTTCGTACTGAAGTTAGGCTTACCAGCCTGTAATTGCCAGGATCCCTTCAGGGGCCCTTTTTTGTAATTAGCATTACATTAGTTATGCTGCAGTCATCTACTACAGAGACTGATTTAAGCGATAGGTTATCTACCATAACTAGTAGCCATGTAATTTCATATCCGAGTTCCTTCAGAACTCTTGGATGAATACCATTTGGTGACCTATTACTTTTTAATTTATCAATTTGTTTGAAAATCTCTTCAACTGGTGCTTTAGATTTGTCATTTAATAAGAGTGATTTGGGAATTGGTATCTCCTCCACATCCTCTGCAATGAAGGCCAATGCAAAAGCCAAAGCCATTTCACAATGGCCTCATCTTCCATGAATGCTTCTTTAGCACCTCTCTTAACCAGTAGTTCCATTGATGGAAGCAGGAAGCCTGCCAAAGAGATGCACTTTAAAAAATTGCTGATGGTTTTTGTGTCTTTTTCTAGTGGCTCTTCTTTTTTGGTCTTTTACACATGACTTGCCAATAGGCTCTTCTATTTTCCTCGGTAGAATTTGACTTCAAGTTTTTAAGGAATACCTTTTTTGTTTCTAACTGCCTATTTTAGCCTGCCATTTGTCCGAGAAGCATTTTCCAATCCTCTTATTGTTTTTTTTCTTTTTTTATATTGGATATATATGAAGTTTAGCATGTGACTCTGTTATGGTATTTTAAGATCATGTCCATAAAGCTTGCAGGCACTCCATTCTTGTAACTTTTAATTTTCATTTAACTAGCCTCATTTTTGGCCATTCCTCTTTTTGAAGTTAAATGCTACTGTGGTGGGATTTTTTTTTTAGCATTTTCCTCCTACCAGGATGTTACATTTAATTACATTATGGTTTCTATTATCAAGAGGTTCAGATATATTCATCTCTTGAACCTGATCCTGTGCTCAGTTTAGGACTAAATCAGCATTGCCTCTTCCCTGGTGAGCTCCAGGACTAGCAACTTCAAAACCAGCCATTCACTGGGCCTAGAGATGTTATTGCTGCATCCCGTCCTATCCCAGTCAATATGGGGATAGTTGAAATCCCCCATTATGCTTGGGTTTTCTGCCTTTGTAGCCTCTCTAATCTTCTTGAGCATTTCACAGTCACTGTCACCATCCTAGTCAGATGGTCAGTAGTATAGTCTTACCTTTCTACTCTTATTTTTCAAGCATAGAATTTCTATCCATAGAGATTCAGTGCTATAATGAAAAATACCTTGAGTATGTGGTCCTTAATCCCCCATTCCTCTTCTGTAAAATGTGGATAATGGTTCACAAAAGCATTATGAATATGGTAAAGATTTTGTGATTCTCAGATCCCACTGTGATGGGAACCTGGTAAAAATACCTGAGATACATAGAAAACTTCTGCCTAGCTTCTTAGGTCAGTGTCTTGCCAAAGTTGCTGTTGGATGCATTTTATCAGATGTACTTTGGATGGTCTTGAAATGGAACAAGGTTGTAATGTGATTTCACTCATTGATCTCCTGTTATTTGATGAGCAGCAATAAAAGCACAATGTACTTCACTATATGGGCAGAGTCTCATTTGGGCTTATTGGAATGCTAATTAACTGGGGCTTTCAAGTGGATAATTCAGTCTTCTGATTTTCAATTTTCTGATCCCTGATCCCTGTCGTTCTAAGGGTCACTGTCTTTACAACAGCCCGTTCTTTACTTTGGCTCAAACTCTGGTTCTGAACAACACATAACTTTAGGACATTCAAATACTGTATGCGAACTGTCCCATATCAACTTGTACCTAATGGATGTATTTTAAGGCACTGCCCCAGGTGCTGTCAGCTAGTAGGAAAGTAAAGAAGGAAATAGCTCTAAGTGTCAGCATAGAGAGTGTGTAACTGTTCAAGCCAATATTTCCATGTGTGGTACGGTAGCAACAGCAGGACAGAAGCAAGAGACAGGATATGCTAAAGACATGGTTTTGGCAAGGACCACATAATAAAAGGTACCTGCAATGCCAGGAACTCAAAGTACTGGGATTTTTTTTTAAGCCACAAAAGGAAAGAACTGAATCACAAAGGGAAGCAGAGCAGATGGTTGAACCTCACAGAGCTCTGTGTTTTGTGAGCAAATGTTTTTTGGGTTTGCAGAGTGATTTGGAATTCATTAACCTTTTTTCCAGTAACATAAACCCACACACTTTCCCAAAGGTGATTCAATTTAAAAACAAACAAAATAACCCTTTGTTTTTCACGCTAACAGAAAGCCCGTCTTAATGACTAAGTGTGATGAAATGGGAAAGCTGCACTTTTTTTTTATATGAACGTCATATACTCTTAGGTAATCTGGTTAATATTAACCTGCCTGACTGCCAGGCTTTATGTCTAAAGAGGCTGTTATTGGAGAAATGCACAACAAACAGCAAGAAGGATAAGCTTCCTTATGTATGTCTACAATGGAGGTTCTGTTAAGTCAACTTAACATGGTTGTCTTTAAGTCAACTTAAAGTCAGCCTTGTTAAGTTGACTGAGAGTGTCCACACTGAAAACTCCTGTGGACTGCCTGTGTCAACACTGGCGGGTGCTATGCTGACCCCTCCTGGTGGCCAAGAATTTTGGGAGGGGGCCTGGAGGCCAATTAAGCTGACTTAAGGGCTACTGCCTATCTACACTGGCTGAAGTTGACTTAATAAGGTCGACTTAAGTATTAAGTCAACGTTTAGAGGTGGTGTTATTAAGTTGACTTAAGGAAGGGCATAAGTCAACTTAATAAAAGCCCATTGTGGTTGTGTGGGTCTGTAGGTCAACTTATGCTTCCTTAAGTTTACCAAAGGCTCCAGTGTAGATGTACCCCTTGTGGACACAACATCTGGCAAGAATGGGAAGAAACCACCTGACTGGCTCCATCCAGGTGAGAATAGTTGACGCTTCCCAAGACTAACGCTTGGAATCAAGAGGGATCAAAGCTTCAAGGAACCAAGAGAAGGAGAGAAACTGTAAAGAGGCAGAGGGAACACACTCTAAGCCGTGCATGGCTATTTCTCCCACTTCAGGGAATGTCTGTATTTTGAGCTAGAGGTGTGAATTCTAGCTCAAGGAAACATGCCTGTGCAAACTCTGATCATGGTGGTGTGAGACTCAGGCTGTGGTAGCTATCCCAGATTTGTCCCTCTGTCTTGGACAGGATGTTGTTCGGGGTGCCTAGCCCCTCTGGCTGCTCATGAGGCTAAAATGGGTGTGTCTCCTCAAGTTGGAACTGACCCCTCTAGCTTGAAGAGCAGGTGTGCCCACAGAGACAGGGAATAAAGTGGACCTGCCTGAACTGTGGACAGAGAGGTTCAGCTATAGTAGGTAAATAGGCATGTAGGCCTCTTTGTGGTTTTTTGCCTTGTCTTGGAGTGCTTTTCCTCTTTGGGTGAATGAATAAACAGTGCTTTGTTTTGAAGACGTTGGCTTTAATCAGCTGTTGTTACAGGCTTCTAAAAAGATACTCCAGAAAGGTCCAAACCCAGTTAGATTTGCTGAAGCAGTCTGGTTGATACCCAAGGTGGCTACAAGACAGGGTGTGGTCTAAGCATGGGTGAATTGAAGAATTCAGCCCCAGGAGAGGAGCCTGCCATGTATGGGGGTGCACTTGGTGAGACCGCAAGAAGGGACAGCTGTACAGCTAGCCTGGTAATGTGATGCCAGGGAGAAAAGGATCTTTCCTTCTTGACTACCCTGTGAAAAAAATCTTGTCTGGCACAAGTGGATGGCCCACATGCTACAACCAATGTGTTCCACTGACACTGGTGACTCCACTTTTGTGTGTGCAAGAGATGCCTGACATTCATTCCTCCCATTGACTTCAGATGAAAACCAGTCATGCAGGCCCAGTTCCTCCATGATATCCAGATCCTTCAGGGTATTTAGCTATCTAATTACCTTGGAGGATCTGGGCCTCCGTCTCAAATGAGACCCCCAAGAACAAAGCCCTCCACCCCTAGTTTGCTGAAACTTGATAAAAGAAAAAGTATCCTCTGTATAGTGTGTTTGATTCTGACATCACACCGATGGAAATCGATCAGCATCAGAAGAGTTACTCATTTACCTCACAACAACTGTGAGCAGAATCTGGTCTCATTGTAGCAGGATCTCAGTCCTCTTCCATTAATTTCATTTGGGCTCTAAGTCTCTGTGCAATTCTAATGTTAATCAGACCAAAGATGAATCTTTTGAAAACATAACAGCATGGAGAGGCTCAGTCCATGACTCTATCACGACTATTCTGTGTGACCTTGACTATGTCACTTAAAATCTCCATGCCTCAGTTTCGTCAGCCTTAAACTGCGTATTGCACGTCTCCATTTAACTAAGGTGTTTTGAGGCACTCAAATACGACAGTTTATAACCTCCATAAATATTTGCCCTGTTTGGTGCTACTTCAGGTTGCTCTGAATATGGAATTGTTTTGTTCCTTGTGGTTCTTCTGAATCCCAGTTGTTCAGTTCATGGTAGATGGGTACTAAGATGCTTTTGGTGAAATCTGAGTAATTATCTACTAATGTCATAGTTAAAACCAAATTAATTATTGTGTCAATATCTTATGTTAGTCTCTGACTGTGTAAAGTTCCTCATGCATCTTTCATTGGGTTTATGTTGCTCATACATTTTATGCTTTATGTTTCTTCTAGCTGTACTTTATTACCTTAAAATTATCTTAAAATGATCTCCTCTCACTTTAAATATTTGTTCTCCTCTCTCATTACTTTGTAATAGGTGTCGCCTGTGATTACTGACTTCACTGTCTACAGCTATGAGCTCATATGCCTCGAGACAAAATTACTACTTCCTGTTTGTCGTTTCAGTGCTATTTTCTGCAATAGGGTCTGCAATCCTAAAAAAGTATTTTAAATGATTTTCTCATTTCTTCCCTAGCTCTGAGACCTTGGCTTGCAGCCATTTTCCTTCTAACTAGGGGTGACTAGACATGACTCAAAACCCAACAAGAAATCTTACTCTTGAGTGACGTGAGCCGCTCCACTGCTCTGTCTTCCACAGGAGGTGAGCATATAGGACACAGCATCACCAAATCCCATCAGGATGCAAGAAACCTTACCCTGGGAATCAAATGTAGAGCTCCTACATGGCCATGTAGAAAGCAGTTACTGGGTCAGCCCCTGTTCTGATTCTCTTGCCTGGTTTTGAGTGTATGTACACTGAGGTTTGAATTCTCAGAACCACATTGGGATAGATTAATCACTGATGTAATTCCATCGACCCAGGTCATAGGTGTGTTTGGCCCATTATGGTCAATTGCATGAACTACTGACTGGTTTGCAGATGTGATGAAGAACAAAGTTCTTGGAGAGTGGTGACTCCAAGTCTCACCCAACTGTGTTCAGTGGATGGTTAGGTTGATAAGTGAATGCAAGGTAATACTTCTTAGGTTGTTCCATAGAACAGACTGCATGAAGATTGTCTTATGGTCACCTTTCTGCTTTCCAGTCTTGATTCCAGGCTGTTTTTGCAGCAATTACAGTGTTTTGTATCCTTAAATAATGAAGATGCATAGTGATGGATGTGTTTGCTTTGCTGTGTCCCCACAGGTGGCTGGCCAGCATATTTTCCTTCTGTGTGTTTGCTACTTCTCCAGTTGCAGCGTGATCATCAGCAAATTTGATCATTGTTGAAAAGTCTCCAGGGAAACACCCAGAAAAACTCAAGACATATGAATTGACTTCATTTCCTGATCAGCCACCCAAATGTGCACAGGAATTGAAGCTATCCCTGGCAGAAAGATGAGGTGGCCCTTCTTGAAGACTGATACACAGACAAATGAAAGTTTGTAGTGTGATTGAACTATCACTTTATTCCCAGCATGACCTTTACTATCAGCATGGAGAAAACCAGATAAACTGGAAGTGCTGTGTTGGTGGTCCCAGGGTCACAATTTGAGAACCACTAAGAAATGTTTAATTCCTACAGTCTCACAGGAGCCCTACCTTTTACATGACATAGAAGGCTGGGCTGTCTCTATTAGAGGGGAAAGACCCAATTCTGTGCAGTCATTAATGCAATCAAACTTTTGAGATGCTCCTAGTAGGTTAACATGTCTTCTAGAGCTGACCCATGTGGAGTTAGGTGAATCATATTTTAAAGGTGCTGAGAAATACTGGGAGTCAGACACAGAAATTTGTATAATCTATGTGGCTTGGGCTACATAAAATAAAATAAATTTGCTAGCATCACAATGTTTTCAAACAGAAATTCTTGTACATAAAGAGTTGCTGCTTTGGACCTGCCTTGTGCAGTTTGGATGAAAAGAACTACATATCCATCTACCCAATCTCTATACCAATAGTCATGCCCAGAAATATTTTTTTCTCTTGCTATTCATCCATTCTATTTTTACTTTCCTGTGGGCTTGTTCCATAGGTCGATATGCCTGGTTCATCACGAAGCTCTTATCAATATCCATCTAAAATTCTGCTCTAAAACTTTGTCCTTACTGAAACCAGGAATTCCAGTTTTACTTTGAATCTACCCTGCCAGTTAAAGACAAAAATGGAGGGACTAATTCTGTTCTCACACTGGGATAAATCAGAAATAATTCTGCTAAAGTCAATGGGATTATGCTGCTATAAAATCTATCAGTGCAACTAAAAGGAAAACCATACCCTGTGCTAGAAGGATTTCTATTGACTGCAGAAATAGTTTTTACGTGCAGAGAACCTTGAAAAGTGTAACCTTGAGAGATTGATTGTAAAGGTAGGATATTTTTTCTAAAAGATATGGGTAGGATCATTTTGGGGAAGGTCTATGGCCTGTGTTATCCCAGCTAGAGGATCATAATGGTTCCTTGTGGCCTTTGAATCCATGAACACATCTGTCAACACTAGAAAATCCTGTTCATTTGCAGTACTTTGTTTAGCTTGGTGCTACCAGCAGGACACTGTTGTCTACTGGGAGTTGGAGTCTCTCCTGAGATGAAGTCATGTCCCCCGGTGAGTCAAAGGAGCTGTCGGAAGGGGACTAGATGCTGACACAGAAGCTCACGTAGTTAGGAAAGACCGTTTCATATCGATGTACAATGCTATTTGTATTGTTTAGTGGGTTGTGGACTAAGAAGCTGTCAGTTTCAGGAGTTCATTTTTCAAACCTGCCAAATGTCACTCTCATGGATTGGCAGTTGCGTATTAGCCCTCCTATCAATCTCCCAGCTGAAGTGGGACTCTTAAGACAGGATTCAGGCAGTGAGCAACATTTTCCCTTCAGCTCCCCTCCCACACTGCTGCCACTCTTGGGGATCCAGGCCAGGCAAAAAACTCTTTCTTTTCTCTTTGATTCCCTTTGTGGTTCATTCACCCCTGCTGTGTCTCTCAGCACAGCCCAGTGTTGAGGATTAAGTGGCCAGGATTAAGTGACCAGCACTGCTGCTTCCCAGCTTTGTGCAGTAACACCATTCACCCCTAGGTCCTAGCCATGGAGTGGGGGAAACAAAACCTGAAAAAGGCTGCTAAAAGGTAGATGAGGAGCTTCTGTTCTTTCTGTCTCACAACACAAGAAAAAGGGGACACTCAATGAAGTTAAAAGGTGGCCGATTCAAAACCAGTAATAGGAAACACTTTTTCACACAAAGCAGAATAGACTGCAGGGAGTCATTGACATCAAGAATTTAACGAGATTCAAAAAGGGGTTGGAGATTTATGCGGATAATAAGAATGTAACCCCTTTGAGGTTTAGAGGACATGGTCTCTTTAAATCTTTGCCTTGAGGGGGGAGTGCAGTTTGTTTCAGGAAGAGGCAGGTTGTGGTTTTTTGTGTGGGTGTGAGGGGGCGTGAGTGGAGAGAGGAAGAGACAAGCTGTGGGTTTCTGGAGTGCTGAACAGAAGGACTACACAGCAAGCAGGTGCTCACAGGTGAAGCAGCCAAGAGCCTGCCAGAAGCCTGGGAGGGACAGAGCGGCTGACGGGACCTGTGGAGGGGGCCAGGAGGTGCAGAGTCCCACCAGCAAGGTGTATGGAGAAGGGTATTCAAATACCCATTGCACTGGGCTTCATGGTTCCCTGCCATCAAGAGCTGCTCAGCTGTGGCTACCCCTCCCCTAGCATCCAACATTGTTTTTAGAACATTTAAACCAATTTTTAATTAAAACTAACTCTTACACTCCAGGACAGGAGCCAGAAAGCCACTGTGCCAGGGAAGAGACATTTGAGAACGAAAAATGAGACCTGGACCCAGCTTCATGCCTACCCAGAGCTATGTGGGGCTGTGACTTTGCACTGGGAACAAGGAGGGAGGCTGTAGCTAGCTAAGTGGGGAGGGTGTCACTTTGTTTGGGTTTGCAGAGAGCAGCAGAGGAGGACACCGAAGGGGTTTGCTGGAGTACGTTTATTGATACCGAAGATGACTAGGAGCAGCCAAGGCCCAGGAATTCTGAGCTTGGAGGTCAGATGCACTGCTTGGTGTCTGTCCTTTCAAGCTACAGTATCGTGAGGCTTTGCATTAAGTTCAACTCTCTACTGCTTCTCCTATCTTTCCCTCTGCTGTTTTTCTCCATTCATTCCTCTGTGAATAAGTATTTCCCTTTCCTATATTCACTGTACTCTTCCAGGGTAGGTGTGTTCCCTCTGGGAGGTTGGAAACAGGTGTTCCTGTGGTGAAAAAGACTTTCCCTGTTGCATTCCTGTGTGTGCCTTTCTTGGTAGCAGACTCCATCTTGGCCACGAAAGGCTAAAGTTACATAAATATTCAGAGTTTAAAAGTTAATTTTTGGAAGAGTTATTAAATGTTATTCTTCATGGCTGGAACCAGTTGCCCACTTTTAGGGAGCAGGGTGAGACTTAATGGGGAGGAAGATTACCTCACATCTGCCTGCTGTGAGGTCCTTACACCTTCCTCTTAAGCACCTGGAGTTAGCCACTGTCGGAAGTAGGATACTGGACTAGTTGAATTTCAGGTCATATTCAGTCTGGCAATGTCTGTGTTTATGTTCCAGAGAGGTTGTAGTTTGTTAGTGGAAGACTACAGGTATGGTACGCAGCATGTGTTCTGCAGGATCTCTCCCAAGCACTGTCCTCTTCTGACATGGGATGTCTTTGGCTAACTTGCTCTGATTTTCTTTTTGCTATTTTGGCAGATGTGGATGAACCCAATTCAGGCTGCTTAGGAATTATTTTTAGCTTAGTATACTGGCTACAGCAAAGAATTGTTTAGATTTGTCCCAGCTGGCTCAGCCAGGCTCTTACGAGACAGAAGGGAAAAGAGAGAAAGAACATGAGTGAGGTAGGGATGGAAACTGACATGCAGCTGGAAACAACAGGTTCATGTATTGGCAGCTGAGGACGTAGTTCATGATATCACCTCATCTTTTAGACTCAGGAAATAGGTCCAGCATTACTGTTGGAAGTCCCCCGATTCCAGCATGTGATGGTGCTGATAGCTAGAGCCCTGCAAATCCGTGGATATCCACAGACATCCGCCTTATATTCGCATCCCGGATACAACATGGATATCCGTGGACCATTTCTTGCGGATGCAGATCGGATACGGATTCACTTATTTTTGTCTGCACAGAGCTAGAGCCCTGCAAATATGCAGATATCCTCACATATCCTCCTTATATCCGCATCTGTGGATATAAAACAGATATCTGTGGACCATTTCTTGCGGATGCAGGTTGGATACGGATCCACTTATTTGTATCCCTGCAGGGCTCTACTGATAGCTGGAATAATGAGAATGTTGCTACTTAATCTCCAACAAGGGAGCCAAATCAAAGCATCCACTCAAAACTTAACTTTTGATAGTCTGTAGATCCATACACAGAAGAGATATGCAGGGTCATCTAGTCTGACTTATGTGCCCACAAAACTGCACAGAGCAATTCCTGTAGGTAAGGAGAACAAAGAACCAGAGATGGAAACATCGTCTCATGTTAAGATGAGGCAGACTTGTTGCCATAGCTATTTTTGTAACCTCACCAGAAACCTTGAAAATAAACAACTGGTCAATAAGTCTTTTAGTCCAAACAAATTTTGCTCTTGCCTTTCCTTTGACTCCACTGCTGTGCTTTCCATCAACACTGGTATTTTACATGACCTTACCAATTTTCAAGTTAAGATTTCAGCCAAGGTTTGGAGCCAGCACAGGTGACTGTCTCATGAGACCACTGCTATCTTGACTGAAGCTTCATGTCCCTCTCCATCCAAACACTCTATCCACAATGAAAAATTAATTTCAGACCTATGCAAAGAGAGCTGGAGGCCATGTGACAAACCCAGTGTTTGTTGTGTGTTACAGAGATTCAGAGTGTGTTTGCACGTTTCCTCAAATCCCATCTATGTTTTGAAAACATAGCTATGGAATTAGACAGCTTTGTTAGTAGTTAAATGTGTCAAAAAGTCCATTTACTGCACATGGGGCCTTCAGCAGCCCAGCTCATTTCTGCAGGCTATTGCCTATTAGTCTCACTGCTCCAGGGAAGGTGAATAGGTGAAACCCCTGAAGAATTAATTCATTGTGTCTCTTCTACCATTATTTGGCTATTTGCAATCTAATAATAGCTCTATGACAGCTTTCCCCCCATACCATCTTTATTACCATATTCTTGAGGTATTACCTGAAAAGAATCCATGACATAAATCTGTACAAAAGACGGACAAAATCCCAATTACTGAACTGAGCATTTCTCTCGTAGAGTGCCGATAACTGCAAGTAAAAGGTTTTGAATGTCCTCAAGATGAGAAAAACCTGGACCAAACACTCAGGTGCTCGCATAGAAAAAATGCCAGAAATAACGATGACAGCAATTCAGCACTGCTCTAGCTTCATGACTGCCACCAAATACCACTCATCAAATGTCACAAAACAGATGCTTTTTCTCAGAGGAGCTGCCAACCCACAAACCAGATTAGGTGAGAAGCTGAGCACCTTCAACTCTGATCAGACAATAGGAGTTGAGGCCTCTCAACACCTTGCAGGAGTGGGGCCCAAGTGGCATGCTTTGATCCTCTTGTGCTATAGCACAGGGTAGCTTCATAGCTACTGTGTGTATGACATTTTTCAAAATGGACATATAACATCTATTATTTTTATTACAGTAGTCAATAAACAGAGATTTAAATCAAAACTCAGGCCTCTTTGTGCTCGATGGTGTATCTGTGGCATACCTGTAACCCCTGGTAAGTTTTACAGGTTTCCCTATGTTTCTGATCTGAGCAGGGGCCGTAAGTCTGTAATATTCCTGTCTAGAATGCTTTAGCTCACGTTGCAGCAGCTCTACAGGCCCCTGATTTAATCCCTGGTGTATTGGCCAAGACAACGGTAAGAAGCAGATGAGGAACTGAAATGGAACCATTATGACTTGATCAAGATCATACAGGAAAGCTGCAAGCAAAAATCTCGGATGTCTGACACATCTAAAAATCTATGAATCCTCATAAAGTGAGATTTCATATTTGGTAATACACTTTCCATACAGATCAAGATGACAGTTCTTGCTTATAAAATAACTTCCTGGGCCTTAACCAGGGCTGGCCCAAGGTTTTTTGCCACCCGAGGCCTACAGAGATTTTGGCACCCCACCCCCGGCGCCAGTGGCACAGCGTTGCTGCCGAGATTCAGCCACAGGTAGGGAGCGATGCTGCTGCTGGGGCCAGCCATGGACAGAGGTCCAGCCCCAGCCAGGGAGCAGCACCAACTGGTGGAGAGCAGAATAGCCCCAGCCCAGCCTTTGGCACCCCGGGCAACTGCCTAGGTTGCCTAAATGGAAGCACTGGCTCTGGCCTTAAGATCATTTTGTCAAGGTTTTTGGGAACTAAAGACTGAAAAATCATACTCAGCCCAGATATAAAGTTATACTGTTCACCACTGGTCCCTAGTAATGATAAACTATTATGTACAAAACACTGTGTTAAAAGAATATTAAAGTTGCAAAGGCAAGCACTCAAATATTAGGAGGTGCTAGAGTTAAGGTTATCTGTGCAATTTAATATGCCTCTTCCACTCTGTATACCTGTATTATGATGCAACCTTTAATTCTAGAATTTGTCTCGTCCTCATTGTTCAATGCATGGCTCTTGGCCTAATTTAGTCCCTGATCTGAAGATCAAATTTGTACTTTCCTTTACAGCCTTTGTATGGCACTCATCACTACAGGATCCAGGTGCTTTACAGACATTTTCCTTCACAGCACCCAAGTGAGGTAAGGTATTGATGTTATATCCCAACTTTACAGATAGGAGCTGAGATTTACAGTGATGAAGTTCAAAAGTGCCCATCAATTTGAGGTGTGAAATTTGAAAAATGTAGGAATTTATGTTTCCAAATACTTAGGATTATATCACTTTATATGTTCAAATCACAGAGCGACGCTGCCTGACTAGGTCATGCTAGTATATTCAGGTCAATTTACTTGCAAGTGTTATGGGCATTTAAACGTCATAAAACAAAGGCAAAGTTACATGCATTGTTTTCACTTATACATTCATCTTGCTTTCTGTGTGAAGACTCCATACATATGGATTGAGAGAAAAATCCTTTCTCTCTCAACTGTTTGGATTCAAACAGGGCAGAATAACTGAATGAGAAGAAGAAGATTCCCCAGGACTATTATGGGTAGTCCTGAAAGACTTTTGGGAAACTGGCAATTTATTACATCATTGCCATCATTTGGAATTACAAATTGTGATTTGCCTGTTTTTATATTTTACCTGCTTTTACCCTCTCACTAGCTTCCTTTTTAGCTAATAAATCTATCGTTAGTTTACTACAGAACTGGCTACCAGTATTGTTTTTGGTTTAAAATCTGGAGTATCAATGGATTGGGGATAAATGACTGGCTCCTGTGGGCTGGAAGAAATCTGTGGAATAATCTGTGGTTTTAATAAAGTTCAGCTTGTCTGCATGGCAAGATTGATTGGAGAGGTTAAGGAGACTATCTGTGACTCCACAGTAAGACTGGTCTAGTGATCCAGGAGTTCACGTTTGTTACTGGCTTGGTGCAGTTTATTTAGAGAATGTACTGCTAGTTTGAGGTGTCCGCCCTTGTATTTTGATGGTCTGCCCTTAGACAGGAACTCACAGTTGTGAGTCACTCTAGAGGGTAGGACACAGTTCCTATTGACTGATTCTGCCATAGACTTCTTTTGTGGCCTTGAAAAAGTTATTTAAGCCCTCTGTGCCTCTCTTTATAAAAAGGGATAACACTTCCTTACCTCACAGATCTTTCAAAGACAAACCTATGAAATATCACTTTAAATTCTCTTGAGATTTTTTGTGGTCCTCATTGCAGGCCCAGGGGCTCTGCAGTAAAGTGTGGGTCTGATCTTTTGCATTCCTCTGTAGCATGGGGCATTGCTCACTCACTGGTGGATTCTCGGTACTTAAAGTTTTTAAACCACGATTTTAGGAATTCAGTAATTCAATCACAGGTTAAGGTTCCTTACAGGAGTGGAAAGGTGAGATTTGTGGCACGCGTTGTGCAAGAGGTCAGACTAGATGATCATATTGGTCCCTTCTGACCTTAGACTCTGAGTCTATGATCTGGTGGCCTAGCAGCAGTCTGCAAAGAGCTAGCTCAGAACAAGATGGGGGAGTTTTTGGCTTTCTACCTCAGGGACCAGACTGCTTTGTTTTTCTCTTCTTGATTTTTTAGGAAACAAAAGGAGGGTCACATTGCAACCTTCTGGAAAGGATGTTCTGTTTATGTCTAATGTCTCTTTCTTCTGTACCATGAGTTGATGCCTATAAAATCCTGTGACTTTAAATTTAAAAACTTATGAAACACTGGATTCTGTGATTTCTGAGACTGAATTCAAATGCAGTTGCTATTACTCCATTTCTGATTAGTGAAAGATTTTTTTTTTTTAATGACTGATGGAAGGCGGCTTGAATTTTATCCCAGAAAACAGTTCCAAGTTTTTGCAAAAGATTCTCTCACTTTCTGCTCCTTTGATGTAAACAAAATTACTAAAAAGCAAAATCCTATTAAAAGGTTATTTTAAAAAAACTCTCAAACTTTTCAGAAATATCTGACAGGTGTCTCATCATCACTGTGACAAATTACACTTCTTTACAACTGTGAAAGGGAAAGATTTCCTAAATTTAACCATGACAGGTTCACTAATATAACAAACTATCCATAGAGGTGGTATCTTGCCCCTCCCAGTTCCTGTGACTTACTACACTGCCTTAGTCAAAGGCTTTACGTCTTATAAATACCAGTCCCAATATACTGTGAATTGTTTTTTTCAAATTACATTTTCATAGACAATCTTTCACGTCTTCTTTGAAAGCCAGGATTTGTGGATTGCTTAAAATTCTGGAACAGTGGTAACTTGTGTATTTTTCACTGGAGCAGAAATTTACAGTGGGCTATAGAATTTATAGCATCCTTGCTTATGTTTTTTTGGTTTTCATCACAGCAAGTGCATGCCCTGTCTCCTAAACACAGGCAGCTGTTTGTGTCATTGTCTTTGGCAAGCTACTTCATTTCTCTTTTGTCTTAAGATGTAGATAGCCTTAAAATTAAAATACGGTTGAAAACAATTTGTAACCCTTCTGCCAGGCAGAGCCAGAATCACTCAAGGGCTGGATTCTATATTTAGGGTTTCCTATCAATTGTACAACACCAACTGGCTCAAGTCCCAATCCATTTGGGGAAATCAAGCATTACCCCCGGGTGCTCTAAACAGCAATATTTCCCCTCTCACAAGCAGAGCCTGAGTGTAGAAAAGTATCCCTTCTGATACAGAGGGAAGCATCCAAAGTGCACTGACTTAGGAATTCAGAAACCCAATGAACAGAACCCACCCAACCCCAGATTACACAAAGCATGTCCTTCACTTCTCCTTGTACTGTCCATCATAGTTGCAGTGTTCACCTCTCAGTTGGGGAGGCTCAGTGCCCTCCTGCCAGCTTCTGCTGACTGCTCATGGGTCCCACAGACCATGGACATTTATCACTCACAGCTTCTGCCATCTACCAGTGTTCTGCAGGCATCGACCACTTTTGACTCGCGCCATCTTTGCAGGCACCAACCACCACTGGCTCCTATTTGCTGGTTGTTGGTCAAAGTCTTAGTTTCTCTAGTAATTTCATCTTTCAGAGAATTTCATCTCATGAGAATCTTTCTGCTGACACAGGAGCAATGTCCTTACTTCAAAACAAAATATTCCAAAAGGAATCGTTATCTCTACCTCTTAACAACGGGAGGAGAGGCTTAATGGCAGAGACTAATTTTTTATTATGGCTAGTGCAACCCCAGCAGATCAACCCCTTGCTGCTGTCCTTCTAGCACTGGAACATCCCTCCCTTTTGAGCTCTGTTCAGCCAGCTCTGATGGAAAATCCACTCTCACCCAAACACAGGTCATACAGTCAAAGGACAGCACTTCATTGCCTCTGCAGTTAACACAAAGGGAATTGGTAGCTCAAACCAGCCCTAATAAACATTTTCCATCATGCCAGCCCCAGGTGGGTTTAATCTTATACACTGACATTACGTTAAGTACTTAACTACTCTGCAAATACAAAGCCTATGCAAATAAGGTGCCCTTCTTTGAGCTGATTGAAGAGTCAGTGCTCGCAGACCTTGCCTGACATTCAGACCTTGCTTACAACATTTTTGAAAAATAGTCCTGTGGGTTAAAAAGGAAAGGGAAGAACTAGTTTCCTCTTCACATACTGATCCATTGTCAGGGTAAAACAGGGAGAAACAAAGAGTTAAAACTGTGTTTAGCAGTCTGATTAAAATCAGAGATGAGAGAAGATCACAGGTACCCTCTGACACTGACATTGATAGGGTGGAAAATATTTGCATACAGCACCACTCACACCACCCCCCAAGGATCCACACCCCATTTGACATTGTAAGAAGACATCATCCCCATCTCCCTGAGTTTGCATTCTAGGCATCAGGACACAAGTGGATTTCACAGAATTGGGGAAGGCTATGCGGTGGGTGATGGAACAATAAAACATTACTTTAAAAAAGCAGAAGTCTGAACTCTTCCTACGTAGCAGTTACAGAAGAAACTTGTTATACAAACACAACTGCCTCTGCAGTGACCAACTGCTGACTTCACACTCGCTGGGTTTAAAATCTGGAAACAAAATATCAGAATAAAAGCCCATTCACTCAAACGTCATGGTGTGCTGGGAAACACACACATGATGTGTTTGCAAATGATGGCCACTCACCTCACCTGTGCAAATGCAACACTCATGCTGTTTTTTCTAGGTGCCTGCAGTTAATGAGCTGCTAAAAATCAACAGGTTTGACTGGAATAGAATTGAAATGAATAGTAAAAATAAATGAAAAGTTGGTAAATTCCTCCAAAAAGTGGCATCCAGCAAATCCTTAGGGGTTCTTTTTTAGCTGTCATCTCCTCCAGGATTTCCAAGAAACGGAAGAGGTAATTAAATAATTCAAACTAAATTCTGCAGAAATGACTGTTGTCTGTGGGTGCAGTCTCTTTCAGAAGTCTCTGCTCTGATTGGTTTGAATTAGACCCTCATTGGCTGGACTGATATTATTCAGCCTCTCTACTGAGCCCATCATCCTGTGAACCTTGGTTGCTTATTCTATCCAGTGGTGGGTGCCTGACATCTGTTAGGAAGTGTTTTTAGTACCTTGCAAGTTCAGGCCTTGATACCAGCTTCATTCTCCATAGGAGCTCTCAGACGGTGTGATTTCAGGTAGATTGGCACATTACATTACTGATTCTCTAAGCCATCCTTTCAAGGTTAGTGATTTATCTTTAGTGTTGGCTCTCTCCCATTCTTGGAGATCCTCTTGATTCTGGCAATGATTGCTTATGATCATGTGAGAATACTGTAAACATCATCAAGAGGGAAGAAGGAAGTATGTTCCAGGTGCCAACCTAACCCCTGAGACCAACCTTCCCCCACAGCGTCCCATGGTTTGATTATGATCAAGACAAAGGGGAGGTGAAATTTTCTTTTGACACTTTTTAGTATTCCACCTGCTAAACACTTACTGCAATTTGCATATTTTTTCTTCAGTCATGGAAAAACAAGAATGAGGATGAACTGCCAATATGATATGGTCATGAAAAGAGGCTAATGGGATACTAGAATACATCAGAAAAGGTCCAAAGGGACAGCCGTATTAGTCTAGTAAAGCAAAAAAAGCAATGAGTCTTGTGGCACTTAAAGACTAACAGATTTATTTATTGCATGAGCTTTCATGGGAGAAAATCCCACTGTGTCAGACGCTTTGAAGGTGTTTCCAGTAGATGTAGGGCAGTTTTAGTAACATTATACAAGGCATTGAGCACCCTCATCTGGAATAATGTATAAAATTCTGTTGCCCATGTTTAAGACAGATGAATTTAAATGGAACAGCAAAGGGCTACTAGGATGAACCAAAGAATGGAAAACTTGCCTTATTGGAGGAGACCCAAGGGGGTTGGCTACATTAGCCTAACCAGAAGAAGACTCAGGGGAGACATTACTGCTTTCCATAAATACACCAAAGTGATAAATACCAGGGAAGGAAAGGAATTATTGAAGTGAAGTACCAGTGTGGACACAAGAAGAAATGGAAACTTACCATCCTCAGGTTTAGGACTGAAATTAAGTGCAGGTTTCTAACAACCAAAGGAGTGACGTTGTGGAACAGCCTTACAAGGGAAGCAGTGAGGGTAGAATACCTAACTGACTTCAAGACTGAGCTTGATAAATTTATGGAGAGAAGGGTATGATAGGACTTTCTACTGTGGCATGTGACTCCTAGGCAACTACCAGTAGCAAAATCATCAATGGCTGCAGATCAGACACTAGACAGGGAGGGCTCTGAGTTTCTCCAGATAATTCTTTCCTTATCTGCCTTATGTGTCTTGTCCACCTGCTTAGGGTCTAACTGCTAACCATATTTGGGGTCATAAAGGAATTTTCTGCTGGTTCAGATCAGTAGAGAACCTAGGGCATTTTCATCTTCCTTTGCTGTATGTGGCAGGGCCACTTGCAGGTTTAAACTCGTGTAAATGATACATTCTCTATAACTTGACACAGAGTCCTAATGCTCTGTTTCAGCACCTGGGGTGCATTCTGATCTGAACATGCCCCTTGCAATTAGCAGTGTTTGGAACCGGCAGCGCAAAATGCACCCTTTAATGGAGTGGCTCAATGGAGCCACTCAGGCACGACCAGAGCAAAGCCCCATTCACCCCACTGTAGTTACATCCCTGACTTGACATCTTTAAACCAAGATTTGAGGTCATCAGTAACTCAGAGAGAGGCTGTGGGTCTATTGCAGGGGTATATGGGTGAGGCTCTAGGCCTGCAATCTGCAGATGATCAGATTATATGAACACTCTGCTAACTTTAGAGTCTGAGATGTAGAGGTCAACATTAGACTCAAACTAAATATAAGTGAAATATATCTGGGCCTTGCCAATACACTGGAAAAATTATTGTGCATAACACAAAATGTACCAAGAGCTACACAGAGATCTTCATCTTTAACAGATACATCACAGAAAGCTCCTGCCTGCTTCTGAGTAGGAGCTGATCTGTTGGCAAGGTGTTTGCACTGCCCACTGACTTACTTGGGTTATTTAGTGACTTGTTGTAATTTCTTGGCCACTTCTAGGAAGCAATCTGTAAGTAGTTAGACAGTAATTGACACATCATCTGGCAATAAAAACAGTCTGTGTTGCAAAAACATCTAGATGAATAAACTCATCTGTGCTATAACCACCATAAAAATTAACAGCCATGCACTGATGTAACTTGATTTTTTTGAAGTCTCTCACAGGGCTCCACACAGTCATGGATGACTACAAACAAGTTGCTTCACCCTGTAGTAATTCCCTGTAATTGAAATGTAAACTACAACATCTTGTGCCAGTTTTTAAATAGAACTCCTAGAAATCCAGCTGAGGTGAGCAGAAAACACAGGAACCCTTTGATTTTTTTTATGAAAACTGAAATTAAGGATAATAAACTCATATATAGATTTCCCCCCACAAAACTGCAAAGGAAACACTGGCACTTAAGCAGGCCCAGAAAAAGCTCCATGACACAATTTAAGCAAACATTTATAATATATAAATAAGGAAGGAGGCTAAATGACTAAGCACTGTGCTTATGTGTTGCTACAGGTTCAACACTGTAGCAAGTCATTCCCTGGAGCTCCTTCTCATGTTAGGGGTCTGCCCCCCATTGACCCACAAGGGACTCATCACTAGCAGTAGCTGCAGTCACCCATGGTTTTTGTTCAGTACCATTACAGTCCTCTCAGTTCCAGCCCCAAATATTCTAAATCAGTGTTTCTCAACCTTCGGTGGACCAGAAAACACCTAAATGTAATGAATACTTTACATGGAACATCTGATGAAACTTCCTTTAAAAAGCCCATAGCAGCAGCTGGAGATTTAAAATGCCCCACCCAACCAAAGCAAAGCTTCCAGGTATGCATCAACCTCTATCACCACACCCCTGGAACCTCCCCTGTTTTTTCTTTAGTTGTTGCCAGGAATTTTTTGAAGAACGGCCCAGTGCCTCCTCCCCTTAGGCTGGGGGAGGGGTTTTAGAGGTGGGTGGACTTGCGCCCACCCACCACCGTTTTTCTTCAACACGACCGTTTTCCGTCAACAGAGACCATTCCCTCAATAGGACCGTACACCTGGAAGCTTTGCTGCAGCTGGGACATTTGAAATTGCTCCTCCCTCCCTCCTTATTAAGCTCCCCCTGATCAGGAAGGGTCAGTGTTTCACAGAGCCCTGAGTGAGAAACACTCCTCTAGAATGGTGGTTTTCAACCACTGTCATGACATTCGTGTGTCACAGAGCACAGCTGAGTGTTACTGGGAGATAGCCCAGTGCCAAAAGAGGACCCCTCCCCAACCAAGACCAACACAGCCGCATCATGGACCTTTCATCCAGTGGTTGGGTTACCAGGAGTTGGGACAGGGGCTGCTTGTGCTAGGGGAGCTGTGTTGGTGTCCCAGCTCCTGGTGGTGATGGTGTTTTCTGCTGGTGATGGGCCTCCTACAATCTGTACCACTGCCAAAACTCTTGCCAGTGGGGTTTTTCAGCAGGAGGCTTTGTGACACAAAGCTTGAGAACCCTTATGTGATGCTGTTTGGGTCTAGGGGACTGTTCATGATTATCTTTCATATTAATATTTCATATTTGCAATAATCCATAGGTGATATGCCATGTTTGGTACCAACAGAAAGGTTGTAATCTGCTAGGAATGTATGGTTTATACATGGGTATCAGATCTGTATTGGAAATTAGCAATATGTTTGGTCTATTTATGTTCCAAGTTATTTAATTGTAAGGCTATCCCAGACTGGGTGTCTCCAAAGCCATTGTCCTCTTCATGGCCCATTAAGAGAGTTTCCAGCTACAAAGGATTTAGGAAGAAACCTGTTTGATGAGTCATCCAAACTGCCCATGTAACTCAACTCCATTTTGATTTGGTAGGAGCTCTGAGAGATGGGGAAAGCCAAAGGTGATGAAAGGCAGTGTCCCCATCTCCATTTTGTCTTCAATGTGTCTGCAACCAACACCATCCCCCAGAATTATTCTTCTGGGGCTAAACAAAGGAGTGTGGACCACCCAGGTGCTGGGTGCATACCAGAGGAATTGGACTAACCTGCAAACTACAGATTCTTCAAGGACTTGCTTTCTGTGGACTCTAAATCATTTGTATGTATGTGATTCATTTTGACCCTTTAACTTCTCTCATATTTTGTTTGTTTTCTTTTTATATTAAACCTTTTGTTGTAATTACTAAAGGATTGGTTGGCAGCATGGTATTTTGGGTCATATCCAAGCCTATATTATTTTAGGTGATGTGGCTGGCCCTTTTGGGGTCAGGAGAACCTATTTTTTTTTAAGAGGCCCAGTGTCTAGGTGGGGACCAGAGCAGCTGATGTACAATAAAGGGGCTGTTTCTATTTTGTTATGCTTGGTGATGACCCAAGTGGGGAATCAAAAGCATGTTTTGTTACTGATGGGGAGACTGGTTTAAGTACCACTCATCAATGGTTTGGAGGCTTGGCTCCTGGTTTTGCAGCTTGCCCTGACTTTTGCACATTCAGTAGGTTATCCCAGGAGGCCTAGGTCACACCCTGCTCTAGAGATTCAGGGTCTGCACCACCGTCTTGGCTAGCAGCCCACCTTCCTCATAATTTCCCCTGCTCTGCTTGGCCACATCTCTCCCCCCAGCTGCCTGCTCTGCCCTGCCCCATTTATTTTCCAGCATCAGGCTAACAGCTGTTCCCTTTTCCACACCAGGCTAGTGCTCCAATTCAGTCTAATAAGGGGCTGCAGGTGTTGCCTGTGTTGCTTCATGCCTAGGGCAGGCCTGATGGAGCAGGTAAGGGGTTTTCACCCTCTCCCCTTTCACTGACACCAATTCTTCTCTATGCATGTACAAAATTGCTGACTGATTTGTCTACGTGCTTCTAATGTACCCATCCCAAAGTACTAAGAGGACCTATATCATGGTATGTATTTACAAATAGGTGGCTTTATAACACAAGGTGGTGATGATCTATGAAGTCTCCTGGAAACAGATTTTTTTTTTTTACATCTCAAAATCACTGTCCTGATCAGTGGCCTCAGTATAAATGGGCTCTTAAACCAGACATGTTGATGACTCCAACCATCTGATTGTGATGCTGCATCAAAGGCTGACTTGTTTGGGAAGCTTTTTATCTAAGTCTCTCCGGAACAGCTGGGTGAAGAGTGATATATTTCTGTTCATTGGCAAGGCCTAAAGAAATTTGTTTTTGATCAGACTGAAAACACATTTTTGGCAAATAAAAGGCAATTGGTCTGAGCATTTAACACTCTTTTTAAGAAATAAAACTAAAGGAAATTTGGATGCAATATCACTTGAAACAGAAAAATCTAAACCACTGGTTTTGAAAAAGTTAAAACAAAATCCTTAGATGTTTTTTAGGCTTTTTCCTCAAAAAAAAAAAGTCTGCAAAATTGACATGAACGCATGAAATGTTTGGGTGCTACCAAAGCTACTTTTATAGAGCAAGAATTGTGATGACATTGAAAATTTCACCCAGCTTTATTCCACTGCCTGGGAGCAATGTCAGGTATGGGGTTGACTTTGGCTGGGCAGTTTTAGTGGGTGCTTTGTACAGAATGTACAGTAGTCAGAGAAAGGGTTTATAGGAACACTTGCAATGCAGCAAGTTTTTGGGTATCTACTATGCTGGTTCTGTTATGCATCCTGAAAACTACGTGTTATGACCAATTATGTAAAACTGATGTTTCAGTGGTTAAGACATCCCAGAGCTTTATTGTATTGCAGGTATCAAAGAGCATGGATGACTCTCTTCTGTTCTTTACCGTCACGCTGATCCTCTGTAGCAGCATTTCACACTGAGAAATACTGAAACTGAGGTAGTGAATTTGTCAGAGGAAACCTAGTATTAGGATCAGGTAGCCAGTGATGATGTAGCTACACTACCTAGTCATCTCCCCATCTGGAATGAGCAGATGAGGGGAATTTTGCAGGCCTGGTAATTGTTATCTCTATAGTCTTCATGTAACTTCAAATGAGACCAGATTTTCATGTAAGTTCTGTGGAAATGTTTCCTACATCTGTCTTTTAGTGATGCCTTCCTTTTGTTGTTGTTCCTCAAAATGCTAGGGGAGGGATAAAGCCAGCCTATAGCAGATAACGCTGTGAGCACAATCTCACATTTATTATTTCTGTGCCTCATGCTGCCTCTGGCAGATGCCATCCTCATATTGCATATGGGTCACACTGAGAGATGGCAGAACACCAGTAAGCCACAGCTTGGCTAATGGTATAGAGACAACTCAGCTCAGTGGTACCATAATGTGTCATGGAGTAAATACTAAACAAGGTCTTACCCTGAAAGATTAGTTAATGTTTCCCTTGCAAAGTGTCAGGAAAGATCTTTCTTTGAAAGTACAATCAACGAAGAAGTGCTTGGTGTTTATTCAGAGTCAGCAAATATATTGGAACATTTGACCCTTTTGGTACCATGTTTCCATGCATGCTAGTTACGTCCATGGAAGGTGTGGTGTTACATCTGCCAACCTGCCGCTATTCCACTGTATCTCAGAAACCTTGTCTTGCATCATGTTTACGCTGCAGAGCTTAAAGCGGCACAGCTGTGCTGTTGTAAGGTCTTATGTGTAGCCCCTCTGTGCCAGCAGGAGAGCTCTGCATCCCTTAAACTCAACAATTTCATGAGCAGCAGCAGCTATGTCAGTGGGAGAAGCTGATTCAGGTGGCCAGCTCTTATCATGGCCCTACAAATCTGTCTCTTCCCCTGCGGGCCCCCTGCCAGCAGCCAACAGTAAAACCCGGAATCGGTACCTATGCTGGGTCAGATCAATGGTTCATTGAGCCCAGCATCTTGTTTTCTGATGGTAGCCAATGCTAGGTGCTTCAGAGGGAATGAACAGAACAGGTGACACATGAGGAATAGTGTAGTGGCTAACCCCTCTGCTTAACATGCAGAAGGTCCTGGGTTCAATTCCCAGGGGGTTGGACTCGATGATCTCACGAGGTCCCTTCCAGCCCTATGATTTGATTTGATTTGGCCACATGAGGTAAACTAGCCCATCACCCATTCCCAACCTCTAGCAAACAGCGCTCCCTGACAGTCTAATAGCCATTGATGGACCTGTTCTCCATGAACTTATCTAGTTCTTTTTAAACAGATTATAGTCCTGGCCTTCAGTTTCCTCTAGCAAGGGGTTCTAGAGACCGTGCGTGAGATGAAGAAATGCTTCCTTTTGTTCATCCCATGTACTGCTACAGACTAGAGACCAACTGACTAAGTAGCAGCTCTGTAGAAAAGGAGCTGGGGCTTATAGTGGATTGGAAGCTGGATATGAGTCAACAGCCTATTGAGGTGTTTTGGTAGGAGTGTTGCCAGTAGATCAAGGGATGTGATTATTCCCCTCTATTTGGCACTGGTGAGGCCACATCTGGAATATTGTGTCCGGTTTTGGGCTCCCCACTACAGAAAGGATGTGGACAAATTAGGAAGAGTCCAGTGGTGGACAATTAAAATGATTAGGAGGTACTGGCACATGACTTATGAGGCAAGACTGAAGAAACTAGGCTTATTTTGTCTGCAGAAGAGAAGACTGAAGGGGGTTTTGATAGCAACCTTCAACTGCTTGAAGTGGTGCTCCAAAGAGGAGGAAGCTAAGTTAGTGTCAGAGGCCAGAACAAGGAGCAATGATTTAAAGTTGCAGCTGGGGAGTTCTAGGATGGATATTAGGAAAAACTTTCTCACTAGGAGGATGGTGAAGCACTGGAATGGGAGGTGATGGAGTCTCCATCTTTGGAAACTCTTAAAGCCTAGTTAGACAACCCTAGCTGGGATGATTTAGTAGGAGTAGTCCTGCTTGTAGCAGGGTGTTGGAGTAGATGACCTCATGAGGTCCCTTCCAGCCGTAATAATCTATGATTTTAAACTTGTTGCTTATTAGTTTCATTTGCTGACCCCTAGTTCTTCTGTTATGTGAAGGAGTAAATAACACCTCCTTATTTTCTTAACCAGTCATGATTTTATAGACCTTTATTGTATCTTGCCCCCATAGTCATATCTCTTTCAAACTGAAGAGCCAGTCTGATTAATATCTTTATATGGAAGCTTTTCGTTATCCCTAATAAGCTTTTTTCTGTATCTTTTCCAATTCTATATCTTTCTGAGATGGGGTGATCAGATCTGTACACTGTATTCAAGATATGGGTGTACTATGGAACTACAAAAGCAGTATTTTCTCTTATCCTTTTCCTAACAATTCCCAATACTCTATCTTTTGTGACTAATGCTGAATATGAACTGATCACCACGATTCCAAGATCTTTCTTCAGTGGCAGGAGCCAATTTAACTCCACTTTATATGTCTAGCTATGATGTTTTCCAATGTACACACTGTGCATTGATCATCACTGAATTGCATCTGCTTTTTTGTTACCATTCACTCAGTTTTGTGAGATCCTGTTGTAATTCCTCAGTTTGAACTTTGCTTAGGATTTTCCTGCCGTGAGTAGTTTTTCATCTGCAAGCTTTGTTCCTTTGCTGTTTACTCCTTTCCCAGATCATTTATGAACAGTGCCAGTTGTAATATAGACTCCTGGAGGACACCACTATTTACCTCTCCAGTCTGAAAATTTACCATTTATGTGGCCTGAGCTGTGGGACACCACTGAGCCCATGGCAAAGGAATATGGCATTTGTCTTTGCTATGCATGGGTCTGCTGGTGTGGGGAGGTGGGAAGAACACCCATGCCCTTTCCTTTCTTTTACCCCACAACATTTTTTATCTCCAGGCATTGCCATTTGGCAGGCAATTCAGCTTTTCACCAGATCGCTCCAGTGCCCGTGTGCAGGCCAGGTCCAGTGCTGGTAGCATCTTGTCCACTGTGCTGAAAATGTTGTGTTGGGAGTTCCCCAAAAGAATAAAAGGTTAGACCCCCATCTTTCTCAGCATGTCACTAGATGGTGAATCTGTCCTTTGACTTATAACAGCGGCCGCTCCTCAGAATAGATCACAGCAGGGATGGCTCTTTCAGTCACACACTGGTGCATGGCAAGGGGAGACGGTTTCCCACAGGAGTTTGATTGCAGGAGTTCCAGTTTAATTCCTTCCAACTGGCGTATGTCCCTAGTTGCATTTCCTCCATGCAGTTTTGCAAAAAATAAAGTCAGAATTGTTATCATGGATGTGGCTGGTGATGCATTGGAGAGTGGGATGAAAGGATGCTAGCACACAGAATTGTGGGATAGCTGTGAAGGACTCCCAGCCCTGAATCCAAAAGGAGCTGTATCTACGCTGCAGAACAATAGGGTTCAAACCCTGGGTCTCACTTTGACTCTGGCAAAATGTTCCATCCCAACAGGGTCCTAGATCCTGGGCGTGACATAAAGTCTAAGATTTGTGTGTAGGTGGAAGGGATGTGATTTTTGAGCCTCCTCTAACACTACTCCTGGATCATGTTTAACACCAGAATACACAGCCTGGCTCATTGAGTCCTATTCCCATGGACAACATGTTTCAGGACTAGTATGCATGTGGCAATTACACCCCCTTTCTCCCGCTTTCCTGAGCTGTGAAAGGGAGACACACCACCTGCCCCCTCAACTCTGGGAGCAGTAGGACCCAGGTAGTGCCTCTCTCCATGTGGGAAAAACTGCAGAGACCAACTAGCTGGAGACTCCAGCAGAAACAGCCAAAGCAGGGACCTTTGGAGGATCACAGAGCTTTGCCAGTTTTGACTGGACTTCCTCTTCCTGCTTCTCACCCCCCTGTGCTGAAGGGTTGTTTCTCCAATTCCCCCCCTTAACAATCTATTCACCGCAGCAGCTGTCCACCTTGCCTCTCCTACCCATTGTTCCCCTGCCTTGTCCTCTCCTTCCATCCCCATTTCTTTCTGTTGACCTCATCCCTCCCTATTAAACCCAGTCCCCCAAAATAAAAAATTGTAGCACTAAGTTTGCTGCCATCACATTTGTTCATTCTCCCCCCTCCTTATGTTTGTATCACCATAAAAATAACTAATCATAGTTTGACTTAATTTAGGTAGTCATATAATGCACATTTGGTGGGTGCTCTGGTACTATAGTGATGAGGGGTCCCTGAGAACCAGAACAGAAGAGATATCTTGTCCAATGCAGAATAAGTTCCAGTTCTCCAAGCTATATCTTTGTATGGTTCTAGCCAGAAAGCATGTCCTCTGTGGGAAATAGTCCAATCTTCCTTTAGTTAATTAGAACAGTTGCTACTGTGGCTGACTGTGATTTGGCATACTCAGTGCAGGACTGTGCTGTTTGGGTTGTTTTAAATTAATATTTGAAGGTGGAGTATTTCTGAGAAACAAAATCGTGAGCCTCAGAAGGCAGTTGAATCATTCAGGACCAAAGAACTTGCTTTTCAAAACCAATACAGGGTTTTGAAAAAAATCTATCATTGTGTCTTACTGTGGCACATCAGAGCCTAGTCATGGACTAGAACCCTACAGGGCTAGGTCTTGTACAAACGCAGAATGAAAAGGCAGTTCCTGCCCTGCACATCTTACAATCTAAGTATAAGAAACATTGGAACGTGACATACGGGGGAGTACGAGATAATGAGCCAATATTGCTTAGCATATTTGGCACTGGTCTCTGCATACCAGCGGCCTACCCACTAATTATCTTAAAAATTGCACTGTTAGTGTCAGTGTTTACATACTGTTACAAGGAAAGGCAACATAAGAAGGGGAATGATCTCTTCTGATGAGATTTCATGTATAGTTCCTACTGATGATTGAAGTCTCTTCATCCAGAAACACACAACATTTCCTGTGCTCAGCATCCAGCTCTCAGGCAGATAGAGATAGTTTGGCAGCAAATGAGAGAAAGGCAAGCAATGTGATAAATGTAAAAAGTTCCCAAAAGTTTAATCCATCTGTTTTCAGTGGGAAATTAGGCTGATGCTCTGCAACATGGGCCTTCAATTGATGTTAGGGCTACAATGGGGTCTTTGGCAATCAGGATTACCTTGTGGTATTTGCCTAATGAGAAATCTTTGGCTAATTGACCATTCTTATTGAGACAAGTTGGATGAGGTAATACCTTTAATTGGGCCAAATTCTGTGGGTGAGAGAGATGAGATTTTGAGCTAAAGCAGAACTCTGCTGCAGGTCTGGGAAATGTACACAGCTAAATACAAGGTGGAGCAGATTATTTGGCACAAATAGCTTAAAACATATTTCAAGCGACCATTTACAGACTCAGATGGAAGGTCAAAAAGGACCATTATGAACATATAGTCTGACCTTCTGCACAATGCAGCAAAAGAACCTCCGTCATCCATTCCTGTAATAGACCCCAACCCATGACTGAGTTACTGAAGTCCTCAAATCATTTTAAAATACTACAAGATACAGAGAATCCACCAGCAAGTGACCCAAGCCCTGTGACGCAGAGCAGGTGAGTTGTCCCAAAGGCCTATGCCAATCTGCCTTGAGCAAAAATTCCTTCCCAACCCCAAATATGGCAACCGCAACCAGCTAAACCCACGTGGGCAATTCTCATCGGTCAGACACTGAAAAAGAATCCTTTGTAGTAACACAGAAACCACTCCATTTAACGTCCCATCACGGGTCATTGTGTGTACTTACTGTTGGTCAAAGATCAGTTAATTGCCAAATTAGGCATCAGACCATCCCCTCCATAAACTTATCAAGCTCAGTCTTGAAGCCAACTAGGGTTTCTTTTTTTTTTGCTCTTACTACTCCCTTTGGAAGGCTATTGAAGAACTTCTCTCCTCTGATGGTTAGAAACCTTCATCTAATTTAAAGTCTAAACTTCCTGAAGGCCAGTTTATATCCATTTGTTCTAACGTCCACTGTGGCACTTAACTTAAATAGCTCCTTTGCTTCCCTGGTATCTGTCCCTTTGATGTATTTTAGAGAGCAATCGTATCTCCTCTCAGCCTTCTTTTTTTAGGTTATTGAAGGTGAAGTGGCCTGTCAACACTTCTTCTGTCATGAGGGGTGGGAAAGATTGCAGGATGAGGCTGTTTAGTGAGTTATTGTTATAATAAGCTATAAATCCAGTGTCTCTATGCAGCCCATGATTTTGAGAGTAGCTAAGTTACAAATTTAAGCTCTCAGGGTCATCTTCTGAAGATGTTGTGCAGTTTCCTTTCAGGATGAGGACTAAGAGGTCAGAGACAAAGTGATCACTTAAAGTGTTCACAGACAGGGGCACAATATTTATGTCTTGGTTTTATTTGTTTGTTTGTTTTTGTTTTTCCTTGTGTGAGTGACTGATTTCACCCACATGGTTGTTAATGAAGAGAGATGTTGGATTTTTTTGTTACAATAAGCTATAACTCACTAAATCTCCTCTTTCCTCATCTTTTCGTCCCCTCCCCCCATGACTGGAGAAGTGTTAATGGGCCATTTCATCTTGAATCATTCTCTGAAATATGTGCTAACCACTTAGGCCAGGGGGCTCAAACATGCAGCCCCTAAAGCTATTTCCTGCGGCACACAATGACACTATTGTTACTGATAGTTCCAATATAGTCGTATGAAAAGGTTTCAGTGGTGTGGCCTGTGGGCTAAGGTACTAGTCCTCATGTGGCCCTCATGGTGATTTGACTTTGAGACCTTTAACTTAAGCTAAAATATCTATATCCCCTTGTATTTAGCAGTTACTCCTTGAGGCTGGGTCTACATTAAACTTATATTGGTGTAACTCCATTACTCAGAGTATGAAAGATCCAGACCCATGAGAAACACAGTTCTGCTAATTTAACCCCTGGTTTAGACAGCGCTATGTAAGCAGAAGAGCTTCTCTCATTGACATAGCTACTGCCTGTCATTGAGGTGAGTTAACTACACTGATGAGAGTTTCTACTATCAGTCTAGGAGCATCTTCACTTATGTGCTACAGCAGTGTAGCTGCACTGAAGTAGTGGTTTAAGGTTGACATGCCCCGAGTAAGGTGGAATTCTGCTTGTCCCTGAAGGAAGACGACAAAGGCATGACAAGATGCTGATGAATGCACATGGCTCAGGCAGTGATGCTATAAGGAGGGCTTTGGGATGTATGGTCACTGGGTGGCATTCAGGGACGAGGACTATTCTCCTGGGAGGGACTTCACCTTAGTAGAGAGGGAAATAGACACTTAGGATGGCAGATAGCACAAGCGATTAAGAAAGCTGGAAATTAGAAATCTGGGGGAGATGGTTTGGAGATGCCTGGGTAATCGCTATGCCTGATTTTAACATGGAGAGGGAGGCAAATCAGGGGCATCGCTGGTGCCTGGCGGATGGGCTTGTGCCTCGAGTCCCAGCGCCAGTGCTCCAAGTTCTCGGCGTGGCCCCTGCCTCTCCCAGCCCCGTCCCAGCCCAGGCTGCCTGCAGCGGCGACTGCTGCTCCTGGCCCTGTTGGGCCAGGGATCTGGGGCTGGGCTGACGGTGGCAGGTGCCTGAGGCCAGATCAGCCTGAGCACAGAATAGGGGCTGGGAGGCATGGCCTGCAACAGGGGGTGGGCCCTGGGCCCATGCCATGGGTCTTTCCCTGGGGCCATGACACTCCTGAGGCAAATGAAGTTAAAAAAAACAAAACAAAACAAAATGAAAAAACCCAAACAAACTGAAAAAAATAAGCCTTGTCTGCAGTAATTGGGGAAGTGGAAGCATCACAGGATGCACAGCCATGCATCCCTGGGCTATGGTCCATATTTTTCTGTTCACTTATGCACTGTGATTGTATAATTTTATGCCAGTTAGGCCATGCAAGATTCCTTTATGAATAATTCTCTTCTCTATGGACTGCTCATAACCATTCTTCATGATTATTATAGTACCATGTTTCCTGCAGCATCATGTATGTGCACAGAGGTGTAGTATGTTTTTTGTGGCCCAGGGGGATGGAGACAGACAATTTTCTTTCAGCAGCATGTAAACAGCTAAAGCTGCAAGCAAGCGCCTGGAGGCGGTAACAAAGACTACACAAATTAAGATCCCTGGCTCAGAGAGGACAAAGAGATCAACTCTGCCCAGAAAAGAAGGAGTTGAAGGAGTCTGAAAAAAGAGTCCCTTTGAATAGCTTGGTGCTTGTTTGCTTGCAAAGCTCCATCTTGAAACATTTACTGGAAGAACTGGGCCCTGCCTTGGAAGAGGCAGAGATGGCAGCAAACCATTATAGATGGACTTGAGGGGTGAGATGAGCATAACTCTAGTAGTGTTTATATCTTCTAGTTTCTCATGGCAACCACTGACTGATTTATTAAAACAATTGTGAATTGATTTTGTATATACTGACTTAAAATCATATCCTAATCAATAACCTAGTATTTGTTTGATCTATAGCTGTGTGGAATTAAAGGGTGGGGGAAGGCTGGGCATGATCCATTTCAGTGTTAAATGGACAGACATGAGACTATGATGAAGGGAGAAGGGTCCAAATATCTGTAAGACAAAAGTTCCCACTGTGGTGTCTGAGGGTGCTCACTAGCGAACCTTCACCAGAGCCGCCAGAAGGTGTGCACTCGCTGCCTGGGACTGACTGCCTCAGGAGTGAGTGATCAGTTGGCAAAAGGGGGTAAATCAGGACTGAGGAGTGGCACATCAGACCTGATCTGGGGAGCAACCTGTCACAGGGAGAGATGGATGCAGGCAGCTTCCATTAATGACAAGGGAGGAGTGCCACTGGGAAAGTTTGTGCACTGTTGATCTAAGTTATTCATGGGTTTTGGGACATTGCTGTGCCCTGAGGGAGATGAAATCCATTGTGAATTGGCACCATTGCAGGGGGAGTACTAATGTCTGTTTATAAGAAGGTGGCCCAGGCCACATCAGAAGCAGCTGAAGAAGGTGCGAGTGTTGGTTATGGACTGAAGGAGGAGCAAGAGTTCTCACCATGCTAGCCAAGGGCGGGGTGGGGGGGAGTTTGTGAAGGCAGTGCTGCCCTGATGCTACCCCAATTCCTTTTACTTTAACCAGAGGCATCGTTGGCACTGTGCACCCAGGATATGTGCCCTGAATCCCAGCGCTGGTGCCCTGGATCTCCGGGCCAATCAGGCTGGAGATTCGGGGCCCAGCCACTGGAGGCCATGGCAGCCCCGTCCCCAGCCAGGGATGCGGGACCCGGCCTCCTGTGGTCGCTTCCGGCCCCATCCCTGGCCAGGGGTGCGGGGCCCGGCCTCCCACAGCGGAGCCCGGCCTCCTGCAGCTGCTTCCATCCCCGTTCCCAGCAGGGGATGCGGAGCCTAGTCGCCTGCAGCAGTGCGGCAGCTTCTGGCGCAGTCGGGGCCTGCGGGCCAGGGGCAGGGCCTGGGCCCGTGACCCGGGTCCTTTCCTGGCCTAGTGATGCCTCTGACTTTAACCCTGAACATAAAGGCAGGTCCTAAGGCCCCATGAGGGAAGGGCAATACTGCGCAATTTAGTTGCTTATCAAGGTAGCCTCCTCACCCTCAGCAGGTAGGGCTCTTGAGGCCCTCAAGGGTAGAACTCCATTCTAGAGAGATATAGGGATGCCAGATGAGAGCCGCCTCCTTTGCAGGCCTCTTCCACTACCCCAAGTGTTTCAGCTCCTGCCACAGCCTGGCCTCCACTCCTCCATCTAGCTAGCTGGCTATGTTCTCTCAGTTGCTCCCCGAAGGTGTGAAGGGGTACAACTAACAGAATTCCAAGATATAAATCCTGCTGAAACAGGTGTTCAGGTTGGCAGCACTGGGTGAAAGCAGTTTACAAAGATGGGGCAGTTAGTTACGCTAACAAGTGACTTCGGTGGTCTAGCGGTGAAAAACGGAACATCCAAGGTAGCCCATTACAAGCCAGCTCAAGTTGGACCTGAATGTCAGTGTCCTCTGCCGCTCTGTTATGCAGCCTGTGTGAGTTGAGTCAGAGTCTCGGCACCTAAATTTCTGCACATTGGGTGAGTTTCACCCTAAATGTCTTCATTTCAGTCTAGTGACTTTCTGAGGGGCCTGCCTAGACAGAGCCCTAGACTGGGATCCAGAGCACCTGGGTACTTATTCCCAGTTCTGCCATTTGGCAGGTGACTCCGAGCAAGTCACTCCACCTCTTTCTGCATTCATTTCCCCACCTGTAAAAAAGGGGATCATGCTACTGATCTGTTTTGTAATATGTTGAGATCTAAGGAGGAAAGGCTATATAGAAAAGCAAGGTATTATTATCAGATTGCTAAGATGCACCTCCAGGACTGTCATGCCAACTCCTTTCACTGAATCTGCATCATTTAAAAGAAACTATTGGTATTTATTTTCATGTTAATATTTCTGCCTGTATGACCACACCCATCCTTGTTTTGCTTAAATACTGTACACTATAAAGCTGACAGCACTGCAGTAGAACATAAGGCCCAAGTACTTGTTATGCAAAAGGACTGTCATTATCTATAATTACTAAGGAAATTGTGTTCCTAAGGTGCAGATCTGTCTTCTGGAAATAAAAATGCTATCCTACTCTTTAGAGGCAGCTATTGACCTGTAGCTTGCTGAGACCTGGGACTAAGAACAGGATTCTTTCCCTTCTAGTTCTTCCCAAAGGGCCATGCTAGAAATTAAACCACCAACTTCAATTAAAAGTCCACACATCATTGATGGACAAAATTAAAAGTGACATCTGGATTTTCCCCCTCTGGGATTAGCAAGCCTGCAGGACCAGCTAGCCCTCTTCTTAGCATCGTAAGGGGAAATGAGTTAGTTTCCACTGTTGCAGTTTTGTTAAAATGTCAAACTGTGTTGCAAGCAAATTGATTTAGGTTGATTTGGTTCAGCTCAAAACAGCAGCGGTCTGAGATCATCTCTCGTCCTACCTGCTGCTATGCCTTTTCACAGGCAAAGTGAGGACTGAAGTTGAGTTACACAATCTCATGAATAAAAATACTTCCATTGGTAAGAAGAAAACAGGACTGGTTGCTGTATTATCAATAAACATGGAACCCAAATCTAGCCCTGGTCTAGGTAGGTGCAAATCCCATTGCAATCAATGGAAGCTGTGCTCACTGTGATTTGGCTGAAGTTGGTATTGTCTAATTCACTCCCTGAATTCTGGGGGTGCAGCCCAGGCTTCAAGCATCTAGGACACAGAAGTCTACCAGTTGCATAGACTTTAAGTTCAGCATGGACCACCATGATCCTGTAGTTCGACCTCATGCAGATTACAGGTCCCAGAACCTCACCCATCTAAGCCTGTATTAGACCCACTACCTCTGGCTGAGTTATTTGAAATCATGATTTAAAAATGACAAGTTGCAGAGAATCCACCATTTAAACTAGTTTGAAGCTGCAAATGACCCATACCTCAGACTGCCGCAGAAGGTGAGAAAGGAAGCCAAGGAGAGAGGGCACAACAGTACAAGTAACGCACAAGTCCTATGCCTGGTAGAACTGGATGGAGCAGCTGTAAGAGAGGGTAACAAGAAGCTGGAAAAGAGATAGCAAGCTAGAATATAGGGTTGGAAGGGTCCTCTGCAGGTCATCTCGTCTAATCTCCTGCTCAAAGCAAGACCAACACCAACTAAATCATCCTAAATGGAGCTTTGTCAAGCTGCATCATAAAAGCTCTAAGGATGGACAGTCTAATACCTCCCAAGGTAACTCATTTTAGTGCCTGACCACCACCCTCCTCATGAAAATATTTTCCTAATATCCAACCTAAGGTTTCCCCTCTATAATTTGAGACCATTGCTCCTTGTTCTGTCATCTGCCACCTCTGAGAATAGCCTAGCTCTATCCTCCATAGAAGTCCTGTTCAGGTATTTGAAAGACACAAATTCCCCCTCTTTTTTGGAGACTAAACAAGCCTCTTTTCCTGAGCCTCTCTGGAAGTCATGTGGTCCAGTGCTCTCATTTTGTTGCTCTCTGCCAATCTCTTTTCAGTCCTTCCTGTAGTGGGGGACTCAATACTGGACACAATACTCCAGATGTAGCCTCATGAATGCTGAATAAAGGGGAATAATCATTTCACTTAATCTGCTGGCTGCAGCCTTGGGGGGGGGGGCGGTGATCTCCTTGCTTTATCAGAAAGGGGGTTAAAACCCTGCGCAGAAGGGATAGCTAATGGGAGCAAGTGATTTCAGGGCCAATTTGGGCCTGGGAGCCAGTATGTGAAAGAGCTGCAGCCCCTCTTCTGGACAGTCTTGCTCTGGCTTGGATTAAGGAAAGCTGTGCTGCTGACCTGGTAGCAGGAGACAGGGCCATGGACAGCTCAGTGGGGCCCAGCCAGGGACTCAGCTGAAACAGAAGACCTGAGACAAAGTTGAAAGGTACCTGGGGAGGTGTGGATGTGGCCCAGCAGACCTGAAAGACTGTGGCTGAAGGGGAGTGGGGGTTGAGGTGGCACTGAGGCAGGTTGCGTAGGGTCCCTGAGCTGGGAAATGGGTGGACCTGGGTCCCTCATGCCTCCCCCAGGCTGCCAGTGGTTGGTGAAAGGTCTGGTAGCGGTCACTGAAGCAAAGTGAGCTGGCCTGCATGGGACTGAACCATATCCTGAAAGAAGGGCACCAAGGAGCCCTCAGCTGAAGGGCTGAGGTCAGGACTAGAGACTTAAAAAGATGTAGCACAGGCCACAGGATGGGGATGCCACTTGAACTATTTCCCAAGACCAGCACCAGGAGGTAACTGTCTGGTGGGTTGCGGGCTGCTACCTGTCTACACAGCAAAATACGCTGTTAGGTGCTTTGACAATAAGGGCACGTTGTTGACTCATATTCAGCTTCTTGTCCTCTGTAATCCTCATGTCCTCTTCTGCAGAACTGCTGCCTAACCAGTCAGTCCCCAGAGTGTAGCAGAGCATGGGATTCTTTTGTCCTATGTGCAGGACTCTGCACTTGTCCTCGTTGAATCTCATCAGATTTTTTTTGTGAGGCCCCAATCCCCCCAAATTGCCTAGGTCACTCTGTACCATATCCCCACACTGCAGCGTGTCTATTAGTGCCCTTAGCTTAGTCTCATCTGCAGACTTGCTCAGAGTGCAATCCACCCCATCATCCAGACTGTCAATGAAGATGTTGAACAAAACTGATGCCAAGACCAATCCCTGGGGCACTCCGTTTGTTACTGGCAGCCAACTAAACATCAAGCCATTGATTATTACCTCTTGATCCCCATAATTTCTAGCCAGCTTTTTTTCCATCTTATGGTCTATTCTATCAACCCATACTTCTTTAACTTGCTGATAAGGATACAGTCAGAAACCATATCAAAAGCTTTGCTAAAGTCAAGATATACAAAATCCACCACTTTCCCAACATCTACAGAACCAGTCATCTCATCACAGAAGGCATGCAGGTGGATCAGGTACGACTTGCCCTGGGTGAATCTATGCTAATTGTTCCTCACCACCTGATCAGATAAAAGTGGTTCACATTCTCCTGCTGCCAATAGGGGCCTTATTGAGCCCCAAGCAAAACTTAAAAGTTGACCTTCTTGGGGCTTAGTAGCTGCTGGAGTCTAAATGATACAATCCTTTAGTGCAGCTGCAATTACACCTCTATTAAAATGCTGGTATAGAGTAAAAGTACACAACTAGTGTGCAGATCACACCTAAGATTTGCTTGTCCTGTGCTTCTAGATGAAGTGAGCCAAATGTGACACTGATGATCAAAATGAATAACTTTGAATCTCTCCTAATTAGCTTTTGAAGTAATGTGTGTTCACACCTTGTACCTATTTAAAACCTGACTCATTTGTCAGGTTGTGAGCCATATGTTAGGCTCCCTAAGAGAGCAAAAATCACTTAACACAAACAAAATGTCTTGTGCTCAGTTGAGTCAGACAGTGTCCTCTTTATTGATATCTGGATATCATTATTCACATTAGGCTTGATTTTGGTGGGACTGCTCACAGAATAAAGTGCTACCCAATGTGAGGAAGGGGGACAGAGTCTGACTTTTTAAAAATAATTTTCTCCAAGACTAACAAGCTAAAGATTATTATCTAACTGATAATGTAAATCCTTCCCAAACATGATCTGCCAGTCAGGGCTCCTGAACTGACAACCATGCCAGAATCTTTTCCTAATTGGAACTTTTCTTTAACAAAGGAAAATGATTAACTAGCTTTTTAAAGTAGTATCCTTGCTGTTGAGGAAGCAAAGTGGGATACTGCATAGGACCCTAAACTGGGTGCCAGGAGACCTGGGTTCTGGCTCCTGTTCTGCTACTGACCCGCTCTACTGAATTGGGTAAATCACTTCACTTCTGTTTGCCATCACTTTGTCTTTCTTTTCTATGTAGACTGCAAAATCTGGGTCGGGGCTGTCTATTACCTGTTGTATAGCACCTAGCACAATCAGGCTCCACTCTAAAGGGTGCTGCTTTGATGCATGTAATAATAGCTGTTCTGAAGGTAAACCATTCAGTGGATGTCTTATGTAACATGAGTCGTTACATACACCTTGTCATGTGTCTCTTTCCTTCAGGCTATTCTAACCAAACATGTTTCCTTTTACTTGCCAAATAGATATCTACTGGTACTCATTTTGCCACACATTGGTTTCATTGATCAAGGAGTCCAGTCTAGTGCTTGGGGAAGGGTCATGTCAGGACTCATAAGCTTTCTACCCAATTTTAGCACCTACTTGCTAAGTGATCACAATTTCACTTACCCATAGGACATATGTTGACATTAACACCTTCATGCACTTCTGAAGGCCCATTGAAGCCCTCAGAGCATGCTTTACCAGGAACCCCTCAAAACACGGCTTTCAGATAGTTTCAGCTGAGTTTGAATTTTCTTTCACGTAGGAGCCTTTTTAAACTAGTGCTTAAGCCAAATGAGCGTAAGAATGCATTAACAATTATTAACATTGATGAAACTTACTTATCTGAATGAGACCCCCAGATATTTAAACTCTTCCACTAAGGGCAGTTGCTCCTCCTTCATCTGAAGAGAACACTCCACTTTCTTCAGATCTTTGATCTGCAGGTGCTGATTCCTATCTCAGCCACTTCACACTCATCAGTGAAGTGTTTGAGTTCACATCAGAAATAACGATCAGGAAGGAGGACAACATCTGCAAACAGCAGAGTTGCCACCTCAAGTCCCCATAGCAGATATTCTTCCCCAATATGGCTGTAGCTTGCTATCCTGTCCATGATCCTCATAAAGAGAAGTGGGGACTGGAGGCACCATTGCTGGATTCCAATGCCCATGTTGAACAAACTCGACTTAATGCCAAGAATGTAGACATAACTGTCTCTCAGGGAATAGAGGGACCTGACAACATGGAGCAGTGGTACTGCCATGTTATACTTCTGTAGCACTCCCTAGAAGACATCTTGAGGAATGCTATCATAAACCTTTTCCAAGTCTACAAAACAAAGGTAGTCCAGGTTAGCAAGTTCCCACTACTTCTTGAGTATCTGAGACAGCAAAGAGCTGCTAGTCTATTGTTCCATGTCTGGCATGGAAACCACATTGTCTCTCCTGAATCTAAGGTTCAGCTAATGGGCATAGCTTCTTCAGCAGTTTGTTTCTTTCCTCTTGGACATGAACAGAGTCCCCCCACCCCACCCCTCGATGAATAGCTGTGTTAGTCTGTATATAGCAAAACCAATGAAAGTCCTGTGGTACCCAAAGGCTAACCAATTTCTTTGGGTATAAGCTTTTGTGGGCTGCAATCTACTTCATCAGCTGCATGAAGTGAAAACTACAGTTAGGAGGTATATGTACCTTGCAAGGGTGAGAAACATTACAATGGGGAGGACAAGTGCTAACAATGTCAATTCAGTTAGAATAGATGAGGAGATGAGGCCCATTCACAGCAGTTGATTAGAAGTGAGAATGTTTGAACAGGAACAATTACTTTTTGTAATATGCTAACCATGCCAAGTCCCTATTCAGACCCAGTGTAATTGTGTCAAGTTTGCTTATGAGTTCCATCTCTGCAGTGTCACGGTGAAGTCTGTTTTTTGAAGTTCTTGTGTTGAACTACGGCAACTTTCAAGTCTGCTACAGTATGTCCAGAGAGATTGAAGTGCTCACCTACAGGTTTATGGATGTTACCCTTTTTGATGTCTGATTTGTGTTCATTTATTCTTTCGTGTAGGATCAGTCTGGTCTGACCAATGTACATGGTAGAAGGGGATTGCTGACACACGATGCCATACATCACATTAGTAGATGTGCAGGTGAATGATCTTCTGATGGTGTGACTGATGTGGTTAGGACCAGTGATGGTGTCACTGGAGTCTATGTGTGGGAAATGTTGGCAATGGGGTTTATTGCAGGGATAAGTTCCTGGGTTAGTGTTCTTGTTGTATGGTACCAGTTGTTCGTGAGTATTTCCTTCAGGTTGGACGACTGTCTGTAAGCAAGGAAGCAAATATTCACCAGCAGCCAAACAGCACACAAGTGAGATTTTGAATCCTGTAAAGAGAGATGGAGTATGATTCACAGTGGATGCATTCTATGAAGCCTTTCTCAATCAAGATAGAACCTGGGCAATGGACATATGAAGACAGAGGAGACTGAAGCAAAGACAGATCTGAACATCTTTAAACCTTGAGGAAGTTTGATTTTTGATTGCTAATTATGACTTTAGTTGTGCAGCACGCCAGGTTACTAGGAGCTTTGAGTTAGTGCATTACATCTTAGTGTTAGTGAGTCAGAGTAGGCATTATTTAATTTGTGCATACCACATGGACACCGACAAAGCAGTAAATCTCCCAAGGTCCTGCTGATGCAGTCCCTGTGCCAGGGAAACTAGGATGTATTCCTTAGGGAAAAGCATGTCTTTAGCTGCTCCACAAATGTAGGACTGTGTAGGGGGCTCTGCTAACTTGAGACATCACATGTTATTGCACCTGACGCTGGAGAGAGATCCTCCAGTTACAAACTCTGATAAAAGGCCTATTTCTTAAACATAAGTGTAAGTGGGGGAACTCTGTTCACGTTCAGGAGGAAAGAAATAAATTGCCGAAGCAGCTTTAAAATATGTGGCAGCCTGCCAAGGAATTGGACAAGACCAATGATACAAAATGGGGTCTGAGTCTGATCTTACCTACAACAGCTACTACTCAGCATTAGCTGTAGTGAAATCAATCGAATCGCACCACTGTAATGGAGGTCAAAATTGGGCTTGTGACCCACAAAATTCATCTGCTCACCAACTGCTGTGAGGCTTGTCCTCTACATGTATAGTAATTCATTTGGGCAGTGCTTTCCTTGCCGTGTCAAGGAAGTGACTGAAACTGTGACAAAAAGGGAAGAGAAAATGCCTTTTCCAAGGGGCTGAGAGAGATCAATACTTCCTTCTCTGACCTTTGCTCACTGAAAAAAGAATGACAGATTTCCTTTGAAAATCTTGTGACAGATGCACATGATGGAAAAGAGACTTCAATGGTCTGAAAAGAATCAGGGCAGTTGCAGTTTACAAAACCATGTGAAACTTAGCCATGAATTTGTGGGCAAAGAGAGAGAAAAAATGTTGTGGAGATGACTGCTGGGTAAGATCTGAGAGAAGGCATTTCCCAGTGCTCGAGCTAAGCACAAATGACTGGTTATTAAATAAAACAAACAGAAAGAAACTGGTAAGCACTGTTTAAAACGAAGTCAAAGTATCAAGCTATTTCTTGAGACAGTCAAAGGGTGCTGATAAAAGAAAACATCAGGCTGTTTGTCATAAATACTGAAGCAGAACGAAAGTTTTTCCAGGATTCTCTTGCTCTGATTTCAGCAAAGAGATTTGCTGGGGAAAGTCATAGTTATGAATAGAAATTTGGGTTCTTCATCTCACTTACAGCAAGTTCATACTGGCATAAAACCACTGGTTTCACTGGAGAAGTTCAGGATTTACACCAACAAAAGGCCAGGGGTGAGGCTCTTGTGGTACAATATCACTATCCAAGAATGAGTCAAACCCAGTCCCTCCTCTTTCCGTACCACTCTGAAGTACTGAGAGTTGAGAATCCTTAGCACCAATCAGGTTTAGCCAACTGGGAGTCAGATCCTGTTAATCAGAAGGACATCTTTGTGTAGCTGACTCTTTAGGGAAAGATCCTAATGCATGGATGGATCCTCATTATCTTCAGTGGAGACCATCCCAGGCAGAGATGCTCACTTACAATGAGTCAGCTGCAAGATCTTTGTTCAAACAAACAAGGAGTTTTGTGGCACTAAAAGATTAACAGATTTATTTGTTGCATGAGCTTTTGTGGGAGAAAATCCCACTTTGTCAGGTGCTTTGAAGATCTTTACTGTGATTTCTAACACTGCATTCTGTCAGTGAACATGCATTTGGTTTGCACTAGTTTAGTGGTTCTCAACCTTTTGCAGGTCATGATATTCTTGGTGGCATGTCACGACCCTTCAGGACACACCAGCGTATGTCATCCCGAGGCCAAATCCAGCCATCTCCCCAGCTCTCCATGACACACTTACCACTGTGTGACAACATAGTGTGTCCCAATATGGTGGTTGAGAACTGCTGTGTTAAATATTACTAGATGGCAATGTGATGGTGTTTGGGTTTAGGGGGTTGTTTATGATTATCTGTCATATTAATATTTCATATTTGCAATAATCCATATGTGATATGCCATGTTTGCTACCAATACAAAGGTTGTAATCTGTTAGGAATGATTATATAGTTTATATGTAGGTGTCATATCTATATTAGAAGTTAGGACTAGGTTTGTCCTATTTGTGTTTTCAAGTAATTGGATTCCAGGGCACTCCCAGACTAGATGTCTACAAACTTTTGTTTCTCGTAATGTCCCATTAAGGAAGCTCCCCGGTACAGAGAAATCTGTTCAGCAACGAAGACTTGCCCATGTGACTCAATTCCATTTTGAATTACAAAAATCTCCATGTAGCATGGGGAAGGCCAGAGGTGATAAAAAGGCAGTGACCTCCCCTTTTCATTTTGTCTTCAGTCTTTATTCTCCAATTTGCAACCAACAGCCTTCTTTGGAGCAATTCTGCTGCAACTGAACAAAAGATTGAGACCCACCCAGGTGCTGGGTGTCTACCAGAGGAATAGGACTAACCTGCAAATGCCAAATTCTTCAAGGACTTGCTTTCTATGGATTCTAAATCATTTGTATGTATGTGATTCTCTTTGACCATTTAACATCTTCTCATATTTTGTTTTTTTTTTTCTTTTTATATTAAAACTTTAGTTGTAGTTACTAAAAGATTGGCTGACAGGATGGTATTTTTAGGTAAGATCCAAGCCTATATTATTCTGGTTGATGTGGCTGGCCCTTTGGGGTCAGGAGAACCTATTTCTTTAAGAGACCCAGTGGCTAGGTGGGGACTGGAGGAACTGATGTGCAATAAAGGGGGCTGTTTCTATTTTGTTGTGCTTCGTGATGACTGGTGGGGGGAGCCAGAAGCATGTTTTGTTACTAACTGGGGGACTGTTTTAAGTACCACCTGTCAGTGGTTTGGGGGGTTTGGCCCTTGGTTTTGTAGCTTTCCCTGATTTATCCATATTCAGGAGGTTATCCCAGGAGGCCCAGGTCACAGGCACCATTAAACTATGGTGTGTCAATTCTTTTATTACTGGGGGTGGTGTGGTTAAATTAAATACTGTGGTTCTTCTTGCACTTGTCTCCTTTTGGTTTACATGACTGAGCTGAGGCAGAAATCTTGATCCAATCACAGTATTAACAACATGTTTACTGACATAGTAGCATCCTTGAGGCTTCATGGCAGAAAAGGTTTTCATTCTGCTTGCAAGTCAGCTTTCATGTTATCCCTGGTTGCACTTATTTAGATCTCTTTATCAAAAAATGACCTTTTGGGGCTCATATTTTCCAGATGCACCCTTGGATCAAAGCAAGATTTTTTTAACAAGGTGGAGTAAAGCCCATCCAGACACTTTTAACATCGATAAGTGGAAAAATTATATTATTTTCTGATTCTAAAACTTTTTATACGATTTCCTTTGCAGACACAACCCATAAATGACTATGGTTTAGGTGGGGGATTTTCCAAAAATGCATTGACCTAACTTTGTTCCCATTGACGTAATGGGGAGATTTACTGTTGACTTGAATGAGAGCAGAGTCACGCAAGCATAGAAATGACTACTGAATTCAATAGGAATGCAATTAGGTCAGCATGAGTGCTTTTGAAGATCGCAGTCCATAGCTTTGAAATTCACTTGTATCCAGTCGGCACTGACGAAGAGCTGTCTAGTGTTTGTGGCAAATATATGAATCAATTATGTAAGTGATTACAAATTAATGCATGCACAGTCATGGACAGATTGTAGTTAACTCTTGGGGGAGTGGGAACAAAGAAAGGGAATGTGTGAGGGACTTTCCTTCATCTTCCTGTCTAGGACCAGTCAATCCACCATTTCAGCCACTGGTTACTAGAACTGCTCCCTGCTAACACCAGCTGGGGTACAAGCGACCCAGAAAGAAACTGCAGGGGATAGAACCTGGGTTAAACAAAGTTCTAATACTTTGAAAAAAACTATCAACAAAACTTTAGAAAAAGCTCCTATTAGTTAGTATGACACAACACAGAGGACTCAGGAGGGGCAGAACTGTGTGACTAACAGGTTTTTCAGCTCGGTGGCAGAATCAAAATATTGATACGGAAAAATCTGCATTAACTATTTTAAAAAATTGTAGTGAACTGGAGAGGGGGGAAAATCATTTCAAGTCAAATAAAACATTTCTTGCAGACAATTTTTTACCTCTTTGAAAATTGAAAAGTCAAATTCTTTCATTTAAATAAAAGGCAGAACATTCTGACATTTTCAGAAGTTTGTTGATGGCTTTTTGAAGCAATTTTGGTGGTTTCAACAGGAACTTGAATGTTTTGATTCCTCAAATCATCACTTTTTTACTTGAAACAAATAGGCAAACATTTTTTGCAATCTACTCAATGTTCAGCTCATAAAACAAACTAAATAGGGCTGATTGAAAATTTTCCATTGAAGATGGAAAATTGGGGATTTAACTGTTTTTTGCTAAATGCATCTGCTTTCTATAGAATTTTTTCTCTTTTTATGTGAATAACTAAATTAATTGAATTCAGTATCTGTAAATAAACAAAAGAAATCAGTTTTTTACCAGACCCCATTTTTTTCTTCCCAAACCTGGGGGGAAAATCAATTAAAAATGCCACTTGGTGCCTCATGTGAATTTTAGTTCAGTTTCCTCATGACCCTGTTTATCTTTGTAGGTCATACTCCTATTTGGATTACATCTCCCCTGGTGCAGCATGGCCACAGCTGTTCTGTGATGCACCTCATGGCTCAGAAAGAGAAGCAGCCATGGTACCTTAAGGGAAATGAAGCTCAGCCAGAGAGCTCAGCCCTTAGAGAAGAATGCATATATGAAATGCCCTTACTACAACTCCTGTGAGACACTGCAATGTCATTTCCAAATAAAAATATTTGGTTCTTGGGTGAAAATATTCAGTTTTCAATTTGTTGCTGAAAAATTGAATATTTTCTCTGGACGATGTTTTGATAAAAACATTTTTTCTTCATTTTTGTTAAATGTTTTCCACAGAGGAGAGGCGGGGAGAGTAAGGGACACCATCTTCTGACCGCCTCTAAAACTAAATTTTAAGTTTTATTTCAGCCTATTAAAAGCAAAAAATGCAAACCATATTGCAACATAATACTGTTCTGCACATCACACTGCACAACCAAGCAACAAGCACATTAGGGAGCATTTCATATTCATTCAGTAAGCAGCATTAATTGACAAAGAAAGAAACAGCAGGCCCAAATGAGGTGAAAGTTTGTTATTCTCAGAGTTCAGGCTTTTTCCAGGAAAGACGTTAAAACTCAAACAGTATTTCATGATTGTTTCTTTGTGCAACTTGCAGGGGCTCTCAGATAAATGTTAGTATGTGTGTGCCTTTTTAAAAAAAATGAATAGCTAGTTGTTAAGGTAGAAAGTCTTAGATGGTAGGCAAGATAGGCTTTTAATGCATAAGGTGTATGATGTAATACATGTTGGATTGCTGTCTTTAGGAGCCCGTGGTTAGGGTACCTACCTTCAGTGGGGGAGATCAGATGACCCTTCCTTGTTTTCCAATGAACAGTTAATTTATACGTAAAGGGACAGCTTGAGATAGCCATGTAGCAGAATGTCCCAGGGCTAAGACTTGCTCCTGGAAGACACACATTATTATCCTTTTTTAAATCCCAAGTAGAAGGGGATGTGAACTCAGTTCTCCCATGTCCACCACTCACCAAGAGCTGAGAGGGAAGGCATGCCACATGCTCCTTTAGTCACATCTCTTGGGAGGGTTTAGGTGTGTTCAGAGCACAGCTGCTGGATTGGGCCCTGATGGCAAGACAGCCTGGAGAAAAGCCTCCTTTATGAATTCCTTTGTGGTTTAAACATCAAGCTGCTGGGTAGAGTCAGGACTAAGGTGTCTGTGCATGTGCAAAGTCTCCAAAATGTTGGCATCTTGGGAATTCAGGCACCCACAAGGTTCAGCAGCAGCGGAGCAGGGATTTTGTGAAAACCAACAACGGCTATATATTCGACTTTGGAGCCTACAGGAGCAGCTGGGCAACTAAGTCTCCCTGAAGAACCTCACTCTTTGTCTCCATTCACACAAAGACTCTGATTCAAGGTGAGGTGTGGGGGGTCTGAACAGGTGGATAGGATTATCCACTTCTTCAGTCTGGCTCAATTCTATAGTTTTCCTCTGAGCTGGTTTCAGATCCAAAGTATGTGACTTCTTCCTTCTTGAGGTCGTACTCTCTGGAAGCCACAGAAACTGATAGACATCTTCAGATGTGCCGTAAATACTCTTCTTCTCCTTTCCTACCCCTCTCATCTAGAAGTCTTTTCCTCTTTCTTTCCACAGCCCTTCTTCCTGATTTTTTCCCCAAAGCAGGCCTTTTTTCTTTCTCTGCTATTGCACAAAATGTTACATTGATTAGAATGATAAGGGGCTATTAACAAGACTCATGTTTTTCAGGCAAAGATGCAAATAACTTTTTTTAACCTATGAAACCGCAGTCCTGCGCACCCCTGATCCACTCCCCCCATGATAATACTCATTATTTTCTAACAAATAATCTAAACTAAACCCAGGGTCAGAATTCATTCAGCCAGCACAAGTAAAATCGTAATTCACTCGCTTCCCAATCCCAGCTGACAGTCTGAGACAGTCCCTGGTGTGCTGACAGTCTGAGAAGCAGGTAGTGCCAGAATCCCATCCTTTCTCAATCACTGATGTCAGCCACCCATGGAGAAAAGCAAATGCTGCCTGCATGTCTACTCTAAGGAGTGCTGAGAAGTTGCACACTCAAGGAGTTTGGTAGGATTAGCCAAAGTAAGACCTACTCCTGGCAATAAGTGTCAGGATTTCACTGAAGTAGTAAGTAATATCTTCCACAATGTCACTTTCTTAAGATAAAGTTCTTTCTTTTATTTGTCTAACACGAGTTGCTTTTCCTCTTTGCAATCAATCAATACACAATAAATAGCTACAAGATTTTGCTTAGAATTCATTGTCCGCTTCATTGTAAGACTTGCACCAGTAATGAAAAGTGGATTATGAAAATGTGTCTAATTTTAATATAGATGCATTTAAAAAAAATATAATGGCTATAAAGGTAGATGCTGTCCTCAGGCAATGAACTACAGGAAAGAAATAATTTCTAAGTTACTTAATTGAATAGCTTAGACTTTGAGAAGAGAATGTCAACTATTTTCATGTGGTGCACTGCCCTCATTTATAAAGTGAGGGATTGGTGGGTTAAAACAGAAAATACCATAATGCTGCTATGTAAATTCATGATATGCCCATACCTTGAGTACTGTGAGCAGTTCTGGTCTCTGCATCTCAGAAAGGATGTATTAGAATTGGAAAAAGTACAAGAAAGGGCAACAAAAATGATTAGGGGTATGGAAGGAGATATTAAAAAGGAGGTATTAAAAACAGTGTGACGATTCATCTTAGAAAAGAGACGACAAAGGACGTATGGGATAGAAGGCTATAAAATCATGACTGGTGTGGAGAAAATGAACAGAGAAGTGTCCTTTACCCCTTCACATAACACAAGAACCAGGGTGTCACTCAATGAAGTTAACAGGCAGCACGTTTAAAACAAATGTTAGGTACTTCTTCACGCAGTCAGTGCTGTCCTGATCCTACTGGTGAACTAGGCAGTGCCGAATTAGATGGAAGTGATTTTTTTCTCTAGTTAAAAAATATATTAATGTTATCTTTTATAAATGAAAGCATCACCTCTGATGGTGGTGCCAAAGTCATTATTTGCCAGGAGCACCAAAAACTCTTTCTGCCAGCCTGGCACACAGTGCAGTCAATTGGTGGAACTCATTGCTAGGGGATGTTGTGAAGGCCAAAAGTATAGCTAGGTTCAAAAAAGACTTAGATAAATTCATGGACGATAGGTCCATCAATGGTAATTAGGCAAAATAGTCCACTAAGTGTCCAGTGACTTTGAACTGCCAGAAGCTGAGTGGACAATAGGGGGTCACTTGCCAGTTGTTTTGTTCTAGTCATTGTCTCTGAAGAATGTGGCATCAGACACAGTGGAAGATAGGATACTGAATTAGGTGGACTATTGATCTGACCCAGTACAGTCATTCTTATCTTCTGATGACCTGAACCCCTGATTTAAAAAGATAAGCATCTGTCTATCTTATACACATGCTAGCTTTCCACCAACAATTCTGCTTTCTTATAACTCCTGGGTGCTGTACTGTACTTAAAGTATTTTATCCATGCTGTACGTATGTGCTTTCTTATTCCATTGAGCCTTATCCTGCAAGAGTTCTACCATGATGAATAACTCTATTGTGTTGTTTAGTACCGAGTAAATCTCAAATCCCACAAACGTACAGATGCTTAAACATGTGGGGAGTTGCAAAAATGTCACTGGAGATACACATGTACTTAAAGTTAAGCACAGGAATAAGGGTCTCCATGATCAGTGCTCAAGGAAATGGGTGCGCATAAACAAAGTTACATATGAAAGGAAGTGTTCTTAGGATTGTGGCTTTTGGCTCCACTCCCAGCAATCCTAGAGATTCTCCATGTGGCTTTTCACAGTCTGAGTGTGGGAGGAGGCATGGGGTAAGGAGGAGCACACAGAGCCCCTTAACTGACCTCTCTGAGCCTCATTGTTCCCAACTGTAAAATGAAGCTACTACTGCTTGCCTACTTCACAGGCTTGTTGAGGCTTAACTTATCAAATTTTGCAAAGCATCCTTGAGATCTCTGAAAGGTGCAATTGAAGTGCAAAGTGATTCATGACACATTGGCAATTGTTAAAAAAAAATTGCTCCATACATAGCTCTCGTCGCTCTGCGTCAGTGCTGAATAAACGCCCCAGCATGGCATGGGGACAATGTACTTCTGAATTCCGATCTTTCAGATGACCAACTTGTGACCTCTTACAGCAACTTAAGAAATGGTGGTACATTTAATAAGAGTAGAGGGATTAATCCTGGATATGTTCCAATTCAGCTAATTACATTCTACCTATTTAAATTCTCCATGACATTTCAACTGGACAGAGTATTCTCCGTTTACTGCCCTCAACTGTTTTTCACAGCTGATGGGAGACAGTTACTGGGTTCCCTTCCAAAGGTCACTGCATTTCAGGGTGGGTTAAATTAGCCCTATTTAGGGATGGTATGAGGCCTTAATTAACTACTTGTAAAGTACTTTGTGATCCTCATATGAAAGGTGCTCCAATAGGAAGAAATCTTATTTCCATTAAAAGAAGTATCATTTACTGTAAAAGTTCTTCAGCCAAGTGAAGCAAGGCCCTGTGTCTGTCTGTGGCATGAAGTCCCTGCCACCTGGCAGATAAAGCTAGCTTCAGTCAGCTCCATAACTCGACCTAGATCAGTGGTTTTTCGTCTGTGGACTCCTAGGGATCTGCAAACTGTCTAGAATTTCCAAAGGGATCTATATCTCCATTTGAAATTTGTAGGGGTCTGCAAATGAAACAAAGGTTGAAAATCATGGCTATGGATCAAGAATCAGTTGATGACAGCCAAAAACACCTTCAGGATCAGTACAACCTGTTTCATCTTCACCCATGCTCCTCATATGGTTTAAAATATTTACACCTCTCGAATTATCACCCAGAGTGAAAGAAAAGGTGTGTGGATGGGGTTACACACAGGTCCCTGAGAAGAATGGGACGACAAAGAAATCGAAGCAGGTTGCAAGATGGGGGAACTGGTATGAGGGGAGGGGAACCAGGAGAGAGAAAGAGAAGAGGGAGGCATGGGGGAAGGGGAGACTGATGGGCAAACAGAGAACCTGTCTTGGTGAGAGTTAAGGGGAGCCTGTGATGAGAGCTATGGCATGTGGGAAGAAGGAAATGGGGTCAAACAATCCTTAGCATTGGGGGATCGGGGGTACACAACATCAGCAGGGGGACTATCAGGGAAAAGGTGCAATGGGGACACACAGAGCTCTTGGCATGGGTGGGCATGGGGTACAATGGCATGGGTGAGGGGGATATGGAGGTGGCACAGAGTCTCCAGCATGTGGCAGAGGGACAAATGGAGGCAAGCAAGGAGCCCCTGGTGTGTGCAATGACTTCAGCCTGCAAAAGTCATAAAAATGACAACCCTCTTGTGGGTTTGGGTTGCAGCAGAAAGTTAACAGTGATGAGTGGGTTATATGCAAAACACAGCAAGTAGTTATTGCCAGAACTGCATATCCCTTTTTATTACTTGAATTAAAATTTAATATTGTAGAAAACTCTATTTGAAACATCAGGCTCAATCTCAGAAACTTGAAGTATTATCCAGCAAAGTGAGAAGCCACATCCCACACATACTTTTGTTTGTTTGTTGTTTTAATAATAACTACCAGCAGATTACTATATCACCCTTTTATCTAGGAAGCTTTCCCAGCATGCTTTGGTCATGGCTGGCCCTTTAAACTTGGTAGAGAAAGCTCGTGCTGCCCTAAAATAGGTGGTTTGTTGCTGACAGCAGTGTTACAATTCCTTCCTTCCTTTCAGCTGGTAAGTCTTCCTATTATGTTTTTACTTTTTCTTACCATTGAGAAGATTGGCTCATTCAGCCCTACAGCCAAAACATTGTGCAAAATGGTTTATACAAATGTGTCCAAGCTGGTTGTGTTACAATTTGCAGACAGGAGAAGGGATTGAATATTTCTGATCAATAGCTTGATGTGTTGGCATTTGAAATAGCCAGAAACTCCTAACCCTATAGGGGATACTGCAGACAGCAGCATCAGTAGAAAGGGGGTGTGGTGATGACAGAGCATTTTCATGGGTTGGAAACATTGTGAGGCATGGGGGCTTGTAATGGTGCTGAATGGCTATTGTTTGTAGGGACTGATAAATTTTAGTAATTGTTGGGCTGCTAGAGCTGGGGTTAGCTTTGCACTTCAATAGCAAGAAAAAGACCATAATGCCAATTATTCATCCGCCTCTGTTTTGGTAGTTTCAGATAATTCTGTTAGATATCTGCTCTGGTTACTGCTCCCAAATAACTCTGAATTGTGCATGCATCCTATTTTTTCTCTTCCTTGGTCCATGTGTTTGTTTCAGCCACAACTTGTGTCTTTTTATACAATATCTATCCTACATATTTCTACAGTGCCTAGCACATTGGGGCACTGACCTGGTTGAGATCTCTAGGTTCTACTATCTTTGAAATGATTAATAATCCAAAGCAGAAAACTTATTAGGCTTGGCAGATAAAATTAAAGTTCAGCTCCTACATTAATTTTTATCAGGTTCATTTCCTTCGATGCATCTTTCTAGTTCAGGGAATGATATGTTCAATGGATATTAATAAACCAGAGTGTTATTACTCCCTGATTCAAGAAGTATATTGCAAGTGAGGACATATTTGAGTTGTTAAAATCTTATAATGACTCTATTCCTGAGCTGTCAATTTGATATAAATCTTGAGGGTGGGGTTCCACATACCACAGTAGATGCTGATTTAGATAAAGAGCTAGCCTGGATATGTTTAGTATTGCCTCCAGAGACGTAGTATCTTATTTGATCAGACAGGAGATGGGTCTGCCTGATGTATCAGTCCCTTTACTTGCTGAACACAAATTATTCCCGGGTAAAGACTCCTGGGTGGTATGTCCTGCGCTGTTTCATAAATCCATTTACTCCCATCAGTTTCTGGCTACAGTGTAGTGATTGTATTGAGGAGAGATGAAACAACTGCTTTAAAATAAATATCTTTTGCCTCGATTTCTGAAATAAAAAGTCAGCTCAGAGTTTAGGAACATAAACCCAAATTCTGTTCTGTTACATCAATGGCAATACAAAGTCCATGGAGGTACTTTGAATTGGCATTGGTAAAATGTAACACAATTGTCTCCTGTGGTTTACCACGAGGATGTAAGAATTCAGGTGCCAGTCCTGCAAAAATTTACCCACATGCTTAACTTTACACTCATGCAGTGCCTCTGAAATAAGGTGTAAACAAGAAATGTTAAAAACTGGAAGTCAAATTCTATTGAGGAAAATGGAAAGGAGTATAAATTCTGGCAAGTCAGGTGTAAAAAGTGTAATAAGGCCCGTCATGAAAGAATTGGAGGAGAAACCAGTTAAAAACACAAACAAAATATGCTGTTAGCTTTTAAAGATCTCAGAAGCAGGAAGCCTGCCAAATAATCAGTGAGGTCCCTGAATGGTTGGGATGCTAAAGGAGCACTCAAGGAAGTCAAGGCTGTGGTGGAGAAATTGAATTAATTCTCTGCATCAGTCTTCACTGCAGAGCACATGGGGGAGACCCCCCCTCCCATCATTCTTATTAGGTGACTGATCAGAGGAATTGTCCCAAACTGAGGTGTCCATAGAAAAGGTTTTGGAACAAATAGATAAGTTAAAAAGTAGTAAGTCACCAGGACCAGATGGTATTCACCCAACAGTTCTGAAAGACTTCAGATATGAAATTGCAGAACTAATTGTTATATGCAACCTGTTGCTTAAATCAGCCTCTGTACCAAGTGTCTGAAAGATATCTCATGTGATGTGAATTTTTAAAAACGGCAACCCTGCCAGTTACAGGCTGGTAAGCATAAATTCAGTTCCAGGAAAAATACTATAGAAAAGAACAGCATTATAAGACAGACATGAACACTATGTTGGGGAACAATCAACAGGACTTTTATAAAGGGAACCATGCCTCACCATCTACTAGAATTTTTTCAGGGAGGCAACAACTATGTACAGGGTGACTTAGCTGCTATAGTGTGTTTGGACTTTCAGAAGGCCTCTGACAAGGTCTCTTTCCAAAACCTCTCAAGCAAACGAGGCAGTCATGGGATAAAAGGTAAGATCCTCTCATGGGTCTGTAACTAACTGAAAAATAGAAAACAAAAAATGTGAATTTTGAACATTTATTCCTAACAGGGAGGGGTAAATAATGGGATTCCCCAAGGATTTGTACTGGGAAGCGTGTATGCAGTTCAACATATTCATGAATTATCTGGAAAAAGGGGTGAACAGTGAGGCAGTAACATTTGCAGACAACACAAAATTACTCCAGACATATAAGTCCATAGCTGACTACAAAAAAATTACAAAAGGATCTCTCCTAACTGGGTGATGGAGTGACAGAATGGCAGTAAAGCACACTGGAAATAATAATTCCAATTATGCATACAAAATAATGAGATCTAAGTTAGCTCTTACTACTCAAGAAAAAGATCTTGGAGTTATCACGAATATTTTTATGAAAACATCCACTCAGTATGCAGATGCAGTAAAAAATGATACCATATTGTTACGAACCATTAGGAAAGAGATAGATAATAAGATACGAAATATTATAATTCCACTATATAAATCCATGGTAAACCCACACCTTGAATACTTCATGCAATTATGGTCATCTCAGTGCAAAAGAGATATATTGGAAATGGTGCAGAGAAGATCAAGAAAAAATGATTAAGGGTATGGAATAAATTCCATGTGAGGAGAGATTAAAAAGACTATAACTGTTCAGTTTAGAAAAAGATGACTAAGAGGGAATATGATCATAGAAACATAGAACATTAGGGCTGGAAGGAACCTCATAAGGTCGCCTAGTCCAACCCCCTGCTAAAAGCAGAACGATTCCCACTAAATCATTCCAGCCAAAGTTTTGTCTAACCAGTTCTTAAACATTTCCAAAGATGGAGATTCCACCACCTCCCTAGGCAACCCATTTTAGTGCTTCACCAACCTCCTAGTGAGAAAGTTTTTCCTAATATCCAACCTAGACCCCTCCAACTGTAACTTGGAACCATTGTTCCTTGTTCTGGCCTCTGACACCACTGAGAATAGCCGAGCTCCATCCTCTTTGGAGCACCCCTTCAAGTAGCTGAACGTTGGTATTAACCCCCCTCCAGCTTTCTCTTCTGCAGACTAAATAAACCTAGTTTCTTCTGTCTCTGTTTGTAGATCATATGCCCCAACTCCCTAATCTTTTTTGTTGCCCTCTGCTGGACCTTTTCTAATTTGTCCACATCCTTCTTGTGGTGCAGAGCCCAAAACTGGACACAATATTCCAGATGTGTCCTCACCAGTGCTGAATAGAGGGGAATAATCGCATCCCTTGATCTGCTGGCAATGCTCCTACTGATGAAGGCCAATATGCCGTTGGCCTTTTTGGCAACAAGGGCACACTGTTGACTCATAGCCAGCTTCCTTTGCTACAGAGCTGCTACTTAGCCGATTGGTCTTCAGTCTGTAGCATTACATGGGATTTTTCTGTCCTAAGGGCAGGACTTTGTACTTGTCCTTGTTGAACCTCATGAGATTTCTTTTGACCTAATGCTCCAATTTTTCTAGGTCTCTCTCAATCCTGTCCCTGCCCTCCAGCTTATCTACTATCCCCCAAAGCTTGGTGTCATCTGTAAACTTACTGAGCATGCAATCTATCCCATCATCCAGGTCATTAATAAAGATGTTGAACAAAACTGGGCCCAGAGGTCTATAAAATTATGGATGGTATGGAGACAATGAATAGGGAAATACTATTCACTTAACACAAGACTTAGCTGACACTCAATGAAATTAATAGGCAGCAGATTTTAAACAAACATAAAAAGGTATTTATCTACATAACACACATTCAACCTGTGGAATTCTTGCAAGGGAAAGTTGTGATGGACGATTTTTTTTTTTAAACTTTATAGAGGATAGGCCCATTAATGGCAATTAGTCTAGATGGTCAGTGATGCAAGGCTTTTCCCAAGGGTGTCCATAACCCTTGAACTGCCAGAAGTTAGGACTGGACAACAGGGGATGGTCACTTTGAAGCATCTGTCACTATTCACTTGCAGAAGCAGGATACTGGCCTGGATGCACTATTGATCTGACCCAGGACTACTGTTTTTAAATAAGAACATGTGTAAGTGTTTGCAGGGCTGAGCCTCTCAACAAGAATATTTAAATCCACTTCCCTTTGAGGGAATGGATTGTTTAGTGCAGTAGTTCTCAACAGGGTGAGTGGTCCCCTGGTGGGGCATGAGCCAATCTCAGGGTTTCCTCAAAGCTGAACAGGCATTAGACTGAGTGGGGCCATGGGCAGAATGATCAGAGCCTTGAGCCTCACAGCTGAAGCCCAGAGCCACAAGCACCAAGCCCTGAAACCTGATGGGGTGGAAGCCCTGAGGCCCACAAACTCAGAGGGAAGAAACCCTGGATCCAGGTGCCATGTGGGGCAGAAGCCTGGAGCCCTGAGCTCCACCCCTACTCCACAGAGCTAAAGTCTTAACCTCTGAGTCCTAGCACTCCATGGGGCAGATGCACCAAGTCCCACCACCTTGTGACAGGCATCTCGATTCCTAGTGCCCTCTGGCTGAAGCCAAGAGCCCATTGCCCCACAGAACTAAAGCCCTCTGCCTTGAGGGTAAAGGCTGGTGCCCCAAGCCCTGCATGACAAAACCCCTGACTCTCAGCTCTGCTACCTCACTGGACAGAAATCCCAAGGTCTGACTTAAAAAAGAAGTGAAAAAAGGAGTGGAGGGTAGGATCCTCAGCCTGGAGAGTTTGAGCTGCTCTGGCCTAGTAGACAATGCAAAGCCTTGGGAAACCTGGGTTCAGGTTCTCTTCCTGTCATGGGTTTCCTGTGCGATTTTTACCTTGGTCAAATCACTTCATCCACCCTGTGCTTCAGTCTCTCACTTGTAAAATTGGAGCTAAAACATCCCTTTGCAGAGGGGTGCTGTGAGGATAAACTCTATTGATGACTGAGATGCTCGTTTACTATATTGTACTATTACCTAGGTAAATAGACTTAATTCAAGCTACCCATACATTTTGCATGTTAATTAAGCAGAAGTAGCCATGAAGGGATCCTTGAAAAATGACTTTCTATACTAATGGTATCCTGGGCTTCTAGGATTTTTTTTTTTCTGTATGACTTCATGTCAAATGTCTTCCATTTTCAAGTAAAAAGATTGGCTTCTTTTTTGTTTTTGTTTTTTTTTAAATTGCCAGCCTGGAGGACCCAACCTGGTATCTGAAAGCAAATCTGGGCTCTTTCTGGTTTAAGTGTCTGTTCATGGTCCCACTTACCCCATTCCAAATCAGAGCAAAATGTATATGAATTCAGAAGCTAAGAGATTTAACTTAGACTGCCATGCAAGGCCAAATGCTGCTTGCCTTCCTCATGAGCCAGGAGAGATTGCCACTTGGATGGATTATTTGTGTGACCTGGTAAGGATTTAGCGTGTATAGTATAAAACTGCTCTACGTAGGTGGGTGCTATTTTTACATAATCTCTTTCTGGCCAGATGTTAAAACTTTGTCTGCATAAGAAGCTAGCAGCAAGTAAGAGCTCAGCAAAAATATTTTAGTGGCAACCTATGTCCGGGACACTGAACTCTCACTGGCAGGATCTGCAATTCCTCCTTGGACAATCAATTTTCTTCCTTTGTACAAGTTTAAAGACTTCCACAGAAAATTTGGAGAAGCAAGTTGCCCCTGGACTGGCAGCTGTTGTGTCTAGACCTGTGTTCTCCTAGAACAAGTATGGTTTTAGTTAATTCCATGACAATGAGACGATAAAGGGCACTTTAAGTACCCAGAAATACATGTACTGCATGTCTTTTTCCTTGCTTTTCTGTTCTCAGATTTAGGCATTTTCTCCTGCCCCATCAATGTAGCACCTATGCCCCTGCTGTCTCCTGCTTCACAAAACATCTGAGGAATAGGTACTGGAACTACAGGGGCTTGGATGGTCCTATGCACTCTTGCTTGAAGTGGTTTCTATCATACATGGGGTTTACAGTGTGGGTCAATGGATCTTAGCACACCTACCCACTATAAAAATTGTTTCAACACCCCTCTTCCCAGGCAATAATGAGAACTGATTACTCCTTAGATAAGCATCAGAAGTAATGAGCTGGCTGGTGGAATAAGGATTTCCTGCCCTTGGAATAGAAACACAGTACAAGTACGTGGCTTAGAATTTCCAAATCTTAGGGCTCAAAGATAAGTATTAATTCTAACATCGGTGACTAATATGGCCCAGGTCATGGGAGCTTGCAATTAGTGTTTCTTCTAGGTTAACACAAGGACCCAAAAGAAGTGGAGTGACTGCTATGGCTATTAACATTGATAACTGAAGAACAGTAGTGTTCTCTCACCACCAAAACCTTTGTCACTCTGTTGTTTAGGGTTTGTTACTTACAGGTGAACTCCGCCTAAAATCTATCCTGCTCACCAATATTGTCTCGTAGTACTCCCCCATTGGTCTGTGCCCATTGGTTGGCTCCCAGATTGTAAGCTCTTTGGCACCAATTGTCTTTTTTGTTCTTTTTTTGTATAGTGACTAGCACAACGGGGTCCGGGTCCATGCTTGCAGATCCTAGGTGCTGTGGTAATACAAATAATAAATGACAATGGTGGTGTACTTCTCAAAGGATGGGAAGGCTGAGTTAACTGTGACAGGTGATTAGGGAAGCAAAGGTCATTTGCTAGAAGGAAGGAAGCATGTAGTAGGGGTAATCTCCAAGTTGCCTGAGCTAGGGGGAAGGTAGATGGGTTAACTTGTGACTGTGCAGTGACTAGGGAAAGAATCAATGGCATGCTAGCTAGGTCAAACAAGCTTTTCCTGTGTTTTGGTTTATTAAAGCAGGGGGACCATTAATTGACTCTCTTGTTGGGTGGTATCTGAATGCTTCTGAGGCCAAAGAGGGGAAACTAAGGGATGGTACAGCACTCTACCACATTACCTAAGGAGATGCTCAAGTGTCAGTAAAATGAATGGAAACTGGGCATCCAAGAGCTTGTCTGCACATAAAAATTAATCCAGAATAAGGTAGGGAGTGTCTTTAAAGTAGCTTACCTTTTCCTGATTAACTCCATTTGTAGATATGGTTATCTCAGAATATGATTGCCTTTTTCTGAACGAACTAAATCCAGTTCCAAAGTTCTGAAAGATAAACCAGAAACCCTTCTTCCCTTAGTAATAGAACTAGGTGGAAAACCCCAATTTTTCCAACACAAAATTTCATGAGGAAAAAAAATCCCCTTTTGATAATTTTTCCAACTGATTTCTTTATTTATTTTTCCTAGGCATTTTTTTGGAATGAAACTGTTTTGGAAACATGACAGCATTGGTTTTTCCATCATTGTTTTGTGGACACTGTCCCTGCATCTTCTGCCTCTGGACAGACGTTTATAAACAAATGTTTAAAATTCCATCGAACACACGCTGAGCTAGTCTACATTAGAAGCGCTATATAGGCACAGCTCTATCCTCTGTAATGTTGGTGGGAGAGAGCTCCACTGTCAGCATAGTACCTTCACCTTCATAAGAACTTGAAGCTACACTGGTGGGAGATCATCTCCCACCCACATAGCCCCAGCGTGGACAGCACTTATATCACTATATCTTGTGTCACTTAGGGGGGTGGCTTTTTCACACCCCTGAGCAACATATATTATATTGACTTAAGTGGTAGTTTAGATCTGTGGTCTGTCAGAGCTGGGCATAGGAGGAATGTGCACCTTCCATTTCAGGGGGCACAGTCTAAACAGGGTCCTCATCTCTTTCTCCATTGGTACAATTCTTAATGCTTTAGCCCACATTTTCCTGATGAGAGGAGACTGAGAAGACAAAAAGCATTACACTGAGCTAATTAAAAGTGATGACAGGAAAGTGCTGTATGATGCTTGGGTGGTGAGTGACCAGCAGGTGCTTTTGTTATTTAAAGTACTAGTGACATGTTACATGAGAAATTACAGGGTAGCCAGTTTAATTTCAGCTGCAAGGAAAGTCTTAATAATGATCTAGAGAAGATGGAGTGGGAGGGTTACGTAGTGAGGCACAGTATGACAGCTAGATATTTTGGTGTGTAGAATAGTCTCAGGAGAGGAAAGTTGGGCTTCTGTCAGTGTTCATGATCTTTAAAAGAAGAAAAAGGGAATCAACAAAATATGTGTTTGACTTGTTGAATCCCAGTGTACACACTTATGGTGTGATTTATGTGTCATTCATGTTCACTCTTAGAGTGTAAATGTGTGTTGTCTGAAGCAAAGTGTGTCACGTAAGGAGTTTCTGGAGTACTCGTGACATACTGAACATGATTGCTATATAGTATGTTTCCTGCAATGTCATATGTTTAGATATGAAATTCTGGTATGCCATATTCCCAAACACGTGCCTCACATGGCTTGAGTAGATCCAGACAAATGCAAAGCTGAGGGTTCTCACCTTTCAGAGGTATGTGTACAGGAACACTGAACTGGCCTGAGCACCTCATAAGGCTCATTTGACTCAAGTGGAGGAAATCATGCCCATTGCCAGACATGGCTGATCACCTCATCCCAGGAGGTGACAAGGAAAGATGTTAAAGGCAGAGGCATTTTTGTCTCTTGGATTCTTCCTTGGAATCCATCTTCTAAGCAACATCATGGACACCGACAGTCTGCCAATTAGGTGGAGGGGTCTTTGGCTGCAGGAGTCATCTCAGACAGCCTTAAGGTAACATAAGAGACTGAAATGCTACCAAAATGTTAAGTTTAGTTTAGCATGCAATTTATTGTTTGCTAAATTGTGATCAAACATTGGTTCATATTTTCTGATTTACAATCACTTAAAATCTTACTGTAATCAACAAACTTATTGGTTTTATTTAAAGCAGAGCATGTGGATCTGTTGTGTAGAGATTTGGCATAGAGTGATAGAGCTGAGGCATTTCAATTTCTTTGATAAATTGATGGACTAATGAAATAAACTTGCAAAGTGCAGTGGACAGCACTGAACTCTTAAAATGGGACTTCCCGAGGCTGCATCTAGGATTGGATGTGTTTGCTGGGTGTTAATTCCAGGAGTGGGTGGCCAGAAGCATTCCTTCCCTAGTTGGGTTTCAGTCACTCACGTGCACATGGGCTGAGCCAGGAATGGGTGGTTCACATAGCAAAGCAGAGTAAATTGGGCCACAGGCATGGAGAACTGGTGTAACATAACTACACACCAGTCCAGATTGCTGGGGAGGGGGGGAGTAGCACAATGGCTATGTCTACACTTAGAGAGTTATTTTGAATTAATTAATTTGAAGTAACTACTTTGATTTTAAATTAAAGTTACTAATTTGAACTAGAGTCTTCAGTAGACTCTTAGTTCAAATTAAACTAGAATTTATTAATTCAAGTTAGAGAGTCTATATTAGACTCTCTAACTTGAACTGAGAGAGTTGCACCTCCGAAGGGAGCTGCATTTCCCAAGCTAGGGGAGCTCCATTTACCAGGGACAAGGGGAGTTGTGGCTGCCGGCAAGAAGGGAGCTGCAGTTCCCTGGGAGAAGGGAGCCCCAGAGAAGTGGCCACAGGGTCCTCCCTGGACAGGCGAACCACACAGAAGCAGCTGCCAGGGCTCCCTGGCCCAGAGATGTGGCCGTTTGGGCTCCCCTGTTGGGTGAGACCCATGCAAGACAGCCGCTGGCACTCCCCGGACAGAGGAGCTGTGGGGGCTCTCTGTCCCTAAAGCACCAGGGAAGACGGCCACCAGCACTTCCAGATAGGGAGTCCCCGGCTGGCGGGTTGCCTTCTCCGCCACCACTAGGGATCCACGGCGGATCGCCTTCCCCACTGCCAACAGGGATCCCCCAGAGCTGCCACTGGAGTCGTGCATGGCTCCCCAGCAAAAGTGAGCCACACGTGGCTCCCTTCTGCCAGGGTGCCAGATGGTGGTCCCTTGTCCCCAGCCAGGAAGCCCATTTAATTTGAAGTAATCCTACTCCCCAGCTAAAATAGGGTTACTTCAAATTAAGAACTTCAAATTGAGAATTAATCTGAAGTAAAAGGAGACTTGATATATCAGAGTAGCACTTCCTTATTTTGAATTAAGGGAATGCTTAATTCGACTTAATGAAATGCCTCCATGCCCAGGGAGTAGGTTATTTCAAATTAGGGCTGCTTAATTCAAAATAAGTATTGAGTGTAGACACACGGCAGCAGACCATTTTTTAAAATGTTTCAGGTGGACTAAAGGTTTAACACAGATCTAATGCACATGATTCAAACCTTATCAGCATTCCATTCATTTCAGTGAAGGCACTTCCAATTTACGTTAATGTAGGTGAGAAGTGAATCAGGGCCAGTATGTGCAACAGAAAAGAAGAAAAGCAGCTTTACTAGTGTTGAAGGACAACAAACACACAAGGTGGCCCCTTGATAGAGTTATTTGCATAGCAAAAAGATATTTCTAGCCCACCCATGAATTGTTATCCGAGCTGTGCAGGTTGAAGCTTTTCTACTTAAGGATACAAAGCAGTTTTCATTTAATACGTTTTCATCTCAGATCAAGTCAAAACTATGAGTGCTTTTTAGTGTGAAAATTTGTGAAAATTTTCACTGTTTTTTTTTTCCATGGGAGTTCGTACCAGTGAACTTTTAAGGAGCTTTAATCACTTTTTCCTCAGCAGAGAATATGAAAATGCAGAAAACATGTAGCAAAAAAAAGAAGGGGACAGCACAGACTGGTGAACAGAACACCAGACTGCCTGTTCATAAGCCGGGTTTGCTTTCCCACCTCTCATAATGGTCCACTGTGTGACCTTGCTTAAATACCTTTGCTTTTCTTTCCTCTCACATCCTTTATGCGTCCTGTCTTCTTAGACTGTAAACTCTCAGAGGCAAGAACTGTCCCATGTTGTCTTTATACGGGGCCTAGCACAATAGATCCCCACTGAATCTAAATCTCTCATCCTCCAAGCTGTCCTGTGGGGGCAGACCTCTGAGTCTGTGCAGAGATCTGTTGAATTCTATGGGGCTATACTTAGGGGCACCATCTGTCCATGCACAACAACTTATACAGTTGGGGCCCAAAGTTAATTATCATTTTCTATAGAGCAGGAGTTAGAGTCCCTTTTTCAAGTTCATCTCAGAATGACAGAAGAAATAAATTAATGCTTCTTCACTCTCCACTGTGTTTATGCTTTGCAAGCCATACGGTGCTCCTTAATCCTCCAGCTACAGAGTTTGATTTTTCTTGGAGCATGCTGATTGCTGGCAGTTTGCAGCGCTGGCATAAACTCAGCAAGCTGATTCAAAGTCACTGTGCCTGCATTAGTTCATGTAGTTAGTTCTTTTTCATTGCTTGCTTTTTAAAACAATATTAACCGGTCAAATAACATGCATGTCAGAGCTGTAAAAAACAGACCTAAATATCATCAGTCAATTTTTCTGTCTGATAAGGAGACTGAAAATGTTGTTTTATATCATTAAAATCTATTTTAAAATCCCAAGTGAATAATCCAATAGACTATGTTTGGATTTTAAACTTGCAAAGAGATCCCATTTTAAAATACCATGAATTCATCATCTGCTTGCCAAGGCTGGAGTTCAGAGTTCTGTTTTTTCCATTGCTGAGGTACTGTTATCATGAGGTTTGGAAGCTTGATTCAAACATACACTTCTGTCTGTCACCATAAGGGAGTGGGAAGTGTTCATGTATTTTGAAACATGTTCGTTGATTCATGGTAGTGTTTGGGGCAGCAGTTGGGAGGAGATATAATATGCTGGTTTGGTTTTGTAATTAATTTTGCATTGTACTTTTTTTTAACTGATGATGAAAGTGGCTAGAGCACAGGCTACAATCTCGTTTGTATATTTAGTTAAAGTAAAAAAAATAGTGTTTACAGTAATAAGGCTTTGGTACACTGAAAATCTAACCTCTGGAAACATCTTAAAATAAATATATTTATTACGTAACAGGTTCATGGAAAACGTTTTGGATTCAAAGTCATTATGCCTCTTTAAAACTCTTAAATAAATTAAAATTAAGATACTTTCCTGTGTCAGGTGAGAGCAGAGGGAACACCTTCAGCAAAATTGGAAGGGATGGTTTAAAAGCCGATCAGAATCGCTTAGCTGAGGTCCTCGTCTTTGTATTTGGAGGTTAAGAAGCAACTGTGGTTTGCGACTGAAGAAAACTTGGAGGATCCCAAGGGCCAAGTAAAAGGAAAGGGAGAACACTTTTAAGATGCAAACTGGAACAACAGAGTGGTTTTGTGTCTTCATTTGACTTTTGTGAATTACGATAGAAGTTGATCACTTTCTAAACCCTAAGACTGCATTTAGAGCTATGTGTATGGCAATCTGAGCAGGCAGTTGCTCCCAAACAAAAGCTTGTGTGTTCCACATGGAAAGGAACTCCTGATTATTCTTATTTTTATCTCTTTTGCTATGAAATCCAGGTTTTAGATCCATGAGTCCTTGAAGACACTGTTTCCCTAATTACAAACTTTGTCTGACTCCTCATAAAAATGGGGCATTGTAACTTCACCAGACCACGAGCAATGCAGTAAAAGTTCCTGTAGAGTTGTGTTGTTCCATAGAGCCCTGATTCCCAGTTCTACGGTCACTGAAATCACTGGGACCTTACCCACTGACATTCATGGGACTAGGACTGGATAGATCAGGTCAGATTTTAGGAGGTGAAAAGCTTCTCACTTCAATTTCCTAAGCAGTAGCAATGACTTTATTCACTATAACAAACATGGAGTCCTGTGGCACTTAAAGACTAATAAATATTGATGAAACAGGATTTTGTCTCATGAAAGCTCATGCAATAAATATATTTGCTAGTCTTTAAGTGTCACAGGACTCCTTGCTTGTTTTATTCACTATGCAATGTCTAGTAAAGAAGCAATATAGAGAAGCCATTACTGGTGAAGCACGCTGAAAAGAAAGTGAATGATGTTTCCTCTGAGATCAGAGAATACATACCAAGCTTCACCATGTGTATTAAACACAAATGAGTTACTAACTCTGCAAGAATAGAGATTCATATATGGGAATTACCGCTGAACCTTGACATGTGGGCCTACTCTTTGAAAAGCACCGATGTACAGGCGTCGTGGATTCCATGCCCTTGTCTCCCCAAAGCTTTTATTTAACTGCCAGGCCTGCAGACTCAGCCAGGGGTGTGAGAGAAGAGCTGAATTCTTCCCGTAATTTGGTTATAAAGGCCTTCAGTGATACCAGTGCAACACCTCAGCTTTAAGCGTGCAGGTGCATAGGTGTCACTGACTGGAACTTAGTAAAAAACAACAAGGAGTTGTGTGGCACTTTAAGACTAACAGATTTATTTTTTGCATGAGCTTTCGTGGGAAAAGATCCCACTTCCTCAGATGCTTCGAAGATGGGTGAACTTACAGAAAGGAATGAAACTAAATGCATGGGGGTGTAAAACATAGGATCAGGTCATAAAGGAACTTAGTAAACACACTAACGTTGATGCACGAGAAGGAATAGAATCCAGCTCAATGAATAGCTCTGTCAGCTCTTCTAGGCTAACAGGAGTGCAAAGAAGGAGAAATATCTTTGTCATTAAAATCAGCAGAAATTACCCACTGGGAGCTCATCTGTTGAGAAAGAAGGTGCCATATTATTTTTACATAGTATCTTCTCAGTGTAGATCACCACTAGCATTTCAAATAGAATGGAATTAGATGTAAAATCAGATTAATCTCTCTAAACAGACTAAACTATACTATATGTGAAATGTAACCAACATTTTTAAAAAGTATAGATGGTTTCTAAAACCACAGTTTCAATCTTTGAATGAGAGATCAGTGCATTATGAACTTCAAATATGCCAGCAAAGAAATAGAGGTCAAACTGTTTTAATATGTATCCTCAGCAGGGCCAGATTAAGACATGCTGAGGCCATAAGTTATGTCAAGATTCAGGGGTCCCATACCATAAAAAATAAAGAGAAAAAAAGTGTATTACATTATAATAGAAAGGATAATGAAAAAAAATGATAAACTGCTATGGTTCCATATCTACATAGGCAAAGATGCAAGGAAAAACAACTAAATAGAGCATAAATCTTACAAAAATCCTTATTTGCATTATCAATTTCAGTTATGATAAATCTTCTTAGTTATTTCCAACATATTTAGAGGCCCCTCATACTGTGAGGCCCCAAGCTGTGGCTTACTTTGCTTGCGCCTAAATCCGGCACTGATCCTCAATCCATATGTTGACATCAGTGGGGCTTTGGCAGGACTCAGCACCTCTCCACATCGGTCTATTTAGATACCTAACTTCAGATACTCAGGTTTGAACATTTTCATTTTAGTGCCTGATTCAGCAAGGGACTTAAGCGTATGCTTAACTTGAAGCCTGACAGCTACCCTTATTGATTTCACTGCTTGAAACTAAGCAAGCCTATAAATACCTTGCTGAGCCAGGATCTTCAACCACATGGGGTCACTGATATTTTCTCTACAAAGAAGCTGGAATTTGAAAATTAAAGATAAGAATTTTGGAATGGATATCTCCTTGTGTGTTCAGGAGTAACTAGCACACAGTGGATGCTGCTAGAGCTGTTAAAATTTTTGGAAAGTCCAGGTGGACAGGCATCTTCTGAATTTTTTTTTAACCTAAAACTTCCTTTGAAATAGAAAAGGGCAATTTTTTCCCTGCCACTGGTTCAAAAGTTGTATCTGGGCTTTTATAATCCTTATAAAAAGAAAGGGATGAAGATGCATGAACAGTAGTTAAGTTTAAAGGCAGTGAAAACCAGACAGCTGATAAATCCCTTGCAGAAACTTGGTATGTACTTGGTTTAATTTATTTTCCTCTAAAGCTAACCCCAGCGTAATAGCTGTTAATTAGCCTTGTTGGTGTACTGTACAAGTGAGATGATGTATGGTTCATTATCTTAGCTGTTTTTTGCAGAAACAAAGTTTGCTGCTGCATCATAAAATAAATGCCATTTAAACTGGAAACTTTGGTTGGCAAATAGTAATGTTTGCTGCATATAAAATATTATTGCACTTCAGACAAAATAAAAAAGGCCTTTGCAGTCTGTTGAGTGGAGATTTCAGTTACCTGAGGAGGCTTCTGTAGTGCTGAAATTGTCAGCTTGCAACTTTCTTTGATAGAGATACATTTTTGCTGACAAAAGCAGAATATTAAAGTCTTACAAGAGGGGAAAGAGGATTTTCCCTGACAGAGGTAACGATGGTTTGTATGTAATGATGGTTTGTACCTTCTACCAAGATTTCCAATATATTTCATAATTTAAGCCTCATAATTTTTTCAACATTTTGAATTGCCAAAAGATTTTGTTTTCAGGTCAAACCAAGGTGATTTTTGTCAGGTGTTTTTGTTTGGATGGGGTGTTTTTTAACTGAAAAATTAGTTCTTTGCACAGTTCTATTTATATTAATATCTATTTTTAGTCTAAAATACTTTATCAGTGTCACTAATACCTGGCTCTTTGAAAAACAAAACTAGTTTTCAAATCTGGCATTAAGTGGCTTACTTAGACACACAATTTATATATTTCCATCTACATACAGATTTAGGTTCTTAATTTAGTCACTCAAGTTTGAAAACTGGGTCCTTTATTTTGATAGGACATGGATTCTTTGTCCTGAATGTAGCAAGTGAAGTGGTTAATTCCCCAATTGCCTGCTCAAGCTGCTAGGAGTTGAGGCTGGAGGGTTGGGCCGGCTGTGGAGAGTTCATTAATTCTTTCTAGCACACTATATAAATCTGGCTGTGCCAAGTGCAAAAGCCTAAGCCTGGAAGGGGAGAAAAAAATCAGTGGCCCTTCCAGGGTTTTTTATTCTGTGTAGAGGATTTAATCTTTTTCCTCCTCTGATAGCACCTTGCAGTGAAGGATCTCAAGGTGCCTTACAAATAGGAGCCAATTAAATATCTGAGGTAGTAAGGGACAGATCTATAATGGGATTACTTCTCTCACCATTAAAATGGAACAGGTTGAAAATGGACCAATGAAAGGCCCCTCCTGTTCTAAGCAGCCTGCTTGTATATAACTTTTTAAAACTCTTTTAAAAAATATCATTATTAGAGTCTTCCTAGGGATCATGATAAATGACCATGACTATTATTTAAAAATCTCCAGCTCTGCTCCCTCTGGGAAAATGGGGATTTGGGCTCCAGACCTACACAATTACTATCATGCTTTTCTCATGTCACAAATCAAATGGGATCCAGCATCCTAACACCCTTATGTCCACTTAGATAGAAAGTGGGTGTACTAATACATCCAGTTCCCCCTGAGGGGCATCTCAGTTCCTCTTATTGTCAGATGGGGAAAAATAATGTGTCTATGGAGACAGCTGTGCAAACGGTTGGTGTATCCGAATTCAGAGGTACCAGTTTCATCCTTGCCATCATGGGAAAGCACCTATTTGATGCAACCCAGATTTGCAGATTTGGGAATAAATCTATAACTTGGGAGAACTGAGGCATCATACTATTTTCCCAATTAATCAGTGATTAGGGCTTTGTCCTTTGTGTAATGCTAAAGCAATATCATGACCTGCCAAGCTCAGTGGAATGGCAGTACTTACAACAAATGCAGTTGCTAACACATAAGTCTGGGCCAGATGATGCCCTGGAGCTGCCAGTCTTTGACTACCTGAAATGGGAGAGGATGGAACTAGGCTGGTCTCACTGCAGTTAGATGACAGAACTAGGAGCATTGATCTAAAGCTGCAGTTGGGGAGGTCTGCGTTGGATATTAGGAAAAATTTTTCAGCTGAAAGGTGGTGAAGAACTGGAATGAATTACCTAGGGAGATGGTGGAATCTCCATTCTCAGAGATTTTTAAGGCCCAGTTGAATGAAGCCCTCGTTGGGATGGTTTAGTTGGGGTTGGCCCTGCACTGAATAAGAGTTTGGGCTAGATGACCTGTTGACTTCCCTTCCAATCCCAATGGGTGTGTCTACACTTACAGCTGAATTCAAATTGATTGTCATCAATTCAAATTCAATTAAGTGCATGGACATGCCCGGTTTCCTCAATTCGAACTGAGGCACTCCTCAGGAAAGCTGAGCTCGAATTTGTCAAACCTGGTTTTCTATTGAAGTTGTGGTCAATTTGAAGTGAGTAATTCGAATGGAAATGGTTTGGCCATGTCAATACGGATTACTCAGTTCGAATTGACCACATTTTGCCCTTCTCCTTCCATGGTGCTTGGCACCAGGAAGGGGGGGTGCTCACAGGCACAGCGCCCCCACCACACCCTTCCTGACAGCCCTGCAGCAAAAGGCATGTGGCAGGGAAGTGCCATGGCTGAGGTACGTGCCAGCACCCAGGGTGGCCACAGGACAGCCATCTGGGGGTATCAGGAGGTCCTCTGCCTCCTATACATATGGGGGACAGAGGACATCCTCTCCCAGTTGCAGGCAACTCACTGCAACTGGGCCACTTATGAGGAAATTGCTGAGGCTCTGACTGCCCAGGGACACCCCTGGACCATGGAGCAGGTCCAAATAAAGATCAAGTCCCTCCATCAGGACTATGCCCAGGTTCGGGAAGCAAGGCGGCTCCAGGGGTCAGAGCAGGAAGCCATGTGCCCCTACTTTGAAGACATGCATCACTACCTGAGCGATGAACCATCTGGGCTACCCAGCAGCACACTGGACAGCTTGGAGGTGCACACTGGGTCTGCCCCAGAGGTGGAGGAAGCTGCAGATGTCGACACCCTGATCAATGTCGATGTCTGCAGTCCAGCAGTGCGGCCACCATCCACCCGCACCCCAGCCACCATCCCTGAGCTCTTCACTGCCACTGAGGGGTCAGCTACCACCCAGAGGCGCAGGAGGAGGACTCTGCTGGCAAAGGGATATCCCGCAGGACAATGCCATGACCTGGAGGTAAGTCTTCCCTCTTTCCTCCATTTGGGCACGGCTGTACCTGCCCATAACAAATGCAGGGCAGGGGGACAGGGCCATGGGAGAGACAGGGTCCCAGCCCCGGGGTGGTCACAGAGGCCATCCAATGGAGATGACTGGAGGGGAGCACGGGAGTGGTGGGGAAGCCCAGTCAGCCGGCACGGGAGCCAGTGAGTGTGTGGCTGGGAGGACCTGAAATGGCAATACAAAGGTTAGGCCATGTGCAACTTTGGCCCCTGGCACATGGTGCCTGGCAATGCCTGGGAGCCACGTCAGGCTCAGTGTTGCCTGGCACTGTGGGCGCCACAGTGGATCTGGCCCAAACAGCACAGCTGCTCATACCTTGGAGGCCCCCTTGTCACAGTACAGGAAGGGGGGTATGGGGATGGTCTGGGCCTGGGTGTTTGCTGCTGGTAGGCTGCAGAGAGTGGCAGTAACATGGCCCCATGGGAGTGACTGTTCTCTCCTCCGTCCTCCACCAGCTTGCACTGTGGGAAGACATCACGCTGCAGGGAACCCACCACCCACCAGCCGGTGGAGGAGGAGGGTACGCCACACCCCTGATGACCTTGTCCAAGAGCTTGTCCAACTGGGTCAGGGGGCCATGGAGAGCATTTGGGCTTGGCCAGACGAGGTGCTGGCAAATGAAGGAGCTGCCCTGCGCCTCTTTGAGAGGGCTGTGGAGCTTGAGGAATGCCATGCCCTCGCCCAAGAGCGCCAGAGTCAGGCCCTTGCTGCAATTGCTGTGGCCCTAGAGGGCACAGGGCCTGCACGAGGTTGCCTGGCAGACCACCTCACAGGTCAGCAGCCCCTGATCCCACCCAATAGGATCCCCGTGGTCTCCGACCATGGCATCCCTGCAGCTGGGGCAGGGGTGGCGAGGGCCGTGGGGAACACCCCCACTACACCCAGACTGCACCCCCTCCTGAACCCTGATTTCACCCATCCCCGTATTCTCCCCCAAGTCCCCAGTTCTCCCCCACATCCCCTGTTCTCTCCCTAAGTCCCCTGTCCAAGTCAAGTACTGTGTTTTGTCCCTTTCCCTTTTAATTAAATATTTTCTAAAGATTTATTTAATTTCTGTGTGTTTATTGATTTTGGGATGGGGGGGTGGGAGGTGCAGCTGTGTGGGGGAGGCATGAGTGTGGTGGAGCTGGTGAGGATGTCAGGTGGCAAAGCTGGGTCGTCAGGGCTCCTCCGCCAGGAACATGTCTTTGCGTGCCTCCTGGATGATGTGTGCTCTTTGCTGCACTGGCTCCAGAGGTTATGCAGAGGTTATTCAGGGCGACACAGGCACTGATGACTGCTAGGATACTGTCCTCCGCAAGATGGAGGCGCGTTAGAAGGCACCGCCATCTGGCTTTGAGCCTCCAAAATGCATGTTCCACCACCTGGCAACAGCTGTTCAGTCTTCTGATAAAAACCTCCTTGCCTGGATCGTGTTGGTCTGTGTATGGCCTCATAAGCCATGGCAAGAGAGGGTATGCAGCATCCCCCACAAGAAGGAGGGGCACCTGCATGACCCCGACGGGCATGTCATGTTGCAGGAGAAAGGTACCCGCCTGTATTTGCCTGTGCAGGGATGAGTTCCGCAGTACGCGGGCATTGTGTGCCCTCCCTAGCCAGCTGATGTCCACGTTTGTGAAGAAGCCCCAGTGATCAACCAAAGCCTGCATGGGCACGGAGAAATAGCCCTTGCGGTTTCGGTACTCTGCACTTCGGTGCAGTGGGGCTCAGTCAGAGATATGAGTGACATCGAGGATGCCCATGCAGTTGGGGAATCCGAGGGTGTGGAGTCCATCCAGGGTCTCTTGCAGGTTGCTGGGAGTGACTGGATAGGCTAGCAGGACCTTATTAATTTCCCTGCTGACCTGCAGGAGAACAGCCCCCACAGTGGCTTTCCCAACCCCGAACTGGTGTGCCACTGACTGGTGGGTGTGCAGGGTAGCCATCTTCCGCAGGGTGATGGCCACTCTCTTGTCCATAGGCATGGTGTGTCTGAGATGGGTGTCCATTCTTAGGACGGTGCGGAGCCACCAGTTGCCGCTTTGCTTTCGCGTGCCCAGAAACGACGGGGCATGGAGGGCAGCAGGGTGGTCATGGCAGCAGGCAGGACCAACACGGTGGCAATGCCGGTGCCTGCCTCCATGCAGCCAGGGTCAATTAACACCGTGCTCGAGGCAACTGGAGCACTGATCAGTGTTGTGCGGGTGCTGGGCACCTCAGCAGCAAGCTGCGGGAGCTGAACTTGGTCCATGACCTGCTCGCTCTGCCTCTTGCCAGCCACAATAGGCAGGGGGCTGAGGCAACTTCCCACTTTTATGCGATTGGCTGTGGCAGTGGTCCTTTTTGACAGCCATCTTACCACCCTTCCCATGGTGGTCCCCCTCCAATTTGAATTGGCGAGTTCAGTCCATGGACATGCCAATTTGAATTGGATTTTCTAGTGTGGCCATGTCAATTCGAATTGACTGAATT
>ML681998.1:42575889-42706008 GCA_007922195.1 Podocnemis expansa
CTTATTTATTTTGCTGAACTAAACTAACACAGCTAACCCTTTGGAATTTGTCTTCATAAACTCTGTTTCCAGTGTTTCCCAAATTAGTGCTGTGTTACTTTCTTCCTGTTACTAAAAGATTTACTTTCTAATTCAAGACCCTGTGCCTGAGAGAGGGAAGTATTGCCTTTTGCTGGCACCAGGGGGTATTGTGTGATTTCCCAGGAGTGCAGTTTCCAGTCGGTTTGGTGTTGTATCATTGACAGGAACCCCTGGATAAAGACTCTGGTCCTTGCTGCTGCTGTCTCTGTTTGGCAGAAGAGTTACATGTGGAAGATTGAAAGACTGGCAAGTCACGTTTGAACAGCGGCAATACAGTTTTGAAAAATCTTATTTTAGAGTAAAAGCTGGTAAAAGAGGATTAATTACAACTGAGTGAGGAGGACTCACTATAAAGGATATGAAAGGGCAAAGATCTTTGAAAAGTGAAAAGCTTTAAATACCTAGGATCAGTTGTTGCTGATGATAGTGTCCTCCTGAGTGACACCTGGTGTTATATTAAAGTTGAGTGAGAAGGATTTGGCCACAGTTCTCTGGAAAAAAGATGAAAATAAAGTTAAAAGGTAGAGTGTAGAGAACTGTAATTTGATTCATCTTAATAAATAGAAGAGAGGCTTGGCTAGCCACGAGGAAGGAAATCAATGTGTTCTCAGCCATGGAAAAGAGGATGTGGAGCTGTTTAAATGGTTGGACACTCCATGATAGAAAATTAGGGTTGTAAACACCTAATACTGTTTGCTTCAGTCAAAGAAAAATCAAGGGATTCTAGGTGATGGTGGTACTGGCATGTCTAGCAGAGACCTGAGGGATGGCTTTTGTAATGGTCGTGGCCAGAAAATGGTTGCAAGAGCCCAAAGAAGTGGCACATGGGCTGTATATCAGCTGACCTCAGAGACCAATCTTCATGGCAGCCTGGTGTATGACTTTCGGAAGAAGGATATAACGTTGTTAACGCTGAAAGGGAAGTGGCAAGAAAAAAGAAGAGAACAGAGATCAGAATAGAGCACTGATATGCATCCCTGCCTCAGTTAACAGCCAAAGAAATAACTTTTCACCATAGAGAGAAATTATATGAATTTAAGAAATTTTGACACATTAGGATAACAACACTGACATAGGTTAAAGAATAGCAAACTTCTGTTCCATCTTCTCTTTGTCCCATTCCCTCCCCTGGTTCTCTCCCTCACTTCTCTCCCCATTCATGTATGTCTTCTCTTATATTATTACTGTTACTCTCCCCAAAACAGAGAAAGCTCAGCATCTATGTGGACATAAGAACAAATGGATATAAACTGGCCATCACGAAGTTTACATTTGAAATTAGATGAAGGTTTCTAACCATTTGAAAAGTGAAGTTTTGGAGCATCCTTCCAAGGGGAAAATTAGGGGCAAAAGACATAGTTTGCTTCAAGACTGAGCTAGATAAATTTATGGAAGGGATGATATGATGGGACAGCTTAATTTGGTGATTAACTGATCTATGACTACTAGAGGTAAATGTGCCCAAAGGCCTGTGCTGAGGCTGGGTTCTGAATTATTGCAGAGAACTCTTTCCAAGTGTCTGGCTGGTGAGTCTTTCCTGCATGCGTAGGGTATAGTTGATTACATATTTAGGATTAATAAGCAATTTCCCCCCCCCAGGCAGATTGATGAGGGCCCTGGGGATTTTTCACCTTCCTCCGCAGCATGGGGCATGGGTCATTTGCTGGTGGATTCTGTTTCTTGTTTTTAAACCATGATTTGAGGACTTAAATAATTCAGTCATTGATTAGGGGTCTATCACAAGAATGGGTGGGTGAGATTTTGTGGCCTGTGTTGTTCAGGAGGCCATCCTAAATGATCGTAATGATCCCTCCTGATCTTAAAGTCTATGAGCCTATACTTTGTCATTGCTGTATTGTCTGATCTTGCATATTTGCTGGATAGAGAAATTGCATGTGTCTCTCATTCTGTCAGAGAGCCCATGAAATGTGTGGTATTTGGAACACAAGCAACCTCTTTGTACTTTCCATTGTCTGTTTCTTTACAAGCATCATGAAAAAAATTAATCACAAAATGAATTTTCCAATGGAATGTTTTTCTGCGTGAAAATGTAATTTTTGTCAAATCAGAACTTCAGGACATGTTTGTTGTACCTACTTACGTTTTGATATTATCAGTGCAAAATTTCAATTTTTGATTTAAAAATTAATTTTCTTTAGTAATTATTTATAATTAATAATATAAAATAAGAAGTTAAAAATGAAGAGTTTAATTTTATCAAAAAACTAAATTGCTTTATCAGAACTTTTTTTAAAATTACACTTTTTCTGGGAAATGATAGTTTTGTTCCAATTTGGAACAAAATTTTTGAAATGTTAGAATTTCCCACGGAATGGCAGTTATGAGTTTCAACTATCTCCAGCAGTCATGTGGAAGGTGTATTGCAGCAAACGTGCTTAATAACATGTAGTGTAGACCCAGAGATAGTAAGGAGCTGATGAATCAATGGAAATTTAAGGAGCCAAAGGTCCTGCAGTGGCATTTGTCCAGGATATGAGGACTGAAACATTTATTCTTACCAAAAGACTGACCACATTTGGACAGGAATCTCATATTTAAGCGTCCGAAACCCAACATGGCAATGCCCCACAAAAGCAAACTGGCCACATGCGCATCATTTCTAATTATGAGGGAAAAAAGAGTTTACTGAATCATAGTCACTGGTAAAATGAATTCAGCTCTTCTCAGCACAAGGTGGTACCATTAGTATTGCTAACACAAACTTTTATAAACAATTGTAAAGAATAAAAATTAGGTTAAGATGAAAAAGTTCAAGTTAAATGTTCTCTTGAACAGGTTAAAAACAGTGTAAAAGAGTCCATTAGGGTTGTCTCCATGTCTTCCTGGTTTTATCAAATCTCTAGACAGTATAATGGATTTTATTGCCTGAAATTGTCCTCTGTATACTTAATTCAGAGTATAACAGCCAGCCCGTTGTCATCCTCTGCCTGAGCAGCATGGGTAAGATATATGGTTCTGTATCAACATGTTATATATTATTGGAATGGGATCCAAACTATTGGAGTGTATAAATTGAAAAATCATTCTGAAAAATTGCACTGCTTCCCCAAACTAAGTAAATGGTAAAAACAGCCAAGCCATTCAGGGGACTTATCTCGGGAAATGAATGTAATAATGTAATTCATGCTGTGTAAGGCAGACTTTAGTCTTGATGGATGGTGTTCACTTGGTATTAAGCTCTGATTTGCAGAGGAGGATATTCCTTGAGGAAGCAAAATTGCTGGCCAAAGCCAGTAATACAAGTTCACAGCAATTAACAATGTGCCAAACCATTTGTTACTAAGTCAGGTAGTCAGCAAACATGGTCACCAGCTGGATTGAAAATATTGTGAAAACGGTTTATGAACCTCCTCTAAATTTAATGTTTGAATCTGTATAACCTCTGGTTTATAACCACATTTTTTACTCAAGCTGTCTCTTAAACACCAACAACCTCACATGAGATGAGAGAAGCTATTCTAGATGCTCTTATATTTCTATCAGGGAAAGGGAATCATTGCATTCCTATTACTGTGGGCATTTATTTTAGAACTGGGCAGAAAAGGGGGCTTCTTTTTCATACATTAGTTTGAGGTTTTGAAATTGGTTCTATTTGCACAATGAGCTGAACCAGTGATCATCATGCTGATCAATATTGGCCTCTGTTTCCTTGTGCTCTCCTATCTTTCTGTATTTATCTGACGTCTCCTGTCTTATCCTTACATTGTTTTTTGGGGCAGAGAGCATCTTCTGTACAATCACAGAACAACACCTATCACTTCCAAAGTGCTGCTGCAATATAATAATAATTGACCAAACTTTGCTGACAAACGAAGGGTACTTAGGTCGGGGATGGGAAAAGAGAGTATTTTTCACCAAAGTTGTTGTGGTCTAAAGAAACACTTCAGAGTTTGCATGGTTGGATGAATAAGGCACCAAACTGGGAGTTAGGGGAGGTGAGTTGTAAAATTGGGAATAATATGTACCTGCCTTTAGAAAGTCATCTGGGATCAAACCATGAAGAGCCCCTCAAAAGAGGCTAGGTACTTTGCAGTTATCACTAATGACTCCCATGTGTCTTACATAGGCAGTATCACAAGCATCTAACACTTCAGCTAAAGAAAAGGCATCTTGATGTGTTGCAGATCATTGGTACGGTGGAGTCAGCAGACATCGTTCCCATCTTCTCTCTTATGGCATTCCTGGGGCACACAAGCAGCACTGATGTTGCATTTAGCCACGGGCGGGGATACACGTGTATAAGGACAGACTGTCCCATGCCTATCCATGAGAATACAGTAGAGGGTAGCTGCTTCTTTCACATGCTGAGTGGAAAGTGAAAAGCCCCAAGTGGAATTGGGAGAGCCAACGAGGAAATGAGTCATGACAGACCTGAGAAACCACATGAAATATTCTGCAGCATCTGAAGTAGTGAATGTGACTCAGGGACTTCCTGGTGCCCATTGGCAGAGGGTACAGTGGTGTATAATGCTACATGGATCCCCTGGATTTGGTGTCTATATAATAGTTCATCAAAGGGTGTCATGTAAGGTCCCTACTATGTCATGCTGGTCATTAGAAATGTTGCAGAGTGTATGCGTGGATAATAAGTAAGGAGTTCCGTGTATGCATGTTCAAAACTACGGCTATGTCAACACTCAGAAAAGTTAGTTCAGATTTGTTAATTTGAACTAATAAGTTTGAGTTTAGTTCGAGCTAAACTCACACATATTAGTTTGAATTAACAAAGTAGACTATTCGACTTAACGTTAAATCAAAATTAGTCCACATTGTTAATTCAAACTAACTGCCCTTAATTCAAATTTATTAAGCTTGAACTAAGGATTAGTCCTAGCCTATATTGTCCTTAGTTTGAACTAGCTAACAGGTCTTACTAATTTGAACTAAATTTTCATTAGTTCAAATTAAGAAAATCCTTAATTTGAACTAATGAAAGTCTAGTGTAGACAGGGACTAAGTTAGTTTGAATTAAGCCTCCTTAATTTGAGTTAATTTGCAAATGTAGACGTATCCTATGCTCTTAAATTCTGTGAGCTGGGGCCAGTCACTGAAAGGTGATAAACAAGATTATTTCAGGCCTGCTTATCTACATGTCTGGCTATAAATTGAACATTGCATACCTCACAGTAGATGCCTGTTTACAGAATGAGCAAATTGCTAATCAAGTTAGCAAAATGATTGCTAAGTCTTTTTCAGAGATCCTCTACAGGAAGGAGGAGCACCCAGGGCTACTCCATTTACAAGTGAAGACCACGGTTGGGTTGGAACTAAATCTGAGGAGACAGAGACACCCAGATATTCTCCACTTAGGGGACAAGCTGCCAGTGTCTTGTCTTATGAATGGAGGATCACAGTTGGTCTGGCTTTTTAACACTGGGAGAGAAACTTTGGTTGAGCTAATTTTAATGACTTAGGGAAATGTCTTATTAGGTAAGTTTAGGCTTTAGGAAGCAAGTTATGATTGTCTTTTTATAAATTACCTTTTGTTTCCATTCATTCTTCTTTGTTCTTTGTTCAATAAACTTTTTATTTGTTTCCACAACAAATTAATCTTAATGATGTGTGTTGAGCATAGCCATGATCTTAAAGTGAAACTTGTAAACTGGTGGGTACTATTCCATTGGATCAAGGAATCTATGAATACTGTGAGTGCCTAGTGAAATTAGGGCTAGACACTGCAAATGAAGAACTTTAACCAAAACAAGATGCTAATTTTAAAGCAAGTGGTCATTGTGTGTGATGATTGCAGGTCAAAGACTCAAAATGCATTTCTCACTTTCCATCCACAAATGGAGTGTCCATGTGAGTAGTGACCCTTCCAGTTTGTTTTCTGTGGCTGTTTGGTTGCTAAGGGGGTGAAACTATTGAACAAGAAGATAGCAATACCCAGAGTCCTCTGGGTAGCTGTGAGAGACTTTTGGGAAACTGGCAGAGTACTAAGTCTCTGTTGCCAGGTGCACTTATAGACTGTGACTCATGTGTATAGATGTTTTACTTTCCTTTAATTCTCAATAACTTTCATTTCCTTTTCTTCACTAATAAACAGTTAGAACTGGCTAATGGCATTGCTTCTGATGTAAGATCTAGGATACCAATTGATCTGAGGCAAGTGACTCATCTCTTGGGTCTGGAAGCAACCCAAATGTGATGTGATTTTTGGTTTAAGTGATGTTTTAACATGAAGTCGAGTTTGTGTGGGTGACAAGATAAACTGGAGAGTCTAAAAAGACTACTGTGACCACATTTACACTGATGGAGGCACAGTCAACACTGTCAGATTGATCTTTCCAAATCAATTTAGTGGTCAGTTAAGATCCATTAAGTCAATCCAAAAATTGACTTAATAAAACCACCACCTCAAGTAGCACTGTGCACTGACAATGCCATGCTGAGGGGGAGTTGGGAAGTCAACAGGAGCTATTGGAAATCAACAGGAAGGGGAGTTCAGAAGTTGAGGTGTAAGTAGCTTGTATAATTCTCATTTACTATTGCTGAATTTCCCACCAAATTTCACCGCTACATGATAAGATGGGTATAGTTACCCAGGAGTTCACCTTTGGTACTGGCTTGGTGAAATCTAGTTAGAGAACAGACCACCAGTTTGGATTGTCTGCCCTGAATTTTGACAGTTGGATTGAGGTTAGTCCTCACAGTTGTGTGCCACACCAGACAGCGTGACAATCTGCATGTGTGCTGAGGAGCAGTTTGTGCGTCCTGAGGGGGAATTCCTCCTGGACTTCCCTTTGGCTGTGCCTGGAAAGGCACACCTAAGAATCTGTACTCTGGTTCATAACACTTTGTAGTGCCTAAGGACCAGAAAATTTAAAGACCCCAAATGAGAAAACAAAACAGAAGCAATAAATGAATATTCAAATATAGAGCTAGATACACACGGACAGATAAACAAGAAAACTATGGCACAATTTTGATAGGCAATGATCTCAGCACACCAGTGGTTTAACTATTGTCATATAGCCTGTTGGATTTTCATGTATGAGAATATAGTACAGGTGTATATTCTAAAATTTTTTAAAGTTTATTATTTATAATGTTAGTCTTGTGCTGTCGGAAGGGTGTGTCTTTTTCTAGGAACTCACTGACATTTACACTGCAGGTGTAACTGGCAAGAATTAGCTGTCTGCTGTGTTATTTCTCTTATTTACTTTAACTTTACCTCACCTTGTTTATCACATTGATATTTAAACAACATAGAAACCGTTGCTTCCTCTAGACATACAAAGACAGAGAGATCTTTCTATTATAATGTTGGCTGGCAAAGGGGCGCATGAAGAAGATAGATGCTTTGATGGGTCTTGATACCTTGCATCTTGTGCAATGGTATTTCATGTCCTCACATATAGGTTATAGTACAAACAGAGTGTTCACTATGTCTGCAGAGAGGGACTCGTGCTTGGACCTAGCTGCTAGGTTTCCAAGAAAATCTCTCAATTCCTAAGCTATACTTACCTTGCTGTGACAAGGCAGCTCATTACAGTAACAGTGCTGCACAACGTTGGTGATGCCTCTTTGCAAGGAAAATTGATTATCTAGAATGAGGTTGCATCCTCAGGCTGACCTTAGTTGTCTGAACCTGCTTTTATGTCTTCCTGCAGAGTAACAGATGTTATATCTCGAACAAAGCAAGATTAACTCCCCTACAAAACAAAACCTAGAAGAGAATGTGACCCAGAAGTCCAAATAATTCATTTGCTGTAGTCTAGAGCAGGTTAAGCAAACACCTGTCAGGTAAGGCTTGAGAAGCCATTCCAAGCCACAGATACTTTTCCCTGCATTGCTCTGTTTTGAAATAGACAGGCTAGTGAAGACTCTCTATTTCAAAATAATAACTCCTACCTTAGTTTGAAATAGAGAGTCTTCGCTAGACTCCTATTTTGAAATAATAAACTCAAAATAATGCTAATAAATTCAAAATAATTATTTCAAATTATAATCAAAATAGTTATTTAGAAACCTCTCATGATTCCTTCCAGTTTCTATGATTTTATGATTCTAGATTGAGTTACCGGAATGACATGCAGAAAAAAACAATCCTTCCTATTTCCATCAGATGGAGCATAAGTAACTTTAATAGGCTATAGTTTTAATTTGGTTTTCCCTTCTCTTGTAGGAGTATGTCTACACTTAAAAGTTACTTTGAAATAAGGAAGATTATTTTGAAATACCTTTTTTTTCCAGTCTGCATGTGCATTTCATTATTTCAAAATAAGAGTTTTGTTATTTTGAAATAATGAAGTGCTATTTTGAAATAATAAAACCTGCATTTATTTCAAAATAGTAATTATTTCAAAGCTGTTATTTCAAAAAAGTCATTCCAAGCCACAGAATTGGCTTATTTTGAAATAACTTTGACAGTGTAGACATAGCCCTAGAGTTTCCAAATAGAAGCTATATTGAAAAATGTACATAGGTAGCAGGTTCTTGAAGGCAGGGAATCTATCTTACTTTAAAGGCCAAATTCTTCTTCTTTTTCTCATGTGAGTAAAGCATTGGGACTTTTGGTATGGTCAAAGTTAGCAGCATTTGGACCCTTTTGTAATGCTTAGATATACATTTTCCATTCTGCATGAATGATTTCTGTTTAATAAGGATGAAGCTGTACTCAGGTATAAAATTTAAAGTCTTAGGCTATGTTTACACCGGAGGCTTAAGTTAACTTAATCTGGCTTAAGTTGATTTAAGCAACGCCATGGCCACATTTAGCATTTATTAGGTCGACTTCAGCGACTTAATAACTCCAGCCCTTAAAGTTGACTTTAAGAGTTAAATCGACTTAATAAAGTCTGCTTAAGCCAGGGCACCCACTTAAAGCTGATTTTATTAAGTCGACTTAAGTGGTTACCCGGGCTTCAATTGACTTAATAAAGTTGACTTAAAAAAATGTGGACTCTCTAAGTTGACTTAATAAAGTCGACTTTAAGTTGACCTTTTTAAGTCAACTTAACTGAGCCCTCTAGTGTAGATATAGCCTTAGTATATAATTAATAATCTTCTGAACTATGTTTTATTGCTGTTGTCCTGAATCTGTGTAATGTAAAATCCCCAAAACCTTTAGCTATGAATGAGGTTAAGTGCAGTTGCACACAATCTCGATTACCAAAGCAATAGCCCATATGGCTGGGAGGGGTAAGAATGACTTGTGTTAATAAAACTTATGATCTGCCTACTCAAAATTTTTTTAAAAGTCAAGAAACGTTGACATTGAAGGCTGAGAAAAATATTAACTTGGCCACATTGCAGTAATCTAGTGCCCTTGATGGCTTTCCTTTCATTTGCCCCATCTTTCTCATGTCCAATATCATAATAATTCCATGACCTCCTCAATCTAAGTGGTCATCACTGCTGTTCACCCATCAATCAGCATTTCACAGTGAAAGGAGAGCTAGAATTCTCACCTCCCTGCTCTACACACTTGGGATCTTCCATTGATCTTGTTTCCAAAATTCAAAGTAGCATGCCTCTACCTATGGAAAAATCCCCTCCTTCCTGCACTTTCACCTACACCACACAGTGGGAGTTTATCAAACCTGCAGAGAATATATAGTTAGTTTGTATAATAAACTTTACATGCTAATCTAACAGAATAGGCAGAAGATGGACAGGGAGAAGAGGCTTGTTTAGCTAAATGAATTACAAATGTATTAGAATAAACGCTGCAAGAATTGTCTTCTTCGTACCAGATGATGTTTCCTCTTTCACCTTGTTGATTGTGTAACTTCAGAATGAATTTTATTTGTGCTTTTATAAACCTAATTTAACAAGTCCATTTGTATTACTTCTCTTCGTTGGTTGCTGTGTCATCCATGGGTGTTGCTGGCACTGGGTGTGCAGCGCATGGGCCTTGAATCGCCCTGGCCGTGATCTGGATCTGGCTCTGGCCACCTGCTGCTGGCCGGCAGTGGCAGGAGCCGGATCTTGGTTGGGGCCACTTGCCACGCCTGTCTGGCAGTGCAGCAGTTGGGACAAGATCCGGCTCCAAGCTGCTTGCCAGCACTGGCAGGAGCCAGCTCTGAGCCACCTGCCACTTGCAGCAATGGTAGGGGCCGGATCTGGTTCCACACCGCTTCCTGGATGTGGCTGGATCAGGCCCTGGAGCTGGATTGTGCCCTGGGGAGGGCAGGGGATGGGGGACCCTTTCTTGGGGCCAGCAATGCTCCTGGTCTCATCTATTCCTAATTTATCAACATGGTCTCTTTCAAGATCCTATCTGATCACTACATTCTCCTCTAACTCTCTCGTAGCTGTCAAGGCTGTTTCTCCATCTGGCACTTTGTGTGCAAAAGCTGGGGCCTGCAACAGGCCTTAAAAACCACTGGCCTTAAAGTCTGGTCTTAAAACTCATCAAGGCCACCGACTTTCTGGCCTTGGACTGTATTGCTGCCACCACTCAAATGCAAAACGTCTTGAAAACCCAAGAAGACACAGTTAGGAATTCCTTCCTGTGAGGTACCGTCAATTACTTTTATTCCTCCCTCAGGAGAGTAATTGAACCCCAGCTGGGATATCAGCTGAAACTGGGACAAAATCCCCTTTGGTAGCTGGCTGTTCAATCTGAGGCCCATGCACTGCAAACCTTTTGCCTTTTAGGACACAGAACCAGAGCTTACTTTAAAAGGGTAAAATCTTTTAATTAAAAAGAACAGATAAGAAACAGAGAGTTGCTTCTCTGGGATTTAACTTAAGTAGTTACAGGGTAGTGGGAGAGGGTACATGTGCTCAGCACAGAGGAATCCAAAAACAAAACCGAAGCAAAGAAATACGCTGACTGCGTCTAGTTAAACATTCCCTGTTCTATTCACACCTGGTCAGTTACAAACTTGAGCTTATCCTTAGCAAGGATGTCACTGGATCCTTCTTCAGGCCCTTCGCCGTGGCCTCCTCCTGATCCTTCCAGGAGCCCTGCTACCACCAAACAGGAACAGGCAAGGCTGCTGCTCCAAATCAAAAACCTGTGCTCTGCTCCTATTGGCTCCCCTGAGACCTACTGACCAGGGTGTTAACCCCTTTCTCCCCAAGGTTACTATAGTAGCCAACACTAGGCCAATCCTTAATAGATATTTTTTAATAGAAAAGAAGGTATTATTCAATAGCAAAGGAAAGGATGATTTCATACCTGTAAGCTTTCAGGGGGCAAGGGCCATCTTTCTGAGCATGTGTACAGCCCTAGAACAGCGAGGCCCTGATTGGTGCTTCTGTGCGCTTTTACCATACAAATGAATTATTTTTATTAAAAATTCACAGGTTAATTGTTAATTTCATACTAAGAGTTTGCTCCTGTCATAGTATGAAATGCCCACCTAGTTTTTGCATAGTTACATGGGGCATATCAGTCAGGCAATGCTGTTATGGTATAATAAAATAATCCAGGGCAATACAGAGCTTACTCAGTCTGAAATACCAGTTATAAATAGGGAGTAGTCACAACTGAAATTAAGTTGCTTACAGGGCAATCTAACTGGGTAATAAAACAGGGTAGTGTCAAATTCAGAAACAGACTTCATCTGTTCTCAGATGAGCCCATGAGACTTCTGTTGAAAAGGGAAGAGACCAAAGATGTTGTTATGAGCTAGACATTTATTTGCATGGGGGTGTTGTTCATATTAGTTTCATGGGGATTGTTCATATCAGTTGATTACGGCTGTAATTACAAAAGCTACCACCCCTTTTTTAATGATGGTTTTTTATTGCTGAACATTATTGAACATCATCCTGCTAGCTGCTTTTATGGTAATCAGTTCTCTGCAGGCTTGCACAGTGCATGTGATTAGTTCTACATGAATTGCCATGTATTTCATAAGCAATGCTAGCTCAATAACCTGGGCTGGTTCTTCATTGCTTTGTATCATGTGCAGTCATGTACACCTGTGCCAATTGGTGGAGAGGGAGGATACTCCCTACATAAGGTAACAGAGAACTCTCATTTGATAGCATTTGCTGCCCATTTTGCCTTGGTGAAAATGACCACATGAGGTGTCTGGAAGTGCAGTGCAAAACTGAGCCCTGCAGCAATACAGTGAATGTCATTAGCAACCTCTGCAATAGGTGATGACCTGAAGCGTTTGTTCCTTGCACCCCCATTCCTGTTGCCTTTGCTATTTACCTTTTCTATTCCTGTTGCCTTTGCTAAACTCAGCTCTGGTTTTACACTTTTTTATAAAATAGGCTAATTCTGCTCCTGCTCAGGCATGCTGGGCTTCCACAAAAGTTAACAAATGGTAGCCTTGGAGCAGAGCCATAACTACAGCAGCACCAACGGGACTTTGCCCCAGGTGCACCGGAGTGGCCCAATAGAGCTGCTCTATTAAAGGGCGGTTTTTGTGGCACCGGCTCCAATCACCGCTAATGACAAGGGGTGTGTTCCGTTCAGAACGCGCCCCAGGCGGCAAAACAGAGCGTTACGGCTCTGCCTGGGAGCTTCAGAAGACAGAACTTGGCTATTATTTATTTAATATGTATTTTATGGTAGTGTCGGAGAAATTTGGACCAATGTGACTGGGCTTGTTATGTTTGTACATTATGTAGGTACTATACAAACAGAGGAACATGCAGTCTGTTCTCCAAAGAACTTAAAATCTAAACAGGTGAGACAGATGAAGACTGGGAGGCTGTGAGTGGGTGTATACCCTGTATAATCTTCAGGTGGGGTAGAATTCATTAACTGCGCTTCTCCAGTGCCTCAAAAAAAAAAAAACCCCTAAACCCCACAAAAAACTCCTATAGAGAAGCAGCTGCAGATCTAGGATTCAGTCTATAAGGGACTCAAGCAAAGATTTAGTTGCTGTCCCCACATTATTACTACCCATGAACAAACTTGAATAACTTTATCAACTACTAACTTGATAAACCTTATCAATACAAAAAACAAAATAAATTCAAACAGAACAGTCCCCACAGAAACATTATGGGAAAGAAAGCCAAGAATTCCAAAGTTTAGGTGGAATTCACCCAAATCTCAGTTACAGTGTCCAAGTTCAAAGGCTTGAGCTGCCAGAAGCAGTGATCTCCTTCTCTGTTTGCAAGTATTTTAGGTAGAAATCCATGCAGGTTTTTCCTTCTCTTCTGGACCAGGCACCATCCAGTCAATTTACTAGTTAACCGGCAATCAGTCACATATGAGAAAACTCTGATACAAAAATGCTCCAAAGCAGGGAGAAAACACTCGCGGCTCAGCTTCTCCCAGTCACACACTGAGCACATGGGCTCCTCTCATTGCAGCTTTGTGGTTGCTGCTCTCATGGCATCTGATCACAGCAGCAGTAGAAAACCTTGTGGAGCATGCTCAATGCAACCACCCATTTAATTTCCAGGAGCTTCTGGACCTGGGCAGCCAAATCTGCTCAGCAACATAACCCAGCCTCAAGAGATTCCTAAAAGAGATAGCTCCTTTTAATTAAGCATATGGGTTATACCTGCACTGATCCTAACAGGGCTAAGGGGAGCTGGAGAGCAAAAGTTGGCCCATGGAAGTGGGTAGGCACAGTTACAGCTGAGTGCCGGGTAAGGGGCAAAAGCTTCATGACTCCTATGAAGAAAGGAAGCTCAGAGAAGAAATGAGGGGCTGCAGAGACAGAGGACTAGAGGTCTTTTGGAACTAGAGAGTGGTGGGACATGCATGGTTGAAGAGGGAGCCTGAAGTGACCTAGCTGGGGGACTGAGACAGGAGAAGAGGAGGATCACCATGGGACCAGAGCAGTTGTTGGCAAGGAGCTCTAGATGAGGTGAGCCTGCTATTCTAAGCCCAGCCATGACGGGACATCCCAACCAGTGAATCAGTCATCTGTAGAGGCATAAAAGACAAAGAGGGGAGGTGACTCTCATCATCTCCAAGCCAGCGCCTTACCTGCTAGACCAGGGGTCTCAAACTCAAATCACCACGAGGGCCGCAAGAGGACGAGGATGTCGGCCCAAGGGCCACATTACTAAAACCTCTTCATGTAGAAGGGCCACCAGCTTATCTAATTAAAATTAAATTGAAAATTAATTGAATTCAATGTGATTGTAAATAGAAATAATTAATTGGGTTTAATTAATTGAATTTGTATGTATTTTAATTGAAATTTAATTTTTAGAAGGCTTTTTAATTAAAGCAATTTTTTAATGCTTTTTTTTAAATGGAGGGAAAAAGTAAGAAGGAAGAAAAAGAAAGGAAGGGGAGAGACAAGAAAGAGGAAAAAAAAGGAAGGATGAGAAAAAAGGATGAGAAAGAGGGAAGGAAGGAGGAGAAAGGGAAAAAGAGAGAAGGAAAGAAAAGAGAAAAAGAAGGAAGGCAGAAAAAAGAAAAAGGAAGGAAACAAGAAAGGAAGGAAGAGAAAGAAAGAAAAAAGAGGAAAAAAAGAAAGAGAGAGAATGAAAGCAAGTCCAGGGGCTGAGTGATGGTCCTGTGCCCGCTGGCAGCTTGGCCTTGCCCCCAGTGCCTGCTGGGACGACCGGAGTCCCTGGGGGACAGAGTGGTCCAGCCCACCACACTCCCCACTGATTGGCCCTGGGCCCTGTCCCCGCAAGCGATGGTCCTGCAGCCGCTCTGCCTGCTGTGCGACTCCCAGGCCACGGCAGGCTCCACCTCCTCCCTGGCTGGCCTGCAGGGTGACTGCCAGTGCCAAGGCCGTGCTCGGGGGGCATGCAGACCGAAAACATTGTTGGTGGCCCAGAAGCACTGCCGACAGTCCTGGACTCAGCTCGGTTGGCGGCAGGACCCCGGGTGGGAGTCAGGCAGCTGCAGCTTGCTTGCTGGCTCCCAGCTAGTGGGGGTGCAGGCCACTTGAAAAGCTAGCGAGGGGTACAGACCCCTGAATTCTGGCTCATGTTAGAGGCCTCCGGTGGGAACTCGGCCTGTGGGCTGCGTGTTTGAGACCTGTGTACTAATTCATGATGCCACTCCTGTCTAATCCACACAGGTAATTCCTTCCCCAACACCCACCCCTTACTCTGCAGAAATTTCAGCCTTCTATAATTCTTAGCAGCGTTTCAAGTTTAAAATCAGGACCTGGTGCTTTGTGGGTGCTTGGATTGCAGGTTTTGGTTTGCACCCATCTGGAGCAATTATCCATACACATCTTTCTATTTCTTTAGCTTAAAAAAGAAGCAAGCCTGGTTGACTGGCAAGTTATCACGTTAGAGTCCTGACTTTGATTAGTGGGCCTGGGCATTTACTTCCCAGGCACAGGAGGAAAGACTTCATACCTCATCACTTTGTAGCTGAGCCATAAGAAGAGTTGATTAGCAATGCACAAGTCTCCCAAGATTTCTGAGACTCAGCTAAGTTCAGATGTGCAGCCGGAGATTCATCTGTTTATTCAGACTCTCTGAAGCACTTTAGAGTGCTCAGTTGGGCTGGAAATCTCATGAGGGATGCTGCTGGGGAAAAACATCTCCAACATTTCCTGCTTTTAGCTGGGCCAGAAATACCCCATGTGTGGCGTTTCAGGCCCAGGTTTAAACAAGTAAGTTCACAGGCAGCAGCAAAAAGAAAAAAAGTGTGTGCGCGTGCATGTGTGCGTGCACGTGCTCAGAAGCAGACGTGTGGAAGAGGGAGAAAATGAGGGGAGTAGACAAATATTTCCATAGCTAGAAAACTGTTTTTGATTCAGGACATTTGTTATTTTATAGGAATTGATTTGCCTATCCCTGTATCTGCAAAACCATTATGCACTGTTTGAAGTTTGTTTTCTTTTAATGATGTTAATTCTTACATTAACCGTTTCCCTCTGAATCCTGACTAGCTAAGCAACACCATCTAAGCCCTAGCCTATACTTGCTGCACTTTCCGGCATCAGTCAACGGGAGATATGGAAGGTACATATAATACTTTGTGCCTATCCCAATGACTTACTAAGAGCTCCTTACACACTATGCTAAGCCGACCAGAAATGCTTTCTGGTCACTTTACCGATCGATATTCCATTTCCGGGGCTGTAGTTGCTATGGTGATTTCAAGACTGATTGAGCGCGTCTACATACACTGTTTAATTGAACACAGAAGATCATGCTGATGGGGGCAATTTTGCCACTATCGGGGTAGACATAGCCTTAGACATGAACTTCCATTCCCCTCTATGCCTGTACTTCTTTATGTAAAGAGCACATGAGACTGGGTTACACTAATGGTCCATCTTCCCCAGTATCCTTTCTGCTGACAGTGAACAGTGCCAGGCACTTCAGAAGGAAAGAACAGAATAATTTTAAAGTCATCCATTCACTGTCATCCATTTCCAGCTTCTGACAGTCAGAGGTTTAGGGACAGCAGAGTATGGGATCACTTTTCTGCTAACAGCAATTGGTAAACTGTTCCTCCATGAGTTCATTTAATTCTTTTTAAAAATGTGTTTATATTTGTCCTGATTCCCCTTTCTATAGGTGGGTGCTATATTTGCCTTTTTCCATTCTTCTGGAATCTTTCCTGCCTTCCATGACTTTTTGAAGATAATAGCTAATGGCTCAGATATCATCGCAGTTAGATTCTTGAATATTCTAGGATGCATTGGCTTAAGTAACTTTTAACTTGTTCCCTTCCTGCCATAGTTTAGCCTGACTCTAGTTCAATTTTACTGGCATTTGTTAAGTTAGATGTCCAATTGCTACTAAACTTTTTGGTGAAAACAGAAACAAAAAAATAATTTACCTTTTTGCCATTCTCCACCATCCACCCCCTTCTCAGTTGGATAATCAGCGCCCTGGTGTGTTATTTTCCCAACAGATGTCTGGGTAGTTGAAGTCTGGTGTTCTGGATGATTTTGTTAGTTGTTTTTAAAAGCTGCATCTACCTCTTCTTTCTGCTCAGGTGGTTTTCAGTAGATATCTACCCTGCTATCGCTGTTTCTTACCGTAGCATGCTAGATTTTTTTTTTCTTTTTTAAAGTGTCAATCTCTGAGCTCCGTGGTTCTCTGGATTTTTTATTCTTGGTTTTAAGATAACAGAAACATCCTTGCCATTAATATATTTTTTGTCTGGAAATTAAAATAGCAAATCTGTTCCATAAAAATTACTTCAGAAACATCCTTCCTTTATTCTTAATCCTTTTTTATTTAGAATATTAACTCCTTGGGGAAGGAATCATGCCTTGTCTTGTATTTTTTGTGCCTAATACTTCATCAGTGGTAAAATGAGAGTGAATCTTTTCAGAGATAGTTTTACAGGCTCACAACATTGCTTCTTATGGCACTTGGGTACCGAAAGTCCAGATGCTGTGATTAAAATCACACATAGAGAAGCTGTGTGGACCTGTTTGTTTCTCATGCTAGTGATACTCCTATAGAGGTGGGAAGATTGCCTTGTGGTGAAAACTTTAGTGTGGGAGATCTGGGTTCAATACGTAATGATGGGCACATTTCTTGAGGCAATACTGGAACTCTGTGTCTCAATTTTACTTCTGTAAAATGGGGCTACTCCTTGTAATCTTGTGAATAATATTGCATGTTTTATTGCTCTTATCATTAAGTAGCCATGTTATAGCAGTGCCTACAGGTTCTAACTACGATCAGGGCCCCATTGTAGAAATACACAATGTGACACAACCTGTGCCCTGAAGTACTAGCTCTTGGGTGATAAGGATCCAGTGGCAGAAGAGCCAGCAAAAAGAGTTGAAAATGTAGGACTCTGATGGGAGAGCTGTTGGTGGGATTAGCAGGCTAACTCCATGTTCCTTTGGGTCAGTGAGTGAGTTTTTGCTAGCATATTTGTTTGCTGGTTTCTTTTCCATTTTTTGGTTTGTGAAGTCTGGTGAGGGCAGCATGCACTGAGAACAGGGAAGTTTGAATGGGCATTTGTAAGAGGAGTTTGCAGGAGGGTGAGTGTGTGTGTTTCCTTGCTGACTGGCATGTAGGGTGTAAGTCTGTGTAGTACTGACCCAAGAGATGGAAAAGGCAATGAGGACAACTGGATGCAGAAGCTGTGGGTGGTACATGGACTGCTAGATAAAGAAACTGGCCAGTGGAAGCACATGCAGGGCAGGATCACTGCACAGCTGCTATGGGGTGAAGCCCCCGGCGCCAGCCTCAAGGGGGGCCCCAGGCTCCAGCCTTTAAGGTCTCTTAAATGATCTGTCCCACCCCTCCTCACTCAACACTGCTCACAGGGGTTAAAGTATAATTTGGTGGGAACTGGAACCTCCGAAATTTCTGGGCCCCTCTTCCTGTAGGTATGGGGCCCCTTCACCTACCCCAGCTACTGCTCTGCATGTGCCTACCCGCCACTCCAGCTACTGCCCCCAAACTCCTCCTTCCCCACCCCACCTACAGCTCCCAGCCTCTGTTTTGTCACTGGTCCCCAAAACCTTTCCCCAGCCCCCTCCTGAATGCCCCATCTCGCCACTGGTCCCCCATCCCTTCCCCAGCCCCCACTGTGCTACACCATCTTCCCCTGTTGCCCCAGGCCGACCCCCTCCTGCACACCCTTTCCCCAATGGGCCATCACACCTGTCCCTGAACCCCACGCCCCCAGGCGCCCTTACCTGGCCACTAGGTGGCGCAGCCCCAGCCCGGGCTGAGGCTCCCACCCATAGCCTGCTTTGAATGAGTATGGTCAGAGGCTTTGAGCATGGTCAGTCAGAGCAGACTCAGGGTGGGAGATTTAAAATTTCCTAGGCCAATGCATCTCCCTGCTCTGCCGGAACATGCCAGAATGGTGTTCCAGGGCCTGCTGTTTTTAGGGGCTCAGCATGGAGCGAAAATGCTGCATTCTGGTGCCTGCTATTTTTAAATGGTAGGCCCCAAAAAGCAGCGTTTCGGCTCCATTTTCTATTTTTAGGGGGCCCAGAACACTGACCACCTAAAAACAGTGGGGCCTGGAACGCCGTTCCAACTCATTCTGGCTTACTTTAACCCCTGGCTTCTGAGTCCTGGGTGGCACTGGATGAGCCCCTGCCCGGCTGGTGCTGGACTGGAGTGGGTTCCTGGGGCCAATAGCTGGGGTCCATGCTCTCACCCCACCCCACCCCTTGCCCAGCTAGCCCATCTTTAGGGATAGGGCAAACCGGTGTGTGTTTGCTCCACTCTGGGGGCGGGATTGGCTGGCAAACAGTGTGGACTCTGGCATGGTCTTCCAGGTTTTGTGGCCCAGGTGGGGGGTTGCACCAGAGCTCACACCACATGTCAACTGGCCCCATTCCCGACTAGGGGCAGACCAGGCAAACCAGGGGCAGGGCAGGAACATCATGGAGAGCAGTCTCTGACCCCGTGCCACCTCCCCAGTGCCGGCCCACCGCCAGGCTGCCATGGTGGGGGGCTGGGGCCCTGACTGGGGACCCCACAATGGTGGGCAAGTCTGGGGCTCCTTAATCTGGCCCTGAGCATGTGACTATGAGATCAAGGCAGAGGAAGGAACAGCTATGAAAGGAGAAAGAGCACTGAGGAAGAAAGGAAAGAAGCAGAACCCAGATCCTGGACTTCAGAAAAGCAGAATTTTGCTCCCTCAGGGACGTGATGGCAGGATCCCTTGGGAGACTAATCTGAAGGGGAAAGGCATCTAAGTGAGCTGGCTTTAAAGAAATGCTACTAAGGGCACAGGAAGATACCTTTCCGATGTGCAGAAAAAACAGCAAATGTAGAAGACGCCCAGCGTGGTTTAGCAGAGAACTGTATGGTGAGCTGAAACATAAAAGGAAGCTTACAAGAAGTGGAAGCTTGGACAGTTGACTAGGGAGGAGTATAAAGATACAGCTAGGGGCTACAGGGATAAAATGAGAAAGACCAAAGGGCAGTTGGAGTTGCAGTTAGCAAGGGATGTGAAGGATAACAGGAAGGGGTTCTACAAGTATGTCAGTAATGAGAAGACGATCAGGGATGGTGTAGGTCCCTTACTGAATGGTTTAGGTACCCTCATGGAGGATGATGTGGAAAAGGCTGAAGTACTCAATGCTTTTTTTTACCTCAGTCTTCACAGGCAGGGTCAGCTCCCCATCTACTCCACTGGGTAGCACAGAATGGAGAGAAGGAGAGCAGCCCTCAGTGATGGAAGGTCAGGTTAGGGCAGGGGCTCTCAAACTTGGAGATACCACAACCCCCCTAAAACGATAAATGAATTTGTGCGACTGCCTGTAGGAAGGCACTGTGGCCTGCCTCAGAGCCTGGGTCTGAGGAAGGAGCTGAACACCCTTTCTGGCCAAACCCAGACATTACAGGACTGAAGTCATGGAAGCAGAAGGGTGGGGCTAGACAGTAAGGGGAGGTATAAAAGACCAGCCTGGCAGCTCAGTTGGGGCTGATCTGCTCCAGAGGAAGGATGTTTCGTCTCAGAGGTGGTGAGCCAGGGGAGAACAGGGCTCCAGTGCAAGGCTGACTTTGTCCTCACCAGCTAAGGGACCCGAGAGTCTCCCCAGCTTGCAAGGATTGGGAGGGAGTCTCCAGAACTGTGACTACCTGCCCCATTCAGTAAGGGACCTACACCATCCCTGATCCTCTTCTTGTTTTTGACATATTTGTACAACTCGTTCCTGTTATCCTTTACATCCCTTGCTAGCTGGAACTCCAATTGCCCTTTGGCCTTCCTGATTTTATCTCTGCAGACCTGAGTAGTATCTTTATATGCCTCCCTAGTTATCTGTCCAAGCTTCCACTTCTTGTAAAGTTCCCTTTTGTGTTTCAGCTCACCGTAGAGAAAAAAACACACTGCTAAACCACACTGGGCACCTTCCACATTTGCTGTTTCTTCTGCACATCAAAATGGTATCTTCCTGTACCCTTTGTAGGTTTTTTTTTCTTTTTTCTTTTAATACAGCAAGCTCTCTTAGACACCTTTCCCTTTCAGATTGTTGGTCAGTTCCCTGAGGGAGCCAAAATCTGCTTTTCTGAATTCCAGGTTCTGTGTTGTGCTTCTTTCCTTCTTTCTTTGATCAGGATCCTCAGTGCTAGCCTGGTGCATTCACCACAAGACCTTCTTCTTCTCTACGATATGTGTGTGCAGTGCCTAGCACAGTAAGGGTCTGATCGCCTTTGGCCTCCCTAGGTATAGTTCGAATGTTCATTCTATGGGAGTAAAGGGGAGCTTTGAATGAGTAAAAACTGAAGAATTTAGCTCTCTGTTACTGCTACCTCATACTTTGTGCTGAAGGGAAGCAAATCTAAAGCAGTATCTTCAACCTTCCCACACACCCCCAAAAGAGGGATTTTCAATTGCACTCATTTGTTCTCCCACAGTCTGCTGAGTGCTAAATTATCAATATGGAAAGCTTCTGGGCTAGTTCGTCAATCCTGAGCGATTGCAGGACTGCAGTGTGTTTCACAAGCTTTTCCACTTGAGTTCAAATTCGAGTCCCCCAAATGACATGATGGAAAAATAATTTCAGTGCAAGTCAATGGGGGTGAGATTAGGGTTTTATGACAATGGCAAAATGATGTCACTGCAGGTCCCAAAGCAGGACGGCCCTATGTTGAGAGGACAGGAAAGTCTGCCAGTGGCAGCTAAAGGATAGTTTAAAAAAGAAGAAAACTCAAGCCACTTAAGTACTAAGTGCTGTATTTTTAGCAAGACCCAAAGAGCATAGAGGCAGCCGGGGAGGAAGATGAGCAGAAACCCTTTGTGCCCTCTAATCTCTGATATGTTTCTGTACCAGTCCATTCCCTACATGGATAAGAGCAGCCATGCAGTTCAAAGGGATTACATTATGCACTGCAGCAAGAACTGTATGCTCCTAGCAGCTCGCAGGTTTCTAGCAACTTTATCTATTTTATGACAACTATATTGCATTTTAACCTTGTGTGCAATGCCCTGGGTAACTGAGTCAGTAAAAGGTCAACTGGATTACAATGCAACAAAATAAATATTAATAGTATTAATGTAGTGTGATGAGTAAACAACATGTGTTCAAAACTGTATATTCTAAATGGGTAACACATCTCATGTTTTGAAGAATTTACAGTGTAAAGATAAGAGCAATACAGTGTAGCAGAGGGCAAACACAGGGAGGCATTTGGGAATAGTAACTGGACTATTTCCCAGAGTATGTGGATTCCTTCAAAAAGTTTGCATAAAAAGCATTTGGTGACTATTAGGCAGGCACCTTTTTCTTAGGAAGACCTGAAAGGAGAATGCATTATGGGCTAGAGTCTTAGCTGATTCAACTCAACATAGGTTCATTGACTTCACTGTTTCTCACTCGGTGTGGAGCTAAACTTATCTGCACCAGCTGGAGATCTATGCTGGGATCAGATGGAGGAGACAATGGGGAGTCCTCAATAAAGTCAAATGTAAAGAATGGGATAGCAGATATAATCCACTGGGTGTGTTGTGTCCCTTATCCACAAAAAATGGGAGTCTGTTACAGCCGCAGTTTACAGAGGCTGACTGTTCAACTCAAACTGTGAAAGTCCCTCTTTCAATTGCCAGCATCAGCCAAGCTAGTAGCCATCACATAGTTATGGGCAAAGGGTGAAGATAAAATATTATTAGCTGGAATTGCTGCTCTGTTTTGTCAGCTTCTAAAGCGAGTAGTAGTTTCAAATCCATCTCTGTACAACTTTGGTTCCAGTACAGTGCTAATTCCATTCTGAACTGCAGCTGAGTGCTTTCTGCATAGCTCAGAAACATACAAACAAATGTTGCTGGGTTTTAATTAAAAACAAACAAACAAACAAACAAACAACCTTTTATGTGACATTACACTAATAAGTGCAGAAGAAGAACCTGAATCAAGTAGCCCAAATGGAAGGCAGTGGGAAATGGCTTTCTTGACCGACAGAACTTTTTGACATTGTATATAAGCATTTCCATTCTAAGTGTGATAAACCCGAGACCTTGATAATTTTTAGGTGAAATATGAGAAATTAGGAGCCCAGACTAGCCAATAACTTGGTCATGAGATTCACAAGGGTGTGGAGAAATGTTCAAAGCCCTGCTCTGCCACTCTTCTACATAGGAGAGGGTCTCTCCTGCATGGATTTTACTTCATCTCCCCTGTTAGTACCATTCCACTTTGTGTAAATAGATATTCATTGGAGCAGGGACTGACACTTGGGCCTCCACATCCTAGGTGAGTGTCCTAACCCTAGGTTATTCCTTCATAGGTCTCACAGTTACATCAGAAATTCAATCCTGGACCTGAGATACATTTCTTGATCTGTGTTTAATTGAAACTTGTGCATTCATGTGAAACATTTTGTTTTGACAAATCAGAATTTCTTACCCCCCAAAAAATCAAAAAATTTCTGGCCAGCTCTGTTCATAAGCAATCTTATGCTAGCAAGCCAAGGTACAGGTTGAAAAGCTATATAAGGAGATGGACTTGCAAATTTGACATCTATGTGATTTATAAGAGTTCTGTTCCAAAGGGGTAGCCATGTTAGTCGAGTTCAGCAAAACAAACACAGAGTCCTGTGGCACTTTGAAAGACTAACAAATTTATTTATCACATGAGCCCTTTGATGAAGTGGGATTTTGTCCCACAAAAGCTCATGCGATAAATAAATTTGTTAGTCTTTCAAAGTGCCAAATGAATCCTTGTTTATTTTGCTGAACTAAGAGATCTGGGTAAGCTTGAAAGCTTGTCTTTCTCCAGCAGAAATTAGCTCAGTAGAAGACATTACTTCACCCACCTTGTCTCTCTAGTGTTGTGGAACCAATGCAGCTGCAATAATGCTATACAGGTTAAAAAAAATCCAACATGTTGAAATTCTGAATTGCCATGGAATTGGTGCTTGCCAGTGTTAATTAGTGTTAATACGTTGGGGGTTAATGTATGTGTGTAAACAATGCACTATACTTAACTCGGTAAAAGTTATGAGCTGATATCCTATTCTTCAAGCTTGAGGCCAACCCACCAGCTGTAGCAATGCGAGTCACTTACTAAAAGGTCACTCACTATCAGACTGTGCTCTGACTGCTAAAGGAACTGACAATAGCTTTGTTGCATTAGCGATTCATTCAAGAGACAGCATTTCATTCCTTATTCACTGCATCACTTTGTTACACTCTGAAATGTGATACAACAAACTGATTTGCTGAAGTGATATCTGCTGACCACTGAAAGCAACATGCAGTGTGCATGTAAGGGGCTAAATCCTGCTTCCCCTAAGTCAATGGCAAAACTCCTGTTTACTTCAGTGAGAACAAATTGAGCCCTCACTGTTGCCTAGCAGAGAGGTGCCTTCAATCTCATTTGTCTTCCTAAAGGGAAATGCCAATGCCAAAATGAGCGAATTTATCTGCTGCTATCATCAAAGCTTTTCAGCGGGTTGGGATGAGCTCTTTTGGTGATCTGTCCTTCCCAGATTAAAGCATCATCATTCAATTCAGTACGGGAGCAGAGGAATCGTCATCCCAGATCAAACTGGTAGTCTATATAGTCTTGTCTCTTACAGTGAGCTCTGTAAGTTGCTTCTGAGGAAGGCATAATAAGAAAGCCCAAAAATGGTCCATCACGAAGCTGATAATAGCAATGAAACACTTACATTTTTCTTAGAATGTTTCACAGAAGCATTTTGTTTTATCAATGAGAAAAGCAAGCATTTTTAGCTTTTAGAAAACTAAAAGCTGTTTAATATTTGTTTTGAATCAAAAGGTGGAAAATTTCATAAAAGACTTTTCCATAAAAAATGTGATCTTTGAAAAAAGGACCGTTTTTCATCAAATTTTTGACTAGCTCTAGTCTGTTGCAGAGTAACTTCCTAGGGAGAAATTCTTTCTAACTCGCCCCACCCAGGAGTGTCGCCAGCCTTTGCTTTCTAATTTGGCCTCTTACTCTTCAGGGTGGGCATGGCCAGTTCTGCTTCTCATCATATGACTGGAAGCTTTCTGCTGATGCTCCAGTTGCCTAGCAAGAGGAGGAGGAGGGAGGAGAAAGGCAGCCTGGTCCCTGCTGCAGGACTGGACGAGCAGCCACCCCCATCCACTGTCCCATGGTTGCTTGTCCTCCTGCACCGTTGCTTTGCATGGTCCCACATTGCCATGGCAGCAAGCGTGCACTGCTGCCAGACCCTGTGGTGGGTGGGTGGGCCTGCTGGCCAACTGGGTGGGCATGTACCCACCTGTAGCTATGCCCCTACACCACCCCCTCAGTAGATTTCAAGCCCTAAAAGATGTAGAAGCACCAGCCCCACCTCTCGTGAGAAGTTCCTTTGATCCAGGAGGAAGAGGGTAAAGGGCACCAATCTGAGGTGGCAAGACAGGTTCTTCTGAGCATGCATCCAAGTGAGGAGGCTGCTAGAGTTGCTTATAACCATCTGCCCTTGCAGAAGTGTTATTTTTAATTGGAAACAGCACTTCTGAATCTCCTCGTTCAGTTAATTACACAGGCCATTGTCACGAGCTAGCAGCCGGCATAATGTATTCATGGTGTATTGTGTGCACTACAGTATCATGCTTAGTTCATTACTTTCTCTGGATGTGGATTGTAACTGTAATAGTGTATCCAATACCCTCTCTTCAGATGAATAGATAAGGCATGTAAGTAAGGAAAATGAGGACACATGGGAGACAGACTGAGGTGACCTCTCCCTGTTGAAGCTGATTCTTTGTCTTGAAATGCTCTTGACAAAGGTACCTGCCCATAGCCACTGATTCCTTATTCTGCCTCAGAGGAGAAGAATGGAACTGGAGAGGAGAAAAAGAAGGGCTGTTGAATGTTCGGCCCAACAGGATGTGAGTGACACTCCTTCTTTGACAGACTCTGAAATGGCTTACAACTTGACACACTCCAGCAAGGCTTCTGTACTGTACCTTACGTATTCCTTTCTCTTTACCTGCTCTCATGCAGTTTGATTTCTGGTTATTATCAGGGAAGGAAGGCAGGCATTCCTATTGCATAGGAAGAGTGTTTCGCTGTCTATGCTCTGCCAGCTTTGTGGATGAAGAGAGAGGACATGGGGAAAATTATTAAATGTAGGTGCTCAGAAGTTGAGTCCATTTCAAATCAGGTCTTTTCTCTAGCCACCTAAATTTAGAAGTAGGTGCCACAGCACCCCGGACCATGCCTAGGAGCTACTGATACACAGCAGCTGTAAAGAGAAGATCATTTATTGCATGCCTAACTTTAGGCACCCAAGTCAGATAATTTGACTTAAGTCTCCAGAGAGTCAGCCCCTTTACAAGCATTAAGTTCACACAAAACTGAATAAAGAAACTCATGAAACTGACAGTCCTCTGTCTGTTTTGCAGTGGTCCATAGCAAGATGTTCTCTGGGTGACCGATTAAATACGCTGAGTAGGCTTTTGTCAGTTCTCCCTTGTCTCATTTGCAAATCTGATTCTGTTCAGCCACCCAGCAAGGCAGCCTCAACCACTGTCCCAGCAGAGACTGAATAGTAAATCAAACAAGGAATCCTGTTACATATGTAAAGACTAACAAATTTATTTATTGTGTGAGCTTTCACAGGAGAAAATCCCACTTTGTCTCACACTTGAAGACTATAATGCATGGGTATCATGATGTAAAAAAACCTTAAATTGCTTTCCTTAGGTAATGTATACAGCAGGTCTGGCTCTAGTACCTACTTCAGAACTTAAAGTAACAAAACATTTAAACAAAAATTAAAATAGATAAACTTCATGATCAGTTTGTGTTATAGCTGGTGCCTTCCTGCACTCTTGCTTTTCCATCTCTTGCTGTATGTCACACATCACGGTGCAGAGAATACATGTTAGCGCTTGGAACAGAAGTCTGGCCTGCCAGCCTGCAGAGAAGCCAACAGTCAGAGCCAGGAGTTCAAAGGAAGGTAAGGACCAGGGCTGGAACAAAGGCCAGCACAGAAGGCAGGTGTGGCACAACAAACAAGGAGTCCTGTGACACTTTTAAAGACTAATACATTTTTTTATTGCCCAGCAACTGCACCCAGAGCTAGCTCAGTTCCCAACCCTGCCATGGGGGATTCCAAATGCATGTCCACGTCTTTTATTATGATGCCCCTAGAATGCTTTTCTGTAACTTCTGTGGCTGATCCAAAGCCCACTGAAGTCAGCTGAAACAGTCACATGGGCTTCAATGCACTTCAAATCAGGTTCTCAAGGCCCTCTTGAAAATTCATATGTTCCAGGATGCTCCCAACAGCGAAATTGAGAATTTTTATGGTCCTGTATCATTACCTTTCAGACATTAAAAGCCTGATTTAACTGATGCATTGTGAAGAATATCTGTTCTCCTAATTTGCTGTGTGCATGCGTGATGTGAAACGCACCACCTGACTGTCCGGCTGCTGTGTGCATATGCAGGGCAGGCAGCACTCCAGGGAGACTGGAGGTGAATTTGACACGCTCTGTGTGCATGTTTTGGCTCACGGATCCCTAGGCGCCTCTGGCATCCAAGCCCCGCCACAGCAGCGCTGGCAGACTCCAGCTCCCACCAGGGATTGGCGCTGCCAGAATCTGGCCCCCATCGCTAGAGTCTGGCCCCAGCCATGGCGCAGCACCGTCACCAGGGTTCAACCTGGGTGGGGAGCAGAGGTGCTGTCAGGACCCCAGCTCTGGCTGGTCAGCGGTGCTGCCACCGCTGTGGTCCCCAACCCCTGCAGGGGAGTGCTGCCATTGACATCATGGTGCAGTCCAGGCCAGGGACCAGACCAGCCAACAAAATCTGGCCCCTGCTGGGCAGCAGTGCCGCCGACATGGTCCAGTCCAGGCCCAGGAGCAGCCCTCCCAGCTCCTGTCCCCACCCACCCCATCTCTATCCCCATCTTCCCATGCCCTCCTTCACCAACCCACCGCCTATTTCCACGCACCCCATCTCTCCCCCATCTGTTGTCCATGTCCCTCTTCTCTACCCCCACCTCCTGTCCCTGTCCCCCAGCTCGCACCACCACCCACCCCTTCTCTGCCTCCATCTGCTGCCCATGGCCCCCTTTACCACCCTGACACCTCCTGTGTCCAGCCGTCCCCTTCACTGCCCCCATCCCCTGCCACTGTCCCCAGGGACCTCTTCAACACCCCCACTTCTTGCCCCTGCTCCACTGCTCCATTGCTCCTCATCCCTCCCTCCACATCCTGTGCCCTGATCCTTCCCCCCCATACCCCCACCCCGCACCTCTCACCTTCACTTCTGCTACACCCCCTAGCCCATCCTTCTTTATCCCTCTGATGCATTATAGCCATAACCCATCAAAAATGATGGGGAGGAATCAAAAGAGAATTTGTGAAATAGTTTGTTTCTTCCCCATCATTTTTGATGGATTACAGCTAGTATATAGCTAAACCATAGTATCTGTATGCCTCACCTTTCCATGCTGTCTCTTCTTGGCTTCTAGCCACCTAGTCGCTCATTTAGTTAAATTCAGATTGTACTCTTTTGGGCCTACATCTTTTGTTCTGACCTCTCCTGTGCAGCACCTAGCCCCTTGCTGTGCACTACAGAATAATAAATCGTCTCATGCACAGCAAAGTGCACGTGAGGGCTCTTGAAGTCAGCATTGGGCGTTACTCTTTGTCTTTTTGAGTGAGCAGAATCTGCCACTTGTGATGGAGTCAGGCTGGGCAAAAAGGGTAGTTTGACAGTAAAACAGGGACTTGAACCAAGAGCATGGAGGTGTTTGAGCAGGCCTTTAGCCCCTGTGCCAGATGGTTGCCTAGATTGCTGCCCTAATGGGATCAGATGGAAAAAAACAAGCCCTCAGGGAAGCCATGATGAAGGTGGAAATTTCAGGGCAGACACAGCTCATGCAGGCCCCAGCAGGATTTGGGCTTCTGACCGCTTGTTTTTTCTGGGTTGTGTGCCAATGCCCTGAGCTACAGGACATGTCCCCCAAACCTCTGGTTTTCAAACTTTGGGTCAGGACCCGGTACTGAGTCATGGCAGCTCCCCAGTGCTGCTGCCAGAAGACTTGAATCCATTGCTCAAAGAGCAATTTTGGGGTCATGAACCTAAATGATTTTTTTTCAACTGGGTCCCGAAGAAAGAGTTTGAAAACTAGTACCCTGACCTCTATGGAAGGCAGGTTTAGGCCTACCATGAAAAATGCTTTTTTCCCTATAAGCTGAGCCAGTGCTACCACAGGTCAATTAGGGACACTTGAGTCCAGTTAAGAGCTTCCTGAGACCTTTAGAAACCTTTCCTCTGGTAAGACAAGAGAGAAAGTGTTGCAGGGCTAGTGACAACAGGAACTGAGATCCCTGTAGGCTTGCCTGCTTCCTATAGAGGAAGCAATCAAAGCTGCGTGCCTTTCTGGGGAAGGACTGAAACCCTGGAGTCAAAAAGAGGGCAGCTTCCCCTAGGAAGTGAGGAGGAAGGTATTTCCCTTTGGTTTTGTGCTTTATTTTTGCTTTGTGGAGGAGCACTCCTTGTGCCTGTCCTGAGTTGCCTCTTGAAGATAGTGATAAGGAAATGCAGAGGGTGACAAGAGTGTTTGTAGTGGGGCTGGTTTACTTTAGGATCTGCCCAGGGGTTAAAGGAAGGGGGAATGTCCTGCAATGCCATTCTGGGGCTCCCATTTTTAGGGTTCTGGGTCCCCTACAATAGGGGAATGCCATGGAACGCTGCATTCCAGGGCCCCCCAAAAATAGGGGACTGCCCCAGAATGCCGCATTTTGGGGCCCCCTAAAATAGAAGGGTGTGCCAGAATCTAGTGTTCTGGCACGTTGCCCCTCGGCCGGTGGAAGGGAGGGGCTGTGGGCTGGGCCAGGCCCCAGCCTCTGGCCTGGGCTCCTGTTTGCCGGCCCACCGGCCATCAGGTGCTGCAGCCCCCTTTTCTCTGCCCAGTTCTTTGGCCAGGTAAGGGGACTTGGGGGGGGCAGCTGGTGGGGAAGCTTGGGGGCAGGGAGGGTGTGTGGGGACAGGGAGAAGGCATCATGATGGTGGACTGGGGAGGGCTTGGAGGGCTGAAGGGTGTGGCATGAAGATGGGGACCTGCGGGGCGGGGGGTTAGGAGGGCTGGAATGGGGGTAGGGAGATTAGGGAGTGGGGATTGGAGCTGAGAATGACATGGGGAAAGGAGGCTGATAGGGGCAGCTGTTTTGGGGGCAGCAGCTAGGGTGGGGGGGTTGGTGTTTGGGGAACAGGAGCTGGAGTGTGGGAGGGGGGGCCCAGATGTGCAGCAGGGGAGCCTGGACATGCGGAAGAGGGGTCCACCCATGCGGGAAGGGACCTATCCAATTAGGAGGGTTCTGGGGCTGCCAAATTATACTTTGACCTCTGGGTCTGCCTCTGGCAGAGGGGAGACGTGCTAAGTCCAGTGAGACAGAGGTGAAACCTTGCTGTAAAAGATGTGTCCAAGAAAACACCATTTACAGTTCTGAGGCTGTATAAATACAGTTCTGAGGCATGATACACTGTAACTCATTTATATGCCAAAATAAATGACTAGAAAAATATTACACAATGTTGTGTTCTTGATTTTTCTTTAAATTGGATTTGCAAATTAGTATATTGGCAGATGGAAGCCACAGTGACTCACCATGGCCTTTTGAATTTTACTGAATGCTATTGACATTTTGCGCAATATAGGGTGTTCCTAATGAGCAGTATTTACCTAGCAACAAAAAGTGAATGAGTTAATGTTTTTATTAGTTTTAAGAAATGTGTTCCTTCATAGATGAGAGAGTGTATTTGTCTTTCTCATTTTATCAGGAGTCTAGTATTTGCATCTTTTCACCACTCTGTGTGCAGTCCTCATTTGTATATCTGCAGAATGTAGTTACTTTCCATATTTAAATGGAATCAGATATTTTTCAAGAGTCTGCACCTGTGAGTATAGCCAGATTTGTTAAAGGTATTAAGCAATTAGTGGCTGAGGTCAAAGGGAGCTAACATTTTTGAAAATCTGGCCACTTCACTGAAGTGCCTAAATGGGAGCTGTTCATGGAGTTTTCCCTGACTATCTTATCCAGTTCACAAACGGCAGAGTTGTTTCCACACGTTTCTTTGGCTATGCTGCTGTCTTGTAACTTGCTCTTTTGATATTCTGAGCCATGCAAGTGTCTCTGAATGCATTGCTTTGACACAAAACAGGGAATTTGGAGGTCCCCATGGCGATCTTAGTAGAAAGACCTAAATAGGAGAGAGTCCAGACTAATTTTTTTTTTATGCTAAGATAAAGGTAACTCTATTTTCTCCCTCTCCACCCAAAACACAAAGAAAAGTGTGAATAGGTATTCAACTTTAAGGACTATGTCTACACCAGGTGAGGATCTGGCCCACTAGCAGTGAACAAAGATCTGAATGGAGGATTTCCTTTCATGAAGATAGGTGAGTGCAGGAAGGTCTGTTAATGTTCTAGGATGGAGATGGAGGGAAATAGCAACATAATAAGATGCTGTCATACAAATGCTCTCCCTTCCAACACTTACTGATTAAATAATAGCAGAAGGGGAGAGGGAAATCCAAGAATAGTGAATACAGAGCAGTTCTGGAGCTGACTCCTTCAGGCAGTCTGCAGTAACTCCTGCAGTTCAGAACAAAGAGTTCCACTGCCAGACGTGAGATTGTGCGTACGTCTGTATTAATTGTGGACCCATTGCCCCTGCTGCATTGAGTCTGCAGTCGGCTGAGTGGCAGTGGAGACCCACTTAGTCAGTCTGGAAGATGACAGTGTTCAGCCATCCTTGAATTGGTGGGAGGTCATTCCTTGCTAGCACAGTCTAGTGGGGGTGCTGCAGTAAGTTGAAGTTAGGAAGTTGACAGATGAGTAGCTTGTGTATCTCCTATTGACTGCCACCAAATTTTGCCAGTACGGTAGATAAGCCTGTGAAAGACAAGAAGGTGATGGCTGCTATATGCATGAAGGGAAAGGCATGAGGAATAGAGCAAGCAGTATGATGAGAGGCTGGTGTGTAAATGGCATGGTCCATTTTGATCAGGCTTCAGAACCAAAAGGGCAGGCCATGGAGTTGTTTGAGGACAGGATAAACTGGGGGTTTATGAGCCTGAGGTTTTTTTGGTTTGGTTACTCTGCTTTTCCAGCAAGGCAGTATGCATGGGGATGCAGTTTTCAGACCAAGGCTGGGTGTGTTATTAGAAGATATGCTTTAGTTCAGGGGTCTCAAACTCAAATCACCACGAGGACCGCATGAGGACTAGTTCATTAGCCCAAGAGCTGCACCACACGAGGACTAGTACAGTGGCCCAAGGGCCACACCACTGAAATCTTTTCATACAACAACATTGCAAATATTGATAGTGATGATGTCATTGTGGGCTGCAAGAAATAGCTTTAAGGGCTGGCTGCATGCGGCCCTCAGGCCATGAGTTTGAGACCCCTGCTTTAGCTGTATGTCAGTTATTGGGACCTATACGGTGGTAACTGAACTCAGTTCTGTGGCCTGTGAGGAGGTCAGACAAGCTGATTTGCCAGTCCATTCTGACCTTAAAGGGTATTAAACGGTTCATCTAACCAGCAGTGGTGTCATTGGCAGTGGGCTTACGAGGCTTGAGTCCTGAGTCCCAGCACCCGAGCCCCAGGTATGCTGCCAGGCCGCTCATGGCAGTGGCCGCAGTGGTGGTCCGCAAGCCCCGAGTCTGCACCTGAGCCCCGGGTCTTTTCCTGGGCCAGTGGTACTCCTGATAGACAGATTGAAGTCCCAGTCCATGGAGCACGTCAGAAGCATGTTAACTTCCTTCAGCAAATGTGAACCAGGTCGTGGACAAACCAAAGAGCAGTATGCCGGTGGAAAGCCTTTCGTTTATGGACTACCCGCCCACTCCTCTGTCTTGATCTAGGTCTTGCAGGCTAACCCAGAATCGTGAGCCGATAGAAGCCGTGCAGGGAGTGTGGTCTCCGGACAGCCAGAAAGGATGTGCAGTTTGCAAAACCTGTTCTTTAGCTCTTAACTGTTGACTGCTCAGTAGCCCACTGTATGAGGAGATTTTGATGGACCAATAAAAAGATAGGGACTGCTACTGGTAGTGTAATATTAATTATCACATTTGTTACTAATAGCAGCCAGCTGCTGGTCTGAGTGTTACTGAGCCAGGAGAGAAGGGAGCCTATTGCTCAACCTTTGCCAGACTGTCTGCCCCTCCCTGATATTTTAGGAGGAAACAGGAGGCTTATCTCTATTAACCCTCTAGGCTTTGTTGTCAGGGTCTTAAAGCATGTGGACTGCACAAGAATACATCTGGCTAATTAGTAATATGAGGAAGCCTCTTACGTAGCCTTTGAAATTGCTTGCCTAATAAAGTGGTTTTTTCCCCCTTTTTGACATATTATTGTTTACTAATAAGGAAAAATAAAGAGGACGAAGTTTGGATTAGTTGGATCTCTTCAGGGATGCATTTTAGGGTGCCCACCAGCAGATAGAAGCTCAGCCATGAGAAGGCTGCCACTGCAGTATTCGAGAGCCATACCAAACTTTAGTAATTATGGAAGATTGAGAGTGTTTTACTAACCTGTTGAGGATGAGTGTAAATGCTCAGCACTAAATAAAGTATAACTTTAGGTGAGAGCACCCTAGTATGTACTGTTGATGCCAGCCTTCTGTCAATCAGATGGCCCATGTCTCTACTGATTTATTTCCTGACACCACCTCACAAAGAGTAGAGTTACCTGGAGCTTTGGGTTAAGAGCATCCTACATAACAGTGCCACCCAGGAAGCTGTCACAGTACGAAAAAGGCTTTCTTGTTTGAACAACACACTTCTGAAATTGTGAGAAATGGAAGAAACATGGATGAATTCACCAGGCCTGTGAGAAATATGGAGATTTACCTCTGATAAAGAGCTTGCACCTAGATAAAAACTGCTAAATGAATGGTAGTCCGGCAGAGGAACTTAAGTACGGCCTACTGACCCCTCCTTTGTTTTGACTTCAGGATCTGACCAGGGGATTTAAGCATGAAAGGCACTCTGAGTATGATATCTGAGATCAGAGCAGAACTGCTGACTAGAGGAATGTGCTTACAAGTGTATTGTGCCTCCATCGAACAATTAGAGTGATGGAGTTAAGTTGCAGATGAGTAAGATATAAACGATTTGTAAGAGTTGGGGGGGAATAGGATAATAAGAACCATCGGTGGCTACATGAATCTAATGTAGTGTGTGTTTGTTTTGAAAATGGACATTCTGGGAAAAATTGAAAAATCTGCATTAACTGCTTGCTAATCAAAACTCAGTTTTATTTACTATCTTCTGACAGTGGCACCCAACTCTGGCTGCTGTCAGAAGACAAGTTTGAGGGCTAGACGGACCATTGATCTGACCTAATATGGCCCTTCTCATGTTCTTCTCTAAGAATGAGAAATGTATTACACTAAACTAAAATAAACCTGTAGGAAGAACTGCTAGGTATATTTATGCAAGGTGTGTAAATTCTTAATTTTCAATGACAAATATAGCTAGTAATGGAGATGGAGTTGCATTCTCAGGCTGTGGTTCTTAAACTAGTTTGATCATGCCTCTCTTCTTTGTAGTAGTTCATGCCCTGCTCTTGCCACACATTTCATACCCAGGCACCCAAGCTGGAAGGTGGAACGGAGAGCAGCGGCTGCTGGTTAAGTGCCCAGCTCTGACAGCAGCAACGTTGCAAGCAGTGGTGGCAAAGTGGAGAACGGAAGATGACAGAGCTGTATGATTGCCACCTTTACTTCTCACTGGTGCAGAAGGCAGGGCAGCCTTCAGAGCTGAGTGCCTGGCCAGCAGCTGCTGCTCTTTGCCCACCTGCCTCTGAAGGCAAAGTTGTGCATTACGTCCCTCCCAGAACACACTCCTTGCCCCTCTCTTTGAAAACCACTGCCCTTATGGGGTATGGAAGGTGCAGGTATGTGATTTTTTTTATTTGGCTTTTTTGCCTCCTGATCAATCTCTAAAGCAGGAACAAAATTTAAAATTGAAAGCATATCAATTAGGTTTTGTTTAAGAACAGCCACACTGGATCAAACCAATGGTCCATCTTGCCCAGTATCCTTTCTTCTGACAGTGGCCAGTGTGAGGTGTTTCAGAGGGAATGAAGAGAACAGGTCATCATCAAGTGATCCATCCTCTGTAGCCCATTCCTGTCTAATAGCAAACAGAAAGTAGGGGCATTTCTGAGCACAGTTTTGCATCCCTGCCCATCCTGGCCAGTAGCCATTGATTGGACCTAACCTCCTGTGAACTTACATAGTTCTCTTTTTTTTGGAAGCCTGTTATAGTCCTGGCCTTCACAAAATCCTCTGGCAAAGAGTTCCACAGATCGACTGCTTTCTTTTGTTTTAAATCTGATGTCTATTAATTTCATTTGGTGATTCCTAGTTCTTGGATTTAGGAGTAAACACAATAAGCACTTGTAAAGAAAAAGGCATGTTATATCCAGAGGGTTCATAATTCTGAACTTTCACATACTTCTTTAAATGTAAGATTCACATGAATTGAAACAGGTTTTTCAGCTTTCACATGTTAGCTTCTTTCTTGATTTTATATAATTTTTTTTTCCCAAACACTGACCAGCTTCTTTTACATGTTGCAGAAAATGGTGGAATCTGAAGCAAGAGGAGTCTGAGACTGTGCTGTACAAAGCCCTTGCCATCATGTTTTAGCAGCAATATGCTTGGCAGATTCCCAGCTTGCACTCCTAGAACAAATACGTGAAGAGGTTTTGTATTCTGCAACAATTGTAAGTACTTCTCTAAAATCCAGTCCTAAGTGTTTTGCTTGTTTGAAAATCCAGTAAAATGCTGTAAAAATGCTATCATCGCTATATGACTACCTTTGGACTTTGGATTTAATTGGTTTGCAGTAGCATGTATTGTTTTGCAGCAGTGTTGTCGCTGGCGCTGGGCACGATGGGTTTGTGCCCCACGTGCTGGGGGCCTGGGCCATCCACGGTGGTGGCTATCTTCCCTGTCCCTGGCCAGGGGTCCAGGGCCGAGCTGCTCACGGGGTCTTCCCTGGCCCTGGCCCTGGCTGGGGATCCAGGGCTGGGCTGACAGCAGCAGGAGCCCAATCTGGGCCTTGCCTGAGGCCCTGGAACTAGATAGGGTCCAGTCCTGGCCCCGAATTGGGACCCTGGGGTGGGGCCTGGGCCCTGAATTTTTGCCTGGGTCAGCATCGTTCCTTGTTTGCAGCAGAATTCTTCCAATCTATGAATAAAGCCATCCACTTTTACTTTTTCCTAACCTCAGTGGAGATGCCCTTAGATTCTCAAAAACAGTTAATTTACTTTATATTGGCCATAAGCTGAGCAATGTCGGACAAAAGTACTTTGTCTGGTTCAGACAGTGATGGCAGAAGCTGTTAGCTGTAGAGTCTCCTGAGTTCTGCAGCTGAACCCCAAAGATATCCTCATCAAGGAGTGGGCCACATGGTTCTAACTACTTTAAGATCTTCAGATATGATTGGTTTATTTTAAGAGCTGCATAGTTTTAATAAAAGTAAAACCACCACACTTCCCCATCTCAATTTACTAGATGTTTCAGCATTTCCATTTAATTCTTTCCATTTTTTTGAGGCTGCCTTGTCATCCTTTACTGTGTTCGTACTGGCCTCTTGCTCATAATGGTCAGACGATGTTTCACCAGATGATATTGAAAACTGTGCTAAGGTAACTATCACTTCAAGTTGGAAGGGGTTCCTAGTCCTGCTTGCCAGCTATGGGGCTTTGTAGGGTAACATATGATCTTTCTCTTCAGCAATCAGCTGGCAAAAATGCCAGTCTAGAGCAAGAGGGATTGAGCTATGCTTTCTTCCTTAAGTAGCCATATTATCTCTCTTGTAACTGGTTTTGGAATATTTCTTACAATCCAGAAATGCAACAAAATAGTGTTTTGTTCCACCATTTTAGGAAGAAAGTAGTTGTTGCCCCCCCCCAACTCTATTTGCCGTAGATGACATCACAACCTATTACATTGGTATTCTGAGAGCTGCTGACACAGAGTCTTATTTTTCTTATCCCTAGTAGATGCAGTTTAACATCTATTTTAGTTACTAATGAGCTGGAAAGTAGTTTATTATTTGCTTGTGATGTTAATCCATCATCCTGCTTCTTTCCAAATACAGAACAGAAATGTACATTGAATCCTGCTGCTCTTCTTGCTTGTTAAAAACCTTTTTCATCTCCATCTAGTTATGGACTGATACAATTGTTAAGATTTCCTATGTTATTTATATTCTTAAAAACTCCTGATTGTTCTTAGCCAGCTATACGTCTTTCACTGATGTCTTTAGCTTCTCTTTTCAATTTTCTATGCCTCATTATTTCTGTTTTATATTGATTGTTTTTATCTATTTTCCCTTTTTTCCATTTGTTAAATATTTAATTCTAATTGTTGTCTTTACTTCTCTTAAACGGATGAGTTTTAACCAACACAGTCCTGTTTTCTGTTGTGTTTTTTGATGATTTTGTAAAATGCCTCTTGATTCCCAATTTTTAATCTCACTTTTCTATTTACATTTTTCCTCTAATCAGTTTTGCTCATTTTTGGGATATTAGCCCTATAGAAGCATTGAGTATATTTATATTACAGTTTGAGACTGTCCTTTCCTTGCTAATATTTACTGTAATCATCTCATGAACAACTTGTGTAATTCATCTTGGTCCATCATAAGGAGGTCTAAAAGAGTGACCCCCATCTTAGGAGGAATGCTTTTTGTGTTAGAAAATTATAATCTGCAATCTTTAGATATGTATATGCAGGAAAGATGCCAATGGCTGCCAGAGGTAAGAAGTCGGTTTTTGATCCAAAGACAATCACAGGTACAGTTAAAGAAAATTGTTGCCCAATATACTCTTTCAGGCTCCATGGAATCAGCAATTCTACTCCTTTATGTGATGAATCCACTGCACACAATGAAAACTGTGACCTAATGCATGAAGCTTGGTGACCAGCCTTGAGTAGAGCTAGCCCTTGTAGATTAACGGCAGATTCCCTTGTTGCAAAGCAGGGGAGAGAATATGGGGACTCGGGGAGGAAGAGAGCGCACACATCCTAGGGGAAGGAGTTGAGCATGGCCCTGACACAAAGCAGAACAACAGAATGTTTTGGACACAGGGTTCCCTGGAGTTGCATTTGGGAGACTTAAGAGCAGTGAAAATGCTGCCTGCTGTTTGTTTTTATTATATTCAGGGAAACAGGTCTTTGTCCTTTTTTACCTCTGGTAATTAAAGATTATACCAAAGAACACACTAAATTTGCATCCTCAATTTTTCCTCCCAACAGAAAAAATTCTACAGAGCTTTGAATGTTGGGTAATGGGCTGGGCCAAAGGGTGATGTGTTACTGTGGGCTTCATGACAGCTCCAGTAGGTGTATCTCAGAATGAAATCTCCCAGGATAAGTCAATTTTTCTTTCCACACATTAGTCAGGTACTTAAAGAGCAACTTCTTTTGGTCTTTAGCTCAGTTTAGGGGTCTGCAACAGAGCCTCACCAGCCCTCTTTCCAGGGCACATCTTTCTCAGTACGTTGATCCATGTGCATATAAAACCTGATGCTGCAGCGTTATCAGTAAGTTTGGGCATCTCTAGTGTAGAAAGCCTTCCAGTCCCCATATTACACCCATTCTGTATTGCCTTAGCAGTTTGTAAGCTGTGTGTGTGGTGAGCAGGGGGTTAATATGGCCCCCATGCCACTCATTTGTCAACATGCTAGTAAATATACTTGAAAGGATTAGAATTTATTAGTAAATTTCAATTTCACTACACACCTACTCTGACTAAAGGATATTTTCATCGATAATAATTGAAATTAACAGATGGGTCAAGTAAGAAAAATGCTATTTGGGACTTTTAGTTGGTATTAAGGATGTTTACTTTGTATATTTCAATGTGATGTTGACTTTTTTTTTAACAGCTATAAACCTTTAACTCTTTAAATCTCAATATCTACTAAATAAATATTGGTTGAGGCCTCACCCATTGCTGACCTCACCCCAGAATGTCCCATAACTGAAAATTTAAATGGACAAAAAAGTTTCAAATATTGATATCATTTGTCAAAATCACAAAAGAGTATCATGAAATTCTGCCAAGCCTACTGCTAAACTACTAAAGGACAAAGATTGGCGGAAATTCCCCGCAAGGTAAATGAAATACTACTCTACACGTTAAGGAACTAGTATGTAATGGAATTGGGCCAAGGCTCAGTGTATTTAAGCCTCAGTACTATAGAAAGGACCCAGCACTGCTCACAGTGAGAGTTCAGATTAAATGAAAGTGGGCACCCCTCATCTTGGCAGCTGTTTTCCTAAATGGGAAACACTTTAAGCCTAGGTTTGTTAGTGTCTAGGTTATCTCAGTTATTATGGTGGTAAGTGGAGAAGGCTAGTAAAAGCCAGGGTCTATTTTTAAAACTTGCAACAGAATGTGTTACCCCTTGCATGCATTTCTCATCCCACAGGGGCAAAGGGTTGCATTTATTCAGATGTAATCTTCCTCATTACTGCCCTTACTCTCTCTCCTTTCAGATCTAGTTTTACTGAGGGTGGAGCAGAGTTTGTACTATTTAAGAAATCAGTCAAAACTGAACTGAATTTGATCTTGTTTTGATGTTTGTAAATAAACCCCACAGCCTTAATGAACAACATAGCTCCTCTGACAAAAATGCCATCTTTGGTTTTAGATAGAATATTCCTTCTGTCAATGTAGTTGAAGTTGTTCCTACACAGACCTCCTTTTGATACTACAGGGCTGTGTCTACAGTAGGGACCCATGCTTGGTATAGATATATTGATGTAACTTTTAAGTGTAGACCATCAGTCCCCAAACTTTTTGCTAGTGTGACCTCATTTAAGTGAACTATTTCCTTCTGTTACCCAGGATAACATGGAGTATGCCACGTTTGAAGAGCAAAATGGAATCTTCCACACAGCTTGATTTATGCATGGCACTGGGGGGGGGTGTCAATTAATAACACAAAGAGGAGTCCTCCATGCAGTGCAGCCTTACAGACACTGTACATGTGAGTTTGTGCTTTCCAATGCAAAATGGTATCCTCCATAAATTACAGTGGTCGTGACCCCATCGCCTCTTGACCCAATTGTAGCCTTTGGCCATACCCATATTGAGCTTGCATACATATATTATTGTTTATCCCTTTTATACAAATGTATCTTCTTTATAAATCTAGAAATTATGGTTCTATAGTATTTTACTTAATATAAGTAAGTAGGTTAGTACTAGTTCTTTCTAGAAGCTGGTAATGAAAGAATGACAAAGCCTGCACATAATTGCTTGGCAAAAGAAGTGATGGAGTGTGCAAGTAAAAGCTGTGCAATCCTAGTGAAACCCTGCAAACTTTGCAAAAGCACGGTTTGCATGCTTTTGCTATGCAGTAGAAAAAAGCTAACTAGGTAAAAAGTAATCGTGGGCCTTGCAAATTTTGATGGAAAGTACCAGATAAGCTATTTTGATCATGTCTAAATCATTTTGTGCAGACCTACGGAAAAACCCACAAGGTGGTAAATAGCAAAATAGGAGAAAGGTAAAGGGGGACATTCTAGAAAAAGATCAGTAAATCCCTGAACCAGTAATCTGAGAGCACCCCAACAGTTTTTTTGTCAAAACCCATATGTGGGCCAGGAAGAATGAGATAATTTGATTTATTTTTTGGAAGCGTGTAATAGGTAAACCCCCTGTATTGTGCAAAAAAGGGTAGGCCCTGAAATTGGGAAAGAATTTTAAGCTTCTACTTTCCTGAACCTGAGCTCAGCTATCTCAAAAGAAGACCTTCACAGACTCATGACTCTAATCTAATTTGTCTTCTTTAGATAGGTTTTCTTGGTGTTTTTTTTAGCTAAATAATGTCAGAGTTAGCTCTACTCTTAAACTGAGCATTTTTATTTTGGGTGTGAGTATAAGAAAATTGTAATCATAATCTGTAAACTGTTTTATATATTTAATAGAAATCATAACTGGATATTGCTTGCTCTCAACGGTATAGAATTTGCTAAATGCATTAATGTTTGCTCTATTATTTCATTATACATTTATCAATTTGTGTGTTTTGCAGTTAGCAAGAATTTTTTTTTTTTTTTATAAAGTCCTAAACTCTGTATATCTCTTCTCATCCCAGGAAAGTCCATAGAGAAAATAGTTTAAGTTCTGATTTATCTGTGGTCAGATTCTGGACAAGGACTCTTTAGCCTTCAAACTGGATCACTAAATTCCATATTAGCCATTCTAAATTCCAAAGTAATTATAGAATTGGGCTACATAATCCCATTTGGGGTAGCAACCCATAGCTGGGAAACTGCTATTGTGGACCAACTGTAAATGACTTGCATACACTTACACAGGAAATATCCAGCAGAGTGGGGAATTGAATCTGGCTCTCAGGTCCCAGGATAGTGTCTTAACCCCTGGTGCATGCTTCTGTTGTCATGGGGATTTCTTTTGGATTGAGGTCTCTGCCTGCTACTGCAATATAAATAGTTAATAATAATCAGAACCTTTCATTAGAGACTCTCAAAGATCTTTATAAAAATGGTTAACAGACCAAGAAATAAGTCACAAAGAGGTTGTTGACTTGCCCAGGACCACCCAGCAAGTTAGGAGATAGAACTCACAACTACCAGCTTCTGGTCATGTGCTCTAACTACTAAATTTCACTGCCTGTTTCATACACTTACTAGAAAACTCACCAAAAAAAGCCTATTACTGTATAATTTCCAGATCAGTTTCTGGAACCTTGAGGCTCAGGAAAGCATCTAAACTTTTGGAATGCTTATCCAAACCAAATTAGACCTTCCACATTTCTTAGCATTCCCATAGCATTATTTTCACTAGGTGGTTAGTTCTCAGGGGCATGAGCGTAAGCCGGGAGTGCTATGTTGCCCAGGGATGGACAATAATTATGCTTTTATTGATGCAGGCCTTTTTAATCCAACAATCATAAAGCATTTTCAATAATGAGTTAAGTTTTGTAGCACACCAGCAAGTTAGGCAAACCACATGCACAGATCATTACACTCATCGCATTAGGAATGCAGTACAACTGATGTTTAATAACACATAATGCGGCTAGAGAATAAATGCCCCTCATATTTTGTTGCCAGGGTATTAAGATTGCCTGGTGGTGGTGTGTGCCTGTCCACCATGACAAGTGCAGTTTGGCTATGTCTACATTTACACTTTGAGTTGAATTAATGATGACTAATTTGATTTAAAATATTGCATGGCTACACTAGCTTTCCTTAGTTTGAAACAAGGACCTCCCTCAATTCAAAATGAGGAAAGGCCATTTCAAAATGATAAAACCTCTCTTAAATTCAAAATGATGGTTAAATTTAATGTATTAGTTTGATTTAACCTAGTGTAGCCATGATAATTCGAACTAACCCTTAGTTCGAATTAACACTTTTTTTGTCCCTCTTCTTCCCAGAATGCCATCCTCCATCTATATATTGGGGGGGGGGGGCATGACCCTCTTGGGGGCCATGTTGCCACACCTCCCATGGTGCTCCTCTCCTAAATTAAACTAGCAAGTCCTGTCCATGGACGTCCTAGTTCAATTTGGGTTTTTAGTTGAGCCATGTTAATTAGATTTAACTTAATTCAATTTAATGATTATTAGTTTGATTTTACATGAATTTGATTTAACAATGTAAGTGCAGACATAGCATTTGTGTCAAGCCTCTAAAACCCAGAAATGCAGACTTAAGGGGCATACCACCCCTACTGATGACCAACCAAAACTACAAGGCATATTTAAGAAGGCTGAACATAATCACTTGATCTGGAAGCTGCCAAGACAGAGAGATTATCCAGTCTTTTTCTAAAAGATGTTACAGAATCTTTAATGATCACAGTGGTCAGGACTTGAGTTTTATCTCATGTCTTAAAAATCCCAGTTCCCCCATGCTGTTGCTGTGTTATTACTTTAAAAATGACTAGGAGAGAAACAATCTTTCAAAACATCAGCACTGACTCAGACAGTACCAACATGTTCCTGGATGATTTCCTTCCCACTACTGCCTCAGCCTACTGCATTGTGATAAAATCCTATCACAGTGTTCTTTAGTTGCCTGCCATGAACTCTGATAGTGAGCAGCATGTCCTCATACACAGAATACTGATTTGGGACTCAGGAAACTTGGATTGTAATCCCTGCTCTGCTGCTGTTTTCCTGAGTGGCCCTATGCAAATTATCAGTTGCTCAGTGCCTCGGTTTTCCCATCTGTAAAATAGGTATAACGATATTTGCCTACTTCTGGTCATATTGTTGCAAGATCGGTGGATGAAAGACTGAAATAAGAGACAGAAATTATTATTTTTATTTTATTATTTATGTATTTGTTTCCTCACTTTAGATTATTTAATATCACATTTCTTAGTGCATTTGTTTTGTCAAACTTTGTGTGAGTCTGCGAAAAAGAAGAAATCTGATGATCTAGTGACAAAGATAAGCCTTCATCTTAATAAAATAAATAGAAGGCAAAAAAGTCCTTCCAATTTTGTAGCTTGTCTCACAGTGCTTGCCAAAATTTTGTTCAGAGCTTAAGTACCAAGGTAATACCCATAAGTCATATATGCATGAGATTTATGTAGGTGGAGGAGAAAAACAAATAACGTGATCTATGGACGTATAAACAGGACTATTGAGTAAGATTATGAAGGAGCATATAGCAATGGGGAAACCAATGTCAGCATACTATCTCCACTTTTGGTAACTAACCACAGTCTGAAAAGCATTTTCAAAAACTGGGAAGGGTTCATGGAACAGCTACCAGAATGATTCAAGGTCTGAAAAACTTGTCTTACAAAGAAAGACATAAGTAACTCAATATATTTAGCTTGTCAAAGTGAAGGTTAAAAGGCACTTAGATAATTTGAAAGCACCAACACAGGGTAAACAGATTTGATCTACTGCAGCATTATTTAACATTTAACAGACAGAAGCATAATAGACCAAAGCATAACATGATCCAATGGCTAGAAGTTAATTAGAAAAAATCTAGCTGGAAAAAGGGTACAATTGTTTAAAAATAAGGGTGTGATATTCCAGTCAGGAGGCATTCTTATCTGTGGTGTTCTGCGTTCAGCACGGATGTCTGTTTGGCTGGGTGCATATGTCTCTGTATGTGTCTTACCCATGACTCAGATCTTTAAGTGAGAACTCAGTTAGCTAAGTAATCTAAAGCCTGGGTTGGACCTTTAGTAGAAACTTCGTTAGCTTGGTGGTCCTGAACTGCAATCCTCCTTTAGTTAACACTTCGGGTTGCCTTTGGCTCACATCTCTAGTGAGAAATTAGTTAGTTCAGTGATTTGGAGAATAGGTATACCCTTGTGCAGTACGTAAATTGAAGTAACGTGATCAAAGAAACCAACACAACCATGGATTTTGTACAAACGAAATCCTAGGCTAGGCTTTATTGCAGTATAGCACAATGGCAGGCAACCTATTCCAACAGATACGCTGGCAGCATTTGTGTTCTCAGTGCAATGGAACAGCTCTGCTGAAGGTAGAACTCTCTGTCGCCCCATTTGGCTACACAAAATCTGGGTTCTGGGACTCCTACTTTTACACCCTGCTCAGACCTATTGTCTCAGCCTCTTTGCTGTCCAAATTTACCTTGATTGGTCTATATGATGGGTGTACACATCCCAAGACAACTTTGTCCACTGTCGTGTCATTCTGTGATTACGTATACCCTTGTAGTAGATATTTCAAAGCATCTGTTCTTATCAACTTGGTGCTAGACCCACTGGACACCTCATATCTTCAAGATCCTTTCCTGCTCTTACAGCAGCTGCAGCTTACTTCTTGCCAATTTCTATGAGGTTAAACAGCTTTAGCCTGACTCTCGTCAATTTAGCTAGTTATTCAACTCAGGCCTACTGTTTTGGTTTGGTTTGCTAGGACTTAGACCTCAGTCTGACCATTTCAAATTAGAGAGAATCCAGCAGAAGGCAATGAAAATGATTGGGGGTTGGGCACATGAGTTACAAGGAGAGACTGAAGGAACTAGGCTAATTTAGTCTGCAGAAGAGAAGACTGAGGGGGGATTTGATAGCAACCTTCAACTACCTGAAGGATTTTTCCAAAGAAGAGGGAGCTAGGCAGTTCTCTGTAGCTGACCCTACAAATAGTGTAGTGGCTAGCATCTCTGCTTAACATGCAGAAGGTCCTGGGTTCAATTCCCAGGGGGTTGGACTTGATGATCTCATGAGGTCCCTTCCAGCCCTATGATTTGATTTGAACAGAGGACAGAACGAGGAGCAATGGTTTCAAGCTGCAGCTGGGGTGGTCGAGGTTGAACATTAGGAAAAACTTTCTCACTAGGAGGCTAGTGAAGCATTGGAATGGGTTACCTAGGGAAGTGGTGGAGTCTCCATCTTTGGGAACATTTAAGGCCTGATTAGACAAAACCCTGGCTGGGATGATTTAATGGGACTGGTCCTGCTTTTAGCAGGGGATTGGACTAGATGACCTCCTGAGGTCCCTTCCAACCCTATGAGTCTACAATTTCTACTTGTCTTTTCTATTTTAACCTTTTACCTTCTCTTACCACTTTGCAAGAGAAGTGTTACGTTCATCATCACATGGAGACTTTTTAACTGAGTTTGAATATCTTTCTGAAGGATGTGCTCTGGTGCAACTACAAGATATTGGGCTTAGCACTTTTCATTCAGATAGTAGGAACACAAGACTTATTCCCCTGCAGGAATTACTGGGTGAAGTTCTAAATGTTGTGTGTACACAGGGGATCAGACTAGGAATAATATTTTCAGAAGCCCCCAACTCCTCTTTTCAGAAATGGTTTAGGAGCCTAAATCTCACTGAAAGTCAAAAGTTTAAGCACTTAGCTGCCTTGGAACATTTTACCCTAGATGATCATTATAGCCTCTTCCAGGCTTAAATTCTGTGGCCTTGTCTGCACACAGGCACTCAGGAAAAGCAATCCAAAAGAATTAAAGGAGTGTATTTAAAGTGGGTTATTTAAAGTGCATTAAACCACTCTGCAGCTGATCTTGTTCAGACTAAGGTTTTGTCTTCACTTAAAATGGTACAACAGAACAGATGCCTCACTGCAGCTGACCTGCAGTAATGTTTCAGTGTAGACACTATCAAAGCTACCACAACGGATTGTCTCACTGGTGCAGTCACCTCCCCAAGATTTAGATCAGTTTAACTGTACTGATCCAGGTGGGGATTTTTCACAGCCTTGAGTGATTTAGTTATTCCAAGTTTTCAAGTGTAGATCAGGCTGTAGACTGGCCTTAAATCTGCATCCACCCATGGGTTTAATGCAGTTTAATTAATCCACTTTGAAATTAATTCAGATTAATTTTCCTGAGGCCTTGTCTAGACTTAAAACACGTCAGCAGCACAGTAAAGATGGAAGGGATTCCTCTGTCTTAGATTTGAGGGTCCTCATGTAAACAAGACTTATGAAGTCATATGTAGGACATCAACATTGGACAAGGCACCAGTAAGGAAAAAGAGTGATATCAATGTAATTGCTGGCAAGAAAATGATCTCTCTAATTTGTTATGAGCAATGTGTGCCATTATTTCAATAATTTCATTATATACCATGACACAGAATTGTTTAGCATTTACAATGGGGAAGAATTAGTTTGCATCCCACTGAGACACCTATATCAGCCATGTGTGGGCTACAGCTGAAATAATGGAAAGAATAGGCAGTGTGCATTACAGTTACATAAGAGCTTAAGTGGGTAGGTGGAGCACAATATGCCAGAAAGAAAAGAAAAAAAAACCTCTTTCAAACAATAAGCTATTTTTTGTTTCACTATAATTTCCCCTATACTGGGATTTCTTTCTTTCTGCTGTTCAAGCACCAGCAAGTTGTACATGGAAATGCTCCCTGGAATTTTGTTTCTTTGCAGTGGCAGCTTGATAAATACATGGTTCGTGTTTCATGGGTTTGATTGCCATGTCAAAACAACTTGAAAATGTAATGGAGATAAGTCTGAATAGCACCACCTCTTCTGGCTTGCTGAATGCTACTGCATTGAATTCTAGGCCATGAAGTTGCTGTGTATTGTAAAGTATGTGGTAACATAGTCTTTCCAATATTTCTGGAATGGGCTTCCATTGTTGTTGCATTATATAGCACCCACATATTTAAAAGCAGGTGGGAAACTTAAAGGTGATCTTTAAAAATGGCTTCATGAATCCAATGGATCTCAATGGAGATGTAGCAGGCTGACCTGATTTACACACTAAAGTGGTTACTTCATATCTAAAAATGTACGCTGAGCTTGGGAGGTTGCAAGTGCGACTACACTCTGTCCTGATCACTCATTTATTTTCACCAGCCATCAAGATTCTGAAAGCAAAATCCTACTCTCAGTTATAGCTGTGTGTGATCACTGTTTCCTGGTGTGCTTCATAAGTATAGCTGCATAAACATCCCCTTCCTTTCATTCAGTTTTTGGTTAATAGCAACGTTTACCCCCAGTCACACACTAAAGTCTTTCTAGGAAGTCCAGTTTCCTCACACTTGCTTTGATTTCCACTTTCTAAAGGGACAACCATGTTAGTCGAGTTCAGTAAAACAAACAAGGAGTCCTGTGGCACTTAAAGGCTAACACATTTATTTATTGCATGAGCTTTTGTGGTAGAAAATCTCACTTCATCAGATGCTTTGAATCTTCATCTGATGAAGTGGGATTTTCTCCCTTGAAAGTTCATGCACTAAATAAATTTGTTGATCCTTAAGTGCCACAAGACTTCTTGTTTGATTTCCACTATCTCTTTTGCAGGAGTGGACATTACTTTATATGCTCTACTTTACATGCTGTGTAACAACATTATTTTTTGTTTCTGCCACATGCAGTGCTGTGGCTACACTGTGTTTGTAGTGTCCTAGCTCAATCAGAGCTAGGCTTCTTGTGTCTCCTTGAGCTAGGAATTATGCCCCCAGTAGAACTGAAGAGATTGTTAATGGCACAATGCACTGGAAACATATGGCATCACAAGTTTTGTAGTTCCATGTACAAAAAAAGGGCAATCAGTTATGAAGTTTGATGAGCCCCTCAGTCCAATGTGTTTTATAAACATAATGAACCAGTTTTGCAGGAAAAACAGAAACCCAGTCCTAGCTTTCCTGACCACAATAAAAAGGCTGGGATTAGGTCATGTACCATTGATGTCTAGCTGAACATTTGTTTTCCAGTTCCCCTACTTCTTTCCTCACTAAATTCTACTGGCACAGGCTTAATCCAGTTATCCTATCTCTAGATCCTCTACACTTACTTTCTTCTCCCGAAAACTCCTTATCTCCCTTGAACTCTCAATTACTTCTCCCTTGGAAAACAGCATTTCCCATACCAGACCTAGACCACTGGTCTCTCAAGTCCAGTATCATGTGGTGAATAATAGTCAGTACATGCCAGGAGAGATTGTTGAAGTAAAAAATAGCAATAAAGTGCACAGCTCCTAGGGAAAGTCCATGAGAGCTGAGTGTCCAGCTGCCCTTTGATGATCTTCCCTGGTTCTTCTAAGGCACACAAACATACCCACTTAATGATCTGTCCTACTGAACAATGGAATAAAAAGAAATGTCTTTTTTGTGGCCTTCAGGATATCACAATGATATTTAGTTATTCTTAGCATATATAACCTCAAATATTAATGATTATGGAACTAACCAGACTCTTTAAAAATCCAGCGATCATATTGACTTGAATGACTTTAATGAGGCAACGCACTGGACAGCCTTAACTATACTTTGTGAAAAGAGGGATTTCCTTTTAATTTGTTCTGAATTTACCCACTATTAATTTCATTGATTGTGCTCTGTCCCATAATGGGAGAGCCAGGGATCAAAGGACAAACTTGACTCCCCAAAGAATTTTTGCTGATATCGAGTCATGGGATTTCAGGTGCCTAACAGGAATATGGAAGTATTATACTGCATTTAGATAAATTCCAGACTGAGGCATACCACTGATCCATGCTTTTTGAGAGACCTGATGCATCCTAGAGTAAACAGAATACTTTGATTAAAAAGGCAAGAAGACAAGCATCAAGACAGTCTGCAAAATATTCTCAGTGCTTATATATACGTGCAAGTAATACAGGGAGCAAGCAGAAGGAACTGGAAGTCAGGGTATGTGAAGAAAATTGTGACTTAATTGGCAGAGCAGAGACTGGGTGGGACAGCTCTCATGATTAAAGTACCAGCATTGAGGGATATAGCTTGGTCCAGAAGGATAGGCATGGGTAAAGAGGAGGAAATGTGCTGTACATCAAGAATGTAAACACTTGCTCTAAGGTCCAAGATGAAAGGAGTGACACACCTACTGAGAGTTTCTGTGTTAGGAGTAAAAAACAACAAAACAAAGGATAGTCGTAATGTTATTGGAGGGTCTATTACAGAGGCATCGTTGGCACCAGGCTTGAGCCCCAAGTCCCAGTGCCGACGGCAGCAGCCACAGTGGCATAGCGCAAGTCCCCAGTGTGCCAAACCCCGGGTCTTTTCCTGGGCCAGTGGTGCTCCTGGTCTATTATAGATCATCAAATCAGGAAGAGAAGTGGATGAGCCATTCTACAGGAAGGTAACAAGATTAAGTAATACAAATGAGCTACTATTAAACAGGATTTTAACTTCCCTGTTATCTGTTAGAAGATTATTACAACAAAAATAATATATCCTGAAAGCTCTTAGCATATAGAGGGGAAAATGTTCTGATTCAGAAAAGTGAGGAAACAATGTTTTTGACAAACAGGGATAAATTAGTTGTGAACATGAAGGTGGTCAGGAGCTTGGGGGAAGTGATCATGATCTAACAGAATTCAGGCTTCTACGGAAAAGAGGAATTGAGAACAGCAGAACAAGGCAGTTATCAACTAACTCAGGGAAGTAATAGGCAAGATCCTTTGGAAAGATTGGTTAGGAAGAAAAGCTGTTGAAGCTGTTTGAAGGAATTGGTAATTCCTAAAAGATGTAATACTAGAGACTCAATATAAGGCTATTCTTGTGAAATTCTTCTGCAATCTGAATCGGTATGTTGCACTTGTCACACTCTATGAAACCTCCACTCCAGGGGCAGCTCACGCACCAACACTTAAAAAGAAGCAGTCCCTGACTTTAGTGAATGGATGCTTCTGGCTAGCCACTCATGGGATTATGCAATGATGTGACTACCTCCTCTTCACCCCATCAATGTCCCTAGTTCCAGATGCGATCCTAGAAACTGCCCTTTTACAGAGTTCTGTGCTTCTCAATGGACTCTGTGAGCTCATTGTTTTGTCAGTTTACCAAAAAAAAATTATATGCACCAGTTCTGTCAGCCCAATGAGATCTCTACACACATGCAAACCACATTCCCTGCTTTAGATTAAAAAATGATACATTTATTAAGTACAGAAAAGGTTTAAGTGACTATGAGCCAGAAGAGCATAAATCAGATTTCATAAAAAGTAAATAAAAGGCAAATCACATTCTAATACAGCACAAAAAGCAAGGAGTCAAAAAAGAAAACAATAGAACGCCACTGGTCACCACATACAACCCTCAAGTCAGACCTCTACAGCAGATCATTAAGGACCTCCAGCCTATTTTAAAAGATGACCCCTCACTCTCTCTAGCCTTGGGAGACAGACCTCTCCTTGCCTACAGACAACCCCCAAACCTTAAAACAAACCATGCTGCCAACTCTGTCCACATATCTGCACAAAAGACACCATCACAGGACCCAATCAAGCCAGCTACTCCATCAAAAGGTCATTCACCTGCTCATCTACTAATGTGATTTATGCCATCATGTGCTGGAAATGCCCCCAAGCCTTACACATTGGACAAACAAGACAGCCCCTACGCAGAAGAATAAATGTGCACAAAACTGACATCAGAAATCACAACACAAAAAAACCCAGTTGCTGAGCACGTCCATCTTCCTAATCACTCCATTGATGATTTGTTAATGATGGTCTTCAAAAAAATCAATGAGACATCAAAACTTCAAAGAGAAACAACCGAAATTTCAACTAATATGCAGATTGGATTGTGTGAAAGCAGGGCTGAATCGTGACTATGGATTCTTTTCCCATTATAACAGGTAATTTGACTTCACTCTCCCTCTGTGTGCTGTTCCCTAGAGTTTGAATTCTTACAAATGCTGTGATTTGGTGTTGCAGTATGACCTGATCCCATATCTTACACTACCCTGCATTTATTTTCATCAAATTCTGTAAGGCTATGTTCACACAAGGATGTTTATTTCAAAATAAGTTATTTTGAAATAAGTTAATTCGAAATAAAGTCCTTAATTTGATTTAACATAAATTGAATCAAGGAAAAACACCAAATCAAAATAGCAAGTCCAGACACAGGACTTGCTATTTCAATTCAGGAGAGGGGCACCTGGGATGTGTGGCAACATGGCCCCTTGACAGGGCCATGTTGCCAGCCAATCCCCTGCCTGGCTCTCACCTAGAGAGCCAGGCAGAGGAAAAGGTCCCCAGGGCAGGGAGCCCCCCTACCCTGTGTCCCCCACTGCCGGTGGGGCAGCGGAAGGGGGACCATAGGGCATCCTGATAGTCATCAGGGGGGCAGGTCTCCCAGCCAGCTGGCCCTGCAAGGGGGGCTTGCCGGCAGCCAAGGGGGTGGCAGGTGCAGAGCTGGCTTCGCCTGCTGCTCCCACTTGACAGCAGCAGGGGGGTAGCAAGTGTGGAGCCAGCGTGCCCGGGTGCACTGGCTCCTGCACCCACTGCCCCCCCTGCTGCTGGAAAGCTGGGGCAGCAGGTGAAGCCGACTGTGGGACCAGCTGCCCCCCCTGGCTGGGGGCAGTGGGGAAAGCCAACTCCTGACAGCAAGCTGGGGCATCGGGCAAAGCTGGCTCGGGGACCCACCACCCCCCTGCACCCCATGCACCTCCCCTCAGCACCCTGGCCAAGGTGCTGATTGGCCCCTTGTCCAGCGTGCTGAGGGGGAATGGGATTTCCTCCCCGGGTGCTATGCACCCAGGGAGGAAAATCATTTTTTATATCGATATGTGGGGCATATCGATATAACAGAGTCAGACATGGTTATTTTGAAACCACAGTTTTGAAATAACTCTCATTTCAATATATAATGAGGTTTTATTATATTGAAATGATTTACCTTATTTCAAAATAAGGAAACATTGTCTTGATATAAGCTTTTTAAAATCAAAATAACAAGTGCTATTTTGATTTAAAAGCCTTGTGTGGACATAGCCTAAGTTCCCCCTCTTCAATGCAATTTTCTCCCACAAAAGCTCATGTGATAAATAAATCTGTTAGTCTTTAAGTACCACAAGACTCCTTGCTTTTTTTGTTTCACATTCTAATGTAAGCTTAAACTCTCTGTCTTAACTTTGAAGTCTTAGTTAATGCTCACCACAGGCTGACTCCTTTAGCTAGCTCCTCCTCCTGTGGATAGTCTTTCAATTGCTTGGTGTTGACTTGCAGATGGAATGCAAAAGACATCTCTAGAGACCAAAATGTTTCTCCTTTTAACATATTCTTGTGCCCATCTCTGGGGTTTCACTTTCCCCCCGACTTCCAAGGTTAGGTAATACAGGTCAGTCAGTAATAAAAATCAGTCAGTGTCACGTTGATGCCTTGGTGGCTTTAAGAGCAATACACAAAACATTGAGTTTGTAAATACCTGGAATATGAAGGGGTGATCACTAACAGGCAATATAGCTTTCCTAGGAATAAATCATCCCAAACCAGCTTGATTTTCTTCTTCAACAGAGTAACTGGTTTGGTGGATGGGAGAGTGTGGTGGATATAATGGACCTGGAACTCAGTAAGGCTTTTGAAACAATCCCATTAAGATGAAGAGACATAAGCTCAGTAGAAGTACCATTATATGGATACGTACATGGTTGTTCAACTACAAACGCAAAGTAACAATACTATGATGTCAGATTGGTGGGAGGTCTCAAGTGGGGTTCCATAGGGATCTGGTTTGGTTCCAGTGTTGTTCAGCATTTTATTTAATAGCCTAGATGTAGGACTAGAGAACATATTCTTCATATTTGCAGATGATACAAAGGGGGCAGGAGGCGGTTTGCCAACTCTTTGGAGCACAGAGCTAAAATTCAGTGGGTTTTTTTAATTAGAGAACCGAACAAAAGAAAATAAAATGAAATTCAACAAAGACAAATGCAAGGAGCTACACTTAGGGAAGAAAAATCAAATGCACAAGTACAGAATGAGGGATAACTGGCATTGCAGAAACACTGCTGAGTGGTATCTGGGTGTTGTGGTGGATCACAATCTGAACATGAGTCTTCAATGCAATGCTGCTGCAAAACAGGGAAATGCAATTTTAGGTTAATAGAGGCACGGCATGCAAGTTATGGGAGGAGATAATACTGCTTTACTTGGTACTGGTTAGGCTTCAGGTGGAATACTGTATCTCTTTTTTGTCACCAATCTATAGAAGGGAAGTAAAGACATTGGAAAGGATCCAAAAGTGAGTGACAAAGATGATCAAATGGTGGGAAATGCAAGCCATTTGAGAAAAGATTGGAGGAATTGAGGATGCATGTTTAGTTTGGAAAAGAGCAGATTAATGGGGGACATGCTAGCTGTCTTCAACTACTATAGAGGCTACCACAAAAAAGATGGAGAAAAAAGTTTTTCTCTCTTGCTACAGAGGGAGGGACAAGAGGCATTGAGTTCAAAGTGCAGCACAGCAGATTTAGATTAAATTTCGGGGAAAGTTTCCTGACTGTTAGAACAGCAGGACAACAGAACAAGCTGCATAGAGAGGTTGTGAAGCTCTTTTGCTGGGGGTTTTCAAAAGGAGGCTGGATAGCATCTGTGTTCAATGGTTTTGATGTAAAAAGTCCTTCACTTTGGCAGGGGGTTAGATTAGATGACCCTACTGGTATAGTTCTGTGATTCTAAACTTTCTAGGACAGATCCTGCTCCCACTGAAATTAGTAGACGCACTGATGTTGTATCAGATGCCAAATATAGGAAACAACGGAATATTGTGCAGATCGTTACCATCAGTTTGCAATTATTTTGGCCTGTGTAGGGGTTCGGACATTTCTCACTGATGACATTAGCCTCTTTGTTTGCCACAAATCATTATTTTCCAGTGTAAGACTATGTGTTGGTCCAAAGTATAGTGACGTTTGGCAGAGGGACCCTTGACTCATCAAACTGCAAGAGCTCAGTAGATGTCGTCACCTATCGCAGTGTAATGTGACCTTAATGTGGAAACTAAGACACAAGCCATAGAATGTTTGAGTTCCATGCAGGAGAAAAAAGAAAGTAGGTTGCTAAAATCTGGCTTCATATGCTACCTCAGTCTTCTGTGTTTTTTTTTCCAGTTTATACTGGCCTCTTGATGGGGAATACATTATTCTTTTTGCATCGCAAGGGAGTCGATGCATATGCTACCACTTGGCATCCTTTGTACTTTGGAAAATACTTATGCTGAGGTCACTTACTCTCCTTTACATGATTCAAAGAATGTTGACAGGAAATAAGTAGTGCCTAATAAAAAAGATGGCGTTTCCCAGCAGCGTGTTTTGTCACACTGCTGCCAAGAACATCCTGCTTCTGAGTCCTCCCCTTCGCCCTACTTTTAAGGAGTTATTGGATTTCATTTATTTTCTCAAACTAAAGTTAAGACCATTAAGGAACTGCAGTTCATCTTTAAGATAAATCGCAGAACAGCAGAGCAGTATTTCACATTAATGATCTAGTGCCTACTGATTGGCATACAGAGAAACAGAGTATTAGGTCCGTGTGCTACTGACTGCTGTGAAGTAATGTGATGTGAAATATGAATAATTGTAAACAGAGCACTGTTTGGTGGATTTGTCTGAAGAAGTTTACCAGACGTGTCTGTTTTGTGGATTGTTTGTGAATTATTATGAAGTCTGTTAGAAACTTTTGCTTTTTGAGTGACTGGCCAGCTTCATCACATGCTGCATAATTTTCTGTTGGCTAATTGAATGATTTAAACATTACAAATGACTTCCTCTTCTGCTGAATTCTGTACTTTGGTTACTAATGGATATGCACAATGGATTGTTCAAATTAGCTGAAATTGTGTTTCTAGAAGAGCAGACTTTTAGTGAATTGATTTTTAGGCTATTTAACCTGCTCTAATGAGCAATGATTGTTTGCCGTCTTATATTTGTCTCTGTCAAGAGTAGCAAAATACATTAAAAGTGATGTATTTATACTATGGGGGTTAGAATTTTTGGTTGTGCTGTTAGACTTGCTGACCGGGTTAGATATGTGAAGTAGTGTTGATATTGGAAACAGACTGCTGTTCAGCAGCCCCTTTTGAGATAAGGTAATGGCACCAAAGATTTTAGAATAAGAAAAGGATACCCCCCCCCCAAAAAAACCAATTACATCTGTGTCTGTGGGTGGGGAGAGTGGATTCAGCTTTTTCCTTTTATGTTTTCTTTGATTCTTTTTGACTTAATCATTATTTCAAAGAACAAACACACAAAGTACCTAATGACCCAATGGTCTGAATGTTTTGTACACATAGTACAGAAGGTTATGAAGTAGTACTGAGCTAATACCAAGCTAAAGGGAAAATCAGAAAATAACCTCTGCATTTTTCACTGTGAGCAGTGGAGGAGGGGGGAACGTGGAAGAAGCTCAGGGAACATTGAGATTTACAGTTAGTTGTCCCAAATGCTTATCTTTCCATTTCTTAAAACTCACTGACAGCTAGGATACACTGATTTGCATAACATCATGTTCTTTGTACACTTTTTTAAAAGACAAGCAAAAGGAAGAAGGAATTGTTTTTGGTATGGCAAGCCAACCAGTTGGTGTTGTATAGTAGTCCACGCAATGCAGGGGAGCCAGATCTCTATGTTCTCTTCTGTCTTGCTGTCATTAACTCCTTCTTGACTAAAGGGTCCTGATTTCCTCTTATCCAGCAAGTAGCTGCTTCCTCTTTGAGTACACAGTGTAGTACAGCTCACCAATGGAAACATAATTATACGTGGTCATTCCATAATTTGAAGCACTATCTACAACTCATAGTAGGAAAATTCCTAACTTGAGGCGTGGAAGGGGCAATTTATGTAATTGTTGCCATATTCACAGAGTCCAGTTACAGAGACCTATATGATAACAAAATTACGTGTATTTGAAAGCATAGAACTGAGCAATCACAGTAAAATTATGGTTTGATCGATAACTGTATATTTAAAGAGGGATGCAGTGAACAGTTATGTAAAGCTAAATACTGTTCCAAATAAGCAAACATTCACATGCATTTCAATCAGCAAGGGGACAGTGGTGCTCACCTGCTTGAGTGCTTTGGTGAATCAGAACCTCACTTAGGCAACTAATTGGCTAAAGGACTGTCTGATTTCTGCAGGACAGCCTTTATGGTCCACAGCTGAGGTCAGCAGAACTTCCAGACTCTAGAAGAAGAATCACCCCAGTCTATACTAGGGGCTCTTCTTGCCGGCAGTTGACCTACATTTATGCAAGGAATGTAAAATCCCTTGCGTAAATACAGGCGATTTTCTAAACCATTGGTACACATTCAGCAAAGCCAACTGCAAGCTTTCCTGTACATCCCCTGGCCCCAGGACTTCTGGGGCTGACTTCCAGGAGTGCAGAAGCGAGTTCAGACTCGCTGCTGAGTGTTCCCGGGACGCCGAGCTGATGGCGGCAATTTTGCCACCATGAGTGAAGACATACCGTTGTAGTTGCTTGGCTGTGAGTTTGTAACATTGCACATCTCCCCAGACCTTTTCATTGTGAATATTTTTCCTTTCAGTAACAGCATTGTTTTCTATAAAAGCAAAACAAGCGATTTAGAAAATTGTTTTACTGCAATGTTATGGTCTCAGAATTAAAGCAAAAATATTTCTTTAAAAAAAGTGCCAAACTGCAAAAAATAAGGCCCCAACACCAAATTTCACCTCCTTGTATATGTGTTCTGTTTTCTGTTCCTTTTTGTGTGTATGGTAATTAAACCTGTAGCTTAATATATCGCTTCTCACGTGTGGTGTGGCAGCCCTTATGGAAAGAGATGCACTAAGACAAAGATATGTATTTAGAAGTTTGGTCATCCTTTTTAGCACGCTCATAGAGTGAGGGCTCCCCAACCAGCAAGCTAGAATTTTATGTGGCTATTAGAATATAAACCTAATCCTGAATAGGTGATAAGTCTTCACAGTTAAGGTCAGCTCCCAGACTACTGCAGTGGGCAGCACAGAATGGGGAGATGTAAGCAGTCTTCAGTGCTGAAAGAACAGGTTTGGGACTATTTATAAAGATTGTAGGTGCACAAGTCCATGAGGCTTGATACAATGAATCCAAAGTGGCTAAAGGAGTTGGGTGGTGTGATTACCGAACCATTGGTCATTATCTTTGAAAACTCTTGGAAAAAGACAAATATAGTGAAACACAAAGTGAAGGAGAAGGATTGGGGGACTACAGGCCTGACAGCTTCACCTCGGTCCTGGGAAAAATCACAGAGCAGGTCCTCAAGTAATCTATTATGAGACACCTGAAAGAGAAGAAAATGATCAGGACCCATCAGCAGGGGTTCATCAAGGGCAAGTGATGTATGACCAACCTTGATTGCCTTCTATGATGAGATGATGCTGTCTCTATAAATGTGGGGAAAGCAGTGAACATGATAGACCTTGATTTTACAAAGCTTTTGTTATGGTCTCCCACATTATTCTTCTCATCAAGTTAAAGTAGTGTGGGTTAGATGAATAGACTATAAGGTGGATAGAAAACTGGCTAGATCAATGGGTAGTGGTCAATGGCTCAATGTCTAGTTGGTAACAAGAGGAGTGCCTCAGGTGTTGGTGCCGGGGCTGGTTTTCTTCAACGTCTTCATTAATTATCTGGAGCATGGGGTAGATTGCACCTGCAGCAAATACACAGAGGCCACTAAGCTGAGGGGAATGGAGCATAGAGATAGGTTACAGAGTGACTTACACAAATTAGAGGTTTGGGCCAGAAGGAATCTGATGAGGTTCAACAAGAAAAAGTCCAGAGTCCTGTACTTAAGGCTGAAGAATCCCATTCACTGCTGCAGACTGGGACTGACTGGCTAGGCAGCAGAGCTAGAGAAAGGGACTTGGGTGTGACAGTGGACAAGAAGCTGGATATCAGTCAGCACTGTACTTATTGCCAAGAATGCTAATGTCGTACTGGGCTGCATTTGTAGAAGCATTGCCAGCAGATTGAGGAAAGTGAATATTCCCCTCTATCTGGCACTAGTGCAGGGCTGGATTAATAAAGGAGCTTTAGGGGCTGCAGTCCCAGCTCTTAAGCTCAAGGGGACCTCAAGTGTCTGAGCCCAGCAAAAATATATTGGAGTCCATAGGCCTCAGTGACCATCAGATGCAAGGCGGCTGGTTCACCAGGCCTGAGCACCACCTAGCCCATCTGTCTGGCTGGTCTTCAAGCCCCAGGACCCCCAATGCTGTCCCACCGTGGCCCCCAGGATGGCCAATCTGTGTGTCTCCCCAGCACCAGCCAGGCCCTTCCCTGAGGTTGACCAGTCTGTGGGCTGTACCTGCCCCCCCACCCCCAGCACCAAGTACTGGCCTACCCTGCATAGCTGGGAGGTCTGCCAGCCTATGCCCCAACACCAGTGTGCCTTAGTGCCACTCTGCTCCCAGGCTGAGTGCCACCACAATGTGGGGGGAGCCTTAAGAGAAGGCACCCCTGGGCCACCAGGAGACTTGACCCGATCCTGCACTGGTGAGGCCTCATTTGAAATATTGTGTCTGGTTTTGGGCCCCCCACTACAGATAGGATGTGGAAATATCAAAAAGTCCAACAGAGGGCAACAAAAATGAGTAGGGGGCTGGAACACATGCCATGAGGAGAGTCTGAGGAAGCTAGCCTTGTTTAACCTGCAGAAGAGCGACATAAGAAGGGATTTTAATGTCAGCCTTTAACTACTTGAAAGGGGGTTCCAAGAAGGATGGTACTGGGCTGTTCTCAGTGGTAGTAGATGACAGACTAGGAACGATGGTTTCATGTAGCAGTGGGGGTGGTCTAGGATGGATATTGGGAAGAACTTTTTCACTATTAGGGTGGCAAAGCACTAAAATAGGTTACTTTGGGAGGTGGTGGAATTTCCATCTTAGAGGCTTCTAAGGTGTGGCTTGAGAAAGTTCTGGCTGGGATGGTTTAGTTAGGGATGGTTGGTCTTCGAGCAAGAGTTTGGATTAGTTGACCTCCCTTCCAACTAATCTTTTATGATTTTATGATACAACCATATAAAATATACTATGTTAATGTTTTATTGTAACTTTGTCTTAATAAACAAGTTAAAAAAGAAAGAACAAGAATAGAATTCTTTCTTATTACCTAGCATGTGGTATATAAAACATACACCAAAAAACTTTCAAGATATGCTACTCAACTAAGCAAATGATACTTTACTGGAACCTTAAGGATTTTGGAGGAGGAAGGTTATTTTGTGAATTTACACTTTGCAGCAGGATAGATTTTTTTGTACTTGATTAAAGTGTAATATTTAATTTAAACTTGTATGCAATCTAGCAGGGGCCAGTTTCCACTGTTACAGTAGGTTGTAGTAATTCATTTGAATGTTTACTACCAATTGCAGATTCTGCCCTTGCTAAACACGTTAACACCCTCAATGTTGTCTCCCAGTGCAAATTTAAGTAGGAAAGGTCCTACACAAGTAAAGCCTTTTGTTTTTTCTGGCAATGGAGGACATGGAAGAAGTGGTTGAGGTTCCTAATACAGGGCTGGATTGACGGTTCCTGCAGTGAAGCAGATGACAAGGGAGCCCAGGAGGAATATTGTCTATGAGGGTACCTTTGCAGAGCTTCACTCTGCTGGAGGGGTTTGGCCACCCTTGACTGAACTGCAAAGCTAAATCCAAAAGTTTGTACATCCTTCAAAAATTTCTCCAAAGAGTCTCACAAGGAACGGATCGTCTGCCTGGAAACTCTGTGCCTTCACCCTGGTTCTGTGCCCTTGGCATTGTTTTACATACCCATACTCACTGTTGGTTTGACTTCGGGAATCCAAGGTAACAGCCCAACAAAGGGATGCCCCAGGCGGCCTCTAGACCCCTCTTTAAAGGGGAATGCCCAGTGCAGAGGTGACTTTATTACTCTCCACAGGACAAGTAGAGGATTGTTTTGAAGGAAAACTTCATTGTAACATAGAATAGTTTGAGATCTTATTGAAAATACAACTAAATCCACATCAGTGTTTTTGTGCCAATTACCTAAATTCTCTAGTGCCTGAATTGATCACTGTGTTGATCAAATTACTTTTGTGTGATTAAATCTCTTATGGCTGGCAGTTGACTCTGTTAAGGTGTTATGGAACCCATGAATTGTTCTCCAACAATTCCCTTGCATCCACTCAAACCTTCATCCTTCCTCACACAGCCCCACTCCTCATTATGTGGCATGCTTTTCTAAGTTCCAAAGGGGCAGCAGTGTTAGTCTAGTTCAGCAAAAAAGAAAAAAAAATAAAAGAGCAAGGAGTCCTTTGGCACTTATCGGTTAGTCTTTAAGTGCCACAGGACTCCTTGCTCTTTATGTTTTTCTAGCGTGTTACCCTACCTTATGACAGAAGCACAGCTCTGCATCCCTTTTGAAATCAAGCCATTATCACTCCTATCAAAATGACAGGCACCCATTACACATAAATGTTCCTCTGATCTGGGGACAAGGATGCAGATTCAATTTATGAATAATTTTATAAATAAACATGATAAATAATAAATGATAAATAAATTTGTTAGTCTTTTAAGTGCCGCAGGGCTTCTCGGTTCTATCAATTTATGAATGTGACTCTTCTGCAGAAGAAAACATTGCCTTCCTCCCATCCCAGGACAATTGGAGTATTCTGGATGTCTTGCCTGAGGCCGAGAAAGGTCTAATTGCTGTTAAGTCTTCCAAAGAGGCACTTCAGAGTACTAAAAGGCTAAAAGCTCAATAGTCATTCTAGGAAAACATTGCAAAACACTCCCATGGAGCTTCTCCTCCTCATACAGTAGAGCTTCCTCTTTAAACTCTCCCTTCCCAGGTGATCTAAAAGAAATGAGATTAGCATGTGTAGAATGAGAGGAGTCATGAACGTGAGTCAAAACAGCAAAATGAGGCTTGCTCACAGTTACAAATGAACGGTGATCTACCAGTTAGTTCTTTCACCAAGGGAGCTGTCACATTTCAAGATCTGGACTCAATGTAAATTATTCCTGTCAGTTCTCATTTCTCCAGAGTACATCTTTTTTTGGATAGTCTCCCCATAACTCTCCTTTACTTTTACGAAGGGCATCATGCTGTGGCCTGCTTGCTGTGAAGTGAGAAGACAGTAACTACGAGGGTCGGAACAATAAAGAATAGAGGAGTTTGAGGATCTGTTGACACACCTTACCAGTGCTATTCAATCAGCCTCCTCCCCCACCAGTAGAAAATGTCAAAAAAATTTCTTGAAGCCATTACACCTAAATCCCCACTCATAACACTCTGCTGACTTCTGTAGTCCTGCAGCAAGGATGGATTTGGCACTTTAACTCAAAGAACTGCTGCTGATATGAGTCAGACTGTAAATGGACTGTTTTGCACAGAACCTCCAAAGGGAAATAAAGGCTGTGTAGAGGGCGGTGGCAGAGCAACTGAGTGATGCTATCTCCTGATGGATTCTGCGATTCAGAAAGGGCTGAGGTGCTTTGGTTTGTTTGCAGTCACTAGAAAGGATGTGCAGGGAGCTTACTGACAATTTGTAAAGGGTTTCACTAGCCACTTCACCAGCCTTTGACCAAATTAACACTGCAAAAGAAGGTGAACAATTTAAATGGAGTTAACGCAAAACTAGAGAGGACATATAATGTTTTGTTTAAGTCACTGAACTGGGACTCAGGTCTATTGTCAATTAGTGGTTCTCAATCACTGTGTTGGGACACATTACTGTGTCGCCACACTATGGTAAGTGTGTCATGTAGAGCAGGGGAGATGGCTGGATCTGGCCTGGAGGGTGGGGATCGGGGATTGGTGTGTTCTGGTTGTCATATGCTGCCAAATGTGATGTGATGGGCAAAAGGTTGAAAACCACTGAATTAAGTGATACTGTAGCCAAATTCTATAATTACTTTGGAATTCAGAATTGTCAATGTGAATTTTAAGAAGCTGGTTTGAAAGATGAGGGTTCTAATCCAAACGTGACCACAGATAACTCAAAACCAATACCAATTTACTAGGGATTTCTCTTGGAGATGAGTAGAGGTAGACAGATTTAAGATTTTATAACAATTCTTTTATTGATAACAGCATAGAGCATATAATTGATAAGAAATTGATAAGAACACTAATAAGTGTGCAATGAAATAACAGATTATACATTAGTTCATACAGCAAATCCTATACAGTTAATAACAGGCTAAAACAAGATATGCTTTCTATAAAATAGTTTACATGTTACAATTTTGCCTCTACGTTCGTCTGAAGTATGGATGTTGATGCTTCAGTTGGAGTGCAGAACTTAGAAATCGTGATATTACTTAACTAAGATAAAACAATAAAACTAAGAGAAAGTAAGTTAGTGGGTCTGTGAAGATCTTTTCTCAATAAAGTTGAGCTCAGGTTTCTGGGAAATGGAAGCTTCAAATTCTCTCTCAAATTTTAAAACCTTAAATAACTTTCCTTACACAGTACAAGCTCTATACCAGGGGTCTCAAACTCAAATCACCACAAAGGCCACATGAGGACTAGTATGTTAGCCTGAGGGCCACACCACTGAAACCTTTTCATACAATGATACAAAGTGTAGTCAAAATGAAAAAAGGAAGAGTAATAGATATATGTCAAGAGTAAGTAAGAAAGAATTATTTCCATTCAGGAGGGAAGTATCATCAAGAAGACAAGGGTTAAGTAAGTAAACACACTTTAAATTTTGCATTATCAATTATTTAAGAAATTCTAAGTGTCATTGTGGGCTGCAGGAAATAACTTTAGGGCCTGTATGTGGCCCACGGGCTACAAGTTTGAGACCCCTGCTCTATATCTTTATACCCCTCTAAAAATAAGCTAAATTATCTCATTCTTGTTTACCCAAATATGGGTCTTAACCTTAAAATTGTCTGGGTGCCTTTAGGTCATTGGTTCAGGGGTTCATGTGTATAATTGACATCTTTTCCCACTAGAATATTCCCCTTCACTTATGTATGATTTTGGGGGGTTTTGTGGTGTCCTACAGAAATGTGAAGGGTCTCGCCGTGAGTTGTTGTTCATCCCACCATACATAGTATGACCCAGACAGCTTCACCTTTCACCTATGATACAAGCTAAATATAAGTATAATTAAGGGCTACAATGCAGACAAATTGTTTAATCACTCTGGGCCTCAGTTTCCCCACCTGTGAAATGGGGAAGAATAATTATTCCTCTCCTCCATCCTTTATGTCTTGTCTATTTGCTTTGTAAGGTCTTTGGTGAAGGGATGGACTCTGATGTACATTAGACAATGACTATGGGTTCCCGTATTCTGTTGGGACTTCGAGGCCCTGTTGTTTTACAAAGGGAGATGCACACCACAGGTAAAACTTACACCTCTTTTCAGAAAGGGAAGAAGGCAAAGGGAGATCCTTCTCCCCTATTTTGTAGAAATAGGGTGGTAGACAGCTCTCCTTCCCTTGCATGCTACATGGAGGCTAACGTGCCTAGTGAAAGCTCCATGGCCCCAAGAGCTGTATGCCACTGACCTCTGCTGCGGGCAGTTGTGACAGATGTCTGTAGGGGGGGAAGACGTTTCTTAAATTCTCCCTTCCTGGAACAGCAGTAAGAGACTAGTGTCAAGGAAGAGAGGGGTTTTCATTAGTTTCCTGCATTTTTGTCTTCACAGCTGTTTGCCCTGGAGGGGCTTATCATGCCAAAGAAGTGATTATAGGTCTCGTGTAAACAGGTGCAACTCTACTGAGTTCAGAGGAGTCAAGTTCAAGTTCAGCCTTAAGTCAGTTTGACTTTGGGTGTAGACCAAGTAGGAGGAGCAGAGGAACAATCCCCTGGATGCTGTTTTCATGCAAGTAGCCATAGCTGTGAACACAGGAAATAAAACTGGTAGATAAAGAGGAGATCGCTTCTGAGTAAAAACAACAAGAGTCCTGTGGCACCTTATAGACTAACAGATTTCTTCTGGCATAAGGTTTCGTGGGCTCCAACCCACCTCATCAGATGCCGCAGTCTATAAGGTGCCACATTTCTGAGTGGTTCTCAACCTTCCCAGACAACTGTAACCATTTTAGGAGGTTGATTTGTCTTGCCTGCCTCAAGTTTCACCTCACTTAAAAAAATATATGCGACAAAATCAGACAAAAATTCAAAAGTGTCATTAAAACCGACATACTTTCTCACTTTTACCATATCATTTTAAAATAAATTGATTGGAATGTATCATTGCCCTGACATTTCCATGTGATATTTAAGCCTCTTTTTCACGGAGGAGCCTTGTCTGAAGCTGAAGCTCTGCCCTGGGGCTGAACCATGTAACTTAGCTTCACAGGGACCCCTGTGGTGTGGGGCCCCAGGCATTTCCCTGCTCAGTGACATCACTGGCACTGGGCACAGGGGGCATGTGCCCTGAGTCCCACGCCAGCATCCCAAGTGCTCCATAGCTGCACAGCCTGATCTGGCCACCGCCCAAGTTGGGGATCCGGGGCTGGGCTGCTGGCTGGCGGTGGCAGGAGCCACATCTGGGCCCTGCTGGGACCAGATCGAGCCCAGGTGCCAAACTGGGCTGCGGGTTTTCTTCCAGAGCAGCATCGTTCCTGTCCCTGCTCATCACCCCGTAATGTTGGCCTTTCACTTGCGACCACCTTAAATCTGTCCTGTGATCTTCCAGGGCCTGCATCACCCAGGTTGAGAAACACTGATCTGTATGAGTAGAGTAGCTTCTGGAAGACATCTGAGTATGCAGAGGGTTACATGGAGCCCTGGCTGAGACCAAAACCACTGCAAGAGAAGGACCCTCTCAAGTGTTTAGTTTTGTACAGCTACTATAAGATCGGGTTGGGGGATCAGCCCATTTTCATACAGTATTTTTCTGTTTCACAGACAATCTTCCTCTTAATCTACATCTATTTTTTTTTCAGGAGGTAAAAGTCCATTAATTCCTCAGCTTTCTTGGGTATTTTTAACAAAGTAAAAACCTGTGCTATGCAAACTATAAGGGCTCTTGTCTGAAATTTTTTTGTCACTTGGCATCGTTTCCAGTATGAGCCACTGGAAGGGTAGCATTATGTGGCTCTTTAGGTTTGATATAATATGATATGGCCTTCATAATGATTGGAGGATTTGGAGCCCTGGGTTCTTGGACCGCTTCTAAGTTTTCGTTTGTTTTGTTTTGTTTCTTTTCCCCAGTATTTCCTGACCATAACTGAGAATTTGGTCACTTTTATTCTGTCAATTTGTTTTGTTTCATTACCCTTTTAAATTTTTAATTAGACTGCTTTAACAAAATAATCAAATTTTATGAAGCCTGTTTTTCAGCTGGATAGGCAAACATTACAAATATCAAAATGTAATGCAAAGGCGCATACCCAGGGTCATGAAGATGCCCTATATCCTTAGTGATTCATTGATAATACATTAATGTTCCAATGCTTTAGGCGGTTTAACTGTTCAAACACATTAGTGTCACGTTTAAGATAGCTCCATCTTGGGAGCAGAGACACATTTTGGAAAGCGATGTACTTAGGGAGCTTCAAAAGCAAAATGTGTTGTCATGGCCATTTGAATAGGTAATCCAAGATTTAGGCAGTCTTGAAGCAAGACTAATTTTAGTTTCCCAACTGTTTTATCATGTTTACTGCTCAGATTTCAGCAATATAAAGAACTCAGACTATTTTTAAATTCTGCTGAGTAAATTTCCAGAACTCTTCTATTTTCTTAATAAACATGACAAAAAAGATGAGTGAAAAACTGAACAAATTTTTGCCACCAACATTCTTTTGGGGAAGATAGAAATTTTATTTAGTTACAATTGTCACTTAGTCAATTTAATTGCAACTTTTATTAACGAGATAGAAAAAGAATGGACCCGTGCAAAGCTCCCATTTTTTGATAAAAACCGTCCGCAGCAAAACTAGTTAATGCTGCCTTTGCTTAGTTCAAACATTTGGTGATTGGCAGCCCCTCGGCCTATCCAGAAGCAGCTGACAGATGAGTTTTGAAAGGTGTGGCTGCAGTCTTTGTGCTTGGAGCTAGTGGATTAATGGTGATTTTGGACTGTCTGGCAGTTTGTTTGTTCTCTATGTACTTACTGTGAAGCTGCACCATGGACCTCTGAGTGAGAAGCAGAGCTATGTATTTGTCGGTGCCTTGCTAAAGTCTGGGAGGCTCCAACCCAGAAAGGCCAAACTCATTTGCTGTTATGGGCTAGATTTTAATTAAATTTACTGCAAGTGGGCCATACATACCATAAATCCAAATATATGGGGCAACCATTTTCAGGTAGTAGTATATTTTATTTGCTAGATATCAGCCATATAAAAACTGCAGTAAATTCGCTTCTACAGCTACAACTATTTTATGAATAAAAGAATCGATCAATGTTTAAGAATTATAGTTCTTTATTTCTTGCTACTGCTGCTGCTGGATGCCCGGCACCTCTTTCTTTGGACCACCCCATCAAAGTCTGAAGCAAGTGACTGGGCTGGGCTGTGGCAAACTTGAGTATTGTGTTCAAGTGTGTCTCAGTAAGCTGAGAACAAAATCTAGACTTGTTGGTGTTCATTACAGAGAAGAGCTGTTCACAGACATACATTGTCCCAAACATGGGCAGAAGTTTTGAAGCAAAAGACTTCAGCTGGGGATTATTTGATCCTATATACTGATAAAAGGTCCCAGCATCAGCAAAAGAAAACTTACTCCTCAAAACAGAATCGCACTGCTGCTTGACTATTTCCATCTGAAACGCCTCTGAGGCCTCATACAAATTGACAGAAAATGGGTTACGGAAAATTGCAAAGTTTTTCTCAACATATTTGAAGTTTGAAAACCTTGCTTGGAATTCATTCCTTAAGCTGGAAATTTTGCTGCTGTACTTTTTTGTAAGAGCATCACAATGAAACTCAGCTGACTTATATCAAGATTTTAAAGTCGGAAAGTGTGCAGGATTGTTATCTGAAAGTTGCTTTACCCAAAGCTGAAGCTTAATCTCAAAAGTACAAATGCTGTTTAAAAAAAAAATCTGTCACCAGTTTGTTGTAGCCCTGCAACTTTCTACTGATATAGTTCAGGTCAGTGCGTTTTTGCATGACAGTATGCACAGGTGCAGGGTACTCGCTTCATTTTTGCCAGCCCCACTGCCCAGCTGGGGGACATGGTCAGCGAGGGAAAGAAGTGTACGGCTCCATTCCTCTGCTGACCCTGTCCCCTAGCTGGGCAGCAGGACCAGCAGGGGACAGGAGTGGCACCCTCCTTTTCCCTGCTGATCCCACCCCCCAGCTGGGCTGCAGGGCCGGCAGGGGACAGAAACAAATTTACAGGCACAAATAGCAAATTTACTATCAAGATATGATAGCAAATTTACTATAGCAAAATATAGCAATATAGCACATATAAAAATAGCAAATTTACTATCAAGACATGAGTATCAGCACTTCTTTTAAACAAAAAAGCACTGGCTCAGGTATTCTGTGATGTCCAGCATAAAAGCAAGATAATGAAGCCATTATTATCCTACAGTTCAGGCAAGAATGTTCCCTTCTGCTTAAAAAACAATTATATTTCACCATGCAATTTAAAAAGCATTTCAGTACAGGCCCCCAACTTAGCCGGCAAACATCAGTGTGATATGGTAACCTACTGGCTTTCTCAGTTACTTCTGGAAGGTAGCTTAACTACCTGTGTTTAAGGCCTCTTGCTTGTATAATTAACCATTTTTATAACCACATCCAAAACATTATCCAGTTTCAGAGTTTTATTAAACAGTGCTTCTTGATGTTAACTAATATTGTGCATTGACAGCAATCAATTTTTCCTTTCACTTTGCAGCAACTTCAGCTTTTCTACCCACCAACTATGGTGCTCAATTTGTAGCCAGTCTCACAGCTTGTATCCAGTCTACATCTAATTTGTCCAAAGTTTCCACCAAATTACTCAAGATCTCATCATCTGTTCTTGTATCTTTCATAAGAACCAATTCTACAAACTCTTCTGTCATGCACGTTTTTATGAATACCATCAATGAAAATTGCAAGCTGTGCCACATCAACAACATCTGAACGATCATCAGTTGGGACTGAAAATGTAACACAGGACTTAACTTTGTCCTTTAGTTGACTGTTAAAGCTCTCTGACAAGTCACTGATTCTCTCAGCGACTGTTTCTCAAGAGGCTTATATTTGCAAAAGCTTGCCATTTATCTGGACATATTAATTTGCAGTCATTAACATACATTTCTTTACAATTTTCCCATCCGAAAAAAGGTTTGATGACTGTGCTAGTTCATGGACAATCATGTAGCTTGCTTTATCGGCAGCTTTGCTTACTTAGAGGGAGTTTGTAAATAGCATTTGCTGTTTTTTCAAGATCTTTTCCAATTCCGAAACTTTGTCCTCATGCAACTTCCTAAAATATTTATCAGACTTCCCAGCATGCCTGGTATCATAGTGCCTCCAAATTGCTACATGTTGCATACATATCAAACATGCAGGTTTTCCATTCGCTTCAGCAAAGAAATAAAAATTTCTTCACTTCTCTTTAACCATATGGCATTCTTTGTTTTTCTTTTCTTTGATAACACAATTCCAAGGCCCTACACAAGAGTGTATGTGAATTTTCAAGCCCCTACGCAAGGTTGCGTATGTTTGTACAAGGTTGTGTACGTGTAACTCCTGAGTGGGCAAGAATTCCTTTAATTGCCCAACTCCAGTGCCTTAAAAGAAATAAACCCTAACTCCTAAGGAGAAGCAGTTGGAGACCCAGGATTCAAAGGGATTCTCAGCAAAGATTGCCCAGAGCTACTGAACACAAAAGCAATGAGCTTTATTAAGTGTTAACTTTATAAATCCAATGATTTAAAAAAACAAAATAACTACCATATATTTGCAACATAATGTGGCTATCTTGTAAACTCACATTCACCATTCCACAGCTTTCTTTCCACCACACAGATAAACAAGAAAAAACAAAATCAATTTAAACAGAGCAGTCCCCATAGGAATATTGTGAGATGTAACTTAAGAGTTCCTAAATTTTAGGTGCAGTTCACCTGAATCTCAGCTGTAGTCTCTGTTCATGAAGTCCAAAGGCTTGAGTTAAAAGAAGCAGCTACATCTTCTTTGGTAGCAGGAATCTTCAGTAGAAATCCATATAGGCTCCTTTTCTTCCTCTGCTGGAACCAGCTATCAGTCAACTCACTAATAAACGAGCACTCGGTCACATATGCATGTGAAGAAACTGTGCTGCAAAGTGCTACAGAGTAGGAGAAAACATCTTGCTGTCTGCTTCTGGCTCAATTTCTCCCAGTCACACACTGAGCACATGGGCTCTTCCCAGTGCAGCTCCTGAGGCTGCTGCTCTCATGGCATCTGACCACACCAGGAGCAGCATGCTCAATGCGACCACACACGATTTCCAGAAACTTCTGGCTCTGGGCAGCTAAATCTGTCGAGCAACAACAACCCAGTCCCAAAAGGTCCTTTAAAGAGATACTCTTAACTAGGCATATTGGTTACATGTGCAAGACATCGGCATAACAGTCTGGCACACACGGTGATGCTGGGAGGTATTGTTTGTCTCAGCTACTTAACTCTAAAATGCTACTACAGTGTTTGGAGCTATCACAGTTCATAGGCATTTTATTTTGAAGGGATACAGTGATATTTTGAAGACTTTTTCTTGTAAAAGAGAATTGACTAACCCCAAAATGGTGCAGTGGAAGAGATGTGCCTTTACTAGGCACCAGAGAGAGAAGGAGCATGTATCTTTCAGTCTGAACAAATCTAATTTAACAATTTGCTTCTGTGTTTCCTAAGCTATTTGCCAATGTATTTTGTGGACAGTTCTTGTGGGAAGATATATGGATGGCAGTAGCAACTGAAGTGGGAGAAGATGATAAATTATGAGCAGCTGTAGGAAGGTTTTTCTGCAGCTGAAAGTATTGTGAAGAAGCAGTAGTTCTGCCCTCTGCAATGCCCCAAGACCACAGTCTCTCCTCTCCCACTGTTTGGAGCACAGTCTCACAGACGTAGAGCTATGCACAATGCCATGAGACCTGTAAACCCTCTCGCTGCACTGGGGAGTGCAGCATGTGCAAGACTGAGCACTGTGATGCCGCAAGACCATACTCTCTCTCCCTGTTTTAGGGACGGGTGGTGTGGTCTTTCAGCATCACGGTGCACAGTCTTGTGCACACAGCGCTCCACATGACGTGCACTCTTGCAGCATCATGGAGCACCCTGTCCGTGAAACTGTGCTTCCTGATGCCACAAGGAGACAATCTTTCCCTCTAAGTGTCATTGCGCTACACAGGTCAGACACCCCTGCTCTAACCCTTAGCATGTTGATCAGATCAGCGGGGGAAAAGGCATCCCCCCAGACTGGCTGAAGCCTTGTGGCTCAGCCAGGCAATGGGGAGATGGGACCCCACGCACACAACTTTCCCCCACGCTAGCTGGGCAGCAGTGAGAAGGGATCCCCATGTGCTCGGTTTCCCCCTGTGCTAGGCAGGCAGTGTGGAGAAGAAAGCCCCGCAAGCCCGGCGGGCAGGCAGGGGCTAGCAGGGGGGGAAGCCTGGCATGTGGGGATCCCTTCTCCCCACTTGAGACTACCATCTGCCTTTAGAGGAGGAAAAGGAAAATGGTGGCAGAAAGCTTGCAAATGCCAGTCATCTTTACATTATGTCTTCTTCATCTGTCTGAACTGTCTATGACAGGATGCAGGGACCCCTTCTCTCTGCCTCCTGGCTCGCGTGGGGAGCTGGGCACGCCGGGGCTCCCTTCTCCCTGCACCCAGCTTGCGTCGGGAGCAGGGAGCAAGGTGTTCCCCCTACACAGCCCCCTGAGGGCTCTGGGAGCTGCAAACTGAGGACTGTCTGGCTAGGCAATAGTTCTGCAGAAAATGACCTAGGGATTACAGAGGACAATAAACTGGGGACGAGTCAACAGTGTGCCCGTGTTGCCAAGAAGGCTGATAACATACTGGGCTGCATTAGTAAGAGTGTTGCCAGCAGATTGAGGAAAGTGATTGTTTCCCTTTGTTCAGGATTCATAAGGGCCACATTTGAAGTACTGTGTCTTGTTTTGGGGCCTGCACTACAGAAAGGATGTGGATGATTTGGAGAATCCAGTGGAGGGCAATGAAAATGAACAGGGGGCTGTGGCACTTGACTTATGAGGAGTAACTGAGGGAATTAGACTTCCTTGGCTTATAAAAGAGAAAAATGAGGAAGCATTCGATAGCAGGCTTTAAGTACCTGAAAGGAGGTTCCAGGGTAGATGAAACTAGGCTGTTTTCAGTGGTAGAAGATAGGAGAACTAGGAGCAATATTCTTAAGTTTCAGCTGGGGAGGTCTAGTTTGGATATTAGGAAAAACTGTTTCCACTAGGAAGGTGGTGAAGTATTGGAATGGGTTATCTGGGGAGGTGATGGATTCTCCATCCTTAGAAGTTTCTGAGGTGCAGTTTGATAAAGTTTGACTGGAATAATTTAGTTGATGTTGGTCCTGCTTTGAGCAGGGGTTTGGACAAGATGACCTCTTGAGGTTCCTTCCAACTCTAATCTTCTATGATTCTATGAACTGACAAAAAGGTTTTTCCAGACAAAGGGAAAGGGCTGAAATCCAAACCCAGGTGTTGCCAAGGTCAATGGGCTATTCATTTGCACCAGAGATTGCAGGAAGATCATTTGCACAGTAAAATTTACACACAGAGGAGAAGGCAGATTATTGCTTCATCAGATAGGATAGCATCTACATCCGGGAGGGAAAAGGTTTGTTGTCTGCAGACGTGCTTCAGAATACATTTCTAAGGTTTACTGAACTATGATCAGAGGGGGAGAGAACCCCTAAATTATCTTTCACCTGAGAAAAAAAGAAAAATCAAGCACTTTGTGTTCTGGGCTCATCATGGCTAAGGGCTAGTCAACCATGGTAGAAGAATGACCATGTGAAGAAACCTTTAGAAAAACAAGACTCTCCTTTTAAAGCTGAGTTTCAGTCTTTACAGCATATTTCACTTTTGTTTCCCAGGAGCCATTTCTATTCCAATTCCTTCTGTTTGGTATCATTTACACCTGCGTCCTTTATTACTAAACTTCCTTCACTATAAACCAACTCAGAGCAGTGACTGAAGGGAAAACTGTGTTAACCCAATTAGGCTGCTGTACACTGTCTGTTTACCAGGGCAGCAAACTTGCTAAACTTTTGGGAGTGCCATAGTTGAAAAGGTCTATGCACTGCAGAAAGAGATGTTTGGGGGAGAACTGGATGTTGAAAAGTTGGTGAAGTCCCTCTGGAAGAAGTGATTTTTGTAGTGAAGCCATTGTGTGACCAGCTTGTTTGTATGCCACTTGGTGGTGTCAGCAATGGTGGACTGCTGGGAAAGTGTGGACAGAGAGGGTCATAGTCCAGCGTCGGGGGGCACAGTTCAGGATTCTGTTGCGTGATACGGGAGAAGCAAAGCTGTGGATCAGTGGTGCTGTGTGACAGACTCCCAAGCTGCAGGAGTCTAAATGAGGGAGATTTAAATGATGGGATGATCTTCAGTGATGGTACGGGTCTCACTGGGCCACTACAGCAGCCCACAAGAGACAAGGAGAGCTAATGCCATCTACCCCACCCAGGGGGAAGAGAGCCCGTGCTGCGAGGGGAGGCTCCTGGGTGAGCAGGTTGTGTTCATTACACAGGACCATGCTGCCATGGTCCACAGCACCTTGCCTGTGCTGGGAGGGAAGGAAGCAGATTTCCCTGAGCACTGACAGGCTGGACATGTGTCCTCAGAGGAGCCACCTCCACTGCTGTTGTAGATGGCTAGAGGCTGCCAGACTTTGGCATCCCCGATGGCTGCTCTGATTCGAGCTCATGCCCATCAGTGATCAAGGGCTCCCACTGTGGGGGAACACAAGCGTCCTCCTTGCTCCTCAATCCCCACTGAAATCAAAGCACAAAAAGTTGCTTATTTTTTTTTTAATTATGAGCAATACAGTCAGTTCAGTTTTTTTCTAGTCTTTTGCATTATTATCATTTTCAGCAAAATTTGGCCCATGGGCCACATCTAGCCTCCCAGAGGTTGCAGTTTAGCCCAACGCCCCTGGCCTGCTCCATCACCTCCCCCAGCTGGCACTGTGCCACTCCCAGAGCCACTCACCCCTGGCCAGCACTCTGCCGGGCCCCTTGCCATGCAGCTCTGCCCCATCCCTTCCAGCTGGTGCTGTGCCAAAATGGGCCTGTGCCATCACTTCCCCCTCCCGGCTGGCACTGCACCACGCTGGGGCCAGGGCTGCACTGTCCCTCCAGCCCCACAGCCCCCAGCCGGTGCTACACTGTGCCAGGGCTGGGGCTGTGTCGTGCAAGGGCCACGCTGTCCCCTCCGCTTTCCTGGCTGGTGCTGCACTGCCTTCTTCTGCTCCCCAACCTGCTCTGTGCACCCCTTTGCTGGCTTTCCACTGGCTCCCCTGCTCGCAGCCACCCCCCACCAGTTCTCCTCTCCCTGACCCCAGGCCAGCTCTCCGCCACCCTCACTAGCCCACCCCGCTATAAGTCCTGCTATGAGAAGGTAAGGGTGGTGAGTGGCAAGGCAAAAATGCAAACCATTGGCCCCTGGCACTGGCGACCCATGGTATGCCACTGCGTGTCTGGACTCTGAACCACAGTAACGTAACATTTAATACACCCAGAGGTGCAAGGCAGGTGTTGACTCAACCCCTTCCGAGTAAGAATTTGAAATCACATTTCTAGTCTCCTGCTTCTCTGTTTAGGGAAGCTGTGAATAATCCTCATTGCAAAAGCCAGATATGTAAAAGGCCCATGAGTAGCCAGAAGTGTGATGTGCTTGGATGATTAGAAGTGTTCCAGCTCTGGGAACTGGAAGTGATATAGATGGCCAGAATATTGGGGGGTGGCAACAAAAAAAGAACCAGCCAGCCAACCAACCAACCAAACCAGCCAAAATTGTTTTTAGATGGAAACATGATTCCGGTGTGGTTAAAGACAGGTGGGCCAGATTTTCCTGCTGTTTACACTGGTGTAAATCAGCAGTAACACAGTGGACATCAGTAGATTTATACCAGCATAATTTTGTGTAAATTAAGGATTTTTGAATAGGGACACCAGTGCACATCTGCATTCCATTTGTGATTTTGAAAATTCAGGAAAAGGTGTGTATCACTAATATCTTTTATTTGAAAAAAAAGAAAAAGCAAAATGTCCTCACAAATGCTTTCCCCCACTGCCCATCAAAAGTTAGATTTTGACAAAAAATATCTTCTGATGAAACATTTTTTTGGCTTGCAAAGTTTTCAACCAACTCTATTGTATTATACTACAAGGAGCTTACAGACACCTTTAACAAAAATGATTAAAGGCCTTGAATTCATGACGTATGAGGGAAGATTGAAAGAGCTGGGTTTGGTGTGTCTGAAAAAGAGGAGATTGAGAAAGGACATAAATTTTCAAGTGCCTAAGAGGTTGTTACAAGGATGAGGGAGAAAAATTATTCTCTTTAACCACTGACGGTAGGACAAGAAGCAATGGCCCTTTCCAGTTCTATGATTTTTGTGGGGGTAGAAAGGGGAAAGTTTAAAATTACTTGACCTCCAACAATTTATTTTTTAGAATTACTAGAAATGTTTAGTTTAGAGGAAAAAAGAAATGATCAGCCAGCTCTTACTCATTGTTTCTCTTACTGCCAACTCAAGGAATGTGACTCCTACTATATAGCTGCAAGTTTACATACCTTAAGTGACAGTGACTACAATCAAACAAAAGAGATTAAAGCCTGCAGATTTAAGGGTAACTGAGTGAGAGCACGATCCTGTAAACATCCATACATATGAGTAAACTTTAAAGTGAATCAAACACACAAAGCTTTTCAGAATCAGGCCATTGGTTTCAACATGCAGCCACCCCCACTGATGTCACTAAAAAACTCCCACTTACTACTGAGTGTGCAGCAGTGGGCGCCTATAGAATTATAGTTTTGTTAGACATGAGCTTGAATGGCTACATTAGAGCTGAACAAGCCCTCATTTTTGCAGCAGGATCCAAACTTTCCCACTCAGGTCTATCTCTAATTTTCTATTTAGATGATGAACATTAATCCTATAAGAAGACCCTAATACATATGATATTGCAGGAGTGGCTTCCTCTTGAGCCTTATTTGTATCCAGGAGTGCAGATAGAATAATCCTCAATTAACCAGCCCTGGCTATAATCCCTCCCAGTGGGCACTTGACTTACTTAAAACAAAGTAACATTGTTAATTTATTAATTTAGTTGCAGAATAGGAATAACTCCATCTGCAAAATAAGATCAAGCTAGAAGAAATGATTGTTTCTATGTGTTGGTACCTGAAGCCCCCCTGGAGCCCTCAGGGCATTCAACATAGCACCTCATTTTATGTTTCAGTGTCAATCTTTCAATTTGGATGTTGTATGTAATCTGTGGGCTTTGGAATCTCGTATCCAAAAGTTTTAATTGGAGTGCTTTGATCTACACCGACCCTGGCCTTTGGTTTTGTGAATGTATCTAATAAGCGCAGGAGAGATCACCATGTAGCCAGAGGATGGTACGCTCCTGCCTTCTGTATCCTGCTACATTATGGCTATATAGCTTTCCTTACTTTTCATTCAAAGGTCTATTTCAGTTAATTAAATTTTCTTCAGAAAGCACGTTTCCTTAGCCACCCCCAGACATCTGCTTCTTCCATCACTCGTTCCCTGTAAATCCAGGGTAATGACATGGTGGTGGTCAATGGATATAGAGCGGCATAGAGAACAAGAGAACTGTCCCTTCAGTTCTCACAGAAACCTAATGAAAATCAACACTGCTGTTACTCTATTACATGAACATTTGCTTTAAAAAAAGCTTTCTAAAATGTAAGGTGTTTTGGAAATAATTTTAAACAACATTATTTGAGTGATTGCTAGAAAGTTGCTTGTTTATGAACAAGTTGTCTAGCACTGATCCTCTTTTTTTAATTAAAGAGTGCCTAATTTTAGCTCATACCATGCAACCCCTGTCAATGTAACTGAAAGAAGAGTTGATCTGAATGAACTATCTGCTAGTACCAGCTGTTTTTCAAAATTGTATTAATTCCATCATAGGTGGAGTACCTAAATATCTGTTCAGATAGTTCTGTAAACAGATTCCATTTCAAAATAAAAAAAAAAAAAAACTTTCCCAAATTTCACTTTTAAAACCCCATAACTGATAGTTTTCCATTTTCAGTGCTTCTGTGTTGTCTCACAGCAGAATTTCAATGTGAATAATAAAGCCCAAAGGAATTTAATTTTAACATCATCCACATCAATTCAAAGTTTATTTGCCTGGAGGTCTATGACAGATATAGCTATATCTCACTGGGTACTGAGGTTTTATGAGTGAATTCTGGGGGTAAAAATAGCTATTTTAAGCATCATTTATGTTTTACTGAGGCTGTTTTTATGAGAGGAGAGGAATTATGAGTCTTGGTAATTGCAAGAGTTTACTTTTAAAACATAACTGTTCATATTAACTCAGGCAGCTTTGCATTTTAGAGTTCTAGTGCAGTTGCTGTTCTTAGATTTATCTGTGTTGTAGTTCTAGGTACTGAACTTATTTAAAAAGCAACTGTAACAGTATGGATATTTAAACAGCTAGACAAAGTAACATTCGGAGCTAATTCTAGCATAATTCAGGGGTGGCTCCTATTGAAAGCCAAAGGATTTACACCCTCTTTAGAGTGGGTGTGAGAGCAGATTCAAACCCAGTGTGGCTTTTCTTAATGCAGAATGCTAAAGTGTGGGAGCATTTTTAATATATATTTTGGATTACCACTGATCTAAATACTATGATTCATGGCTCCACTAAATGTCTTTTCCTTCCTCCCTCTCCCAGATTTATTTCTATTAAAAAAAAGACAAATGGACCATTTCAATGGAAATTGCTTCATGGATAAGGAGAAAAGTCTCCTCAATAGACATCTTTGGGGAGAGCAAGGGGAAAATCTTTGACTCATCCTGCCTAGCCCTCACAGGATCTCAAGGTACTCTTTATCTGACTCCAAATGAAGATTTTTTTTTTTAATTTTATAGCCCACATGATCTAATTTCTGCTTATGTTTATATTTGCCTCTCAGTGGGGTTGCATGAGTGTAAAAAAGCAGAAACTGGTCCCACATGCTAATATGTCAGGTATATTTAAACTAAAGCAAGGCTTCAGTGATTGCCCAGTCAATGGACAGACAAAATACACTGTGCACAGTTTGATGGCTACATCAGATATGCACAAGCCCAAATCTATTCCGTCCTTCCAAGATGAGCATATTTCCTACCTTACTCTGTTGCATGTAGAAAGAAATGGAGGAGTGAGGGCCTGATACAGGTTCTGAGTCGGTATGGCATGGATTCACAGACTTTGAGTCCAAAAAAGGATCACTGTGGTCATCTAGTCCCAAGTCTCTCAAACCATAGGTTTAGACACAAAATTGGGCTACCAGAATTTTTGAAGAGTCCAAAGGCAGTTGCTGTCCCATGGGGGCTGGTTGTGCTTACTTCTCTGCCCCAGGCAGCTTGTGACGTCCTAGAGCCACTCCAGTTTGGCCTAGCCATCATGGTGATGATAGTCCAGGTAGGCCAAATTTGGGGGGTGTGGCTCTGTAATCCCATGAGCCAGGTCACAAGTCTCCTCTTACAAATTTTGTCCAGTCATGGAGGTAGGGTGAAACCTGAGTGCTGTTGCAACCCCAGAGGCTTTAATACTCAAAGGAGAGAGCTAAACCTAGTCAGCCTACCATACAGGAGGTGCACGAGCCACTGCCACTGTAGCGTGAGGGCCAGCAGGGCTGTAACCAGGGCAGGACAAGCAGGACAGCTGCCCACCTTGCAAAGCCACAGCAGTGGAAAAAAGGGGCTCATGGGTCGGGGAGGGAACACTACCTTTGCCCTTGACTCATCTCAGTGGGCCACCCAGCCTTTCTGAGTTGGGTGGTCACAAGCAAAAATTGGCAGGGGGATCCTCGCCCCAGCTGTCCCCCCTCGCATTACCACAGGCAGAAAAATACTGGGCAAAAATTGGTGTGAGGATGCAAATATGCTTGCTGACCCAAGGCACTAAAATGGGTATTTATATCTTTGGGGGTGTGCAGGATCCAACCTCCTCTTTGGATTTGAGGATCTGGCTGAAATCAAACAAGGCACTTCATACCCAGAGTATTTCCTGGGTCATGACAGGCTGTAAATATGTAGAGAGCCTCAAAATGTTGAGAACCATTAATCTAGTCTGATCTCCTGAATAAACAGTCTGTTGAACTTTTCCCAGAAGCTAGATTAAAGTGTGCCTTTTAGGAAGATATCTAATTTCATTTTAAAGACTCTAAGCAATGATAAGTCCACCACTGCCCCCCTGCTAAACTGTTCCAATGTTTAATTAGCCTCACTGGCAGGAAGTTGCATCTTATTTCAAGGCTAAATACAGGGGCATTGCTATGTTGGCCCACCCACTTTGGAAGCAGGCACACCCAAGCTCCACTTAGAAAAATGGAGGTTTTTTTGGCCCTTCTTTACTAGCTGAGAAATTACAAGAAAAAATAAAATTCTGCAGGGAACACTAATTCTGCACAAATTCTTCCAGGATTAAACTTCTTGTCTCCTTCAAAATACACAACAGAAGTATCTACTGAACAGTTCTGCATCACTCTTTAGGATTTCACTATCTGTTCTGAGCAATCGGCCTATCTCTGCCTGAATTTGTTCTGTTCCTGTTATGTTTTAAAGTGTTTTGTTCTTGTCTTTAACTCTAGTGGCCAAGCAACCATTAAGAAATGGATAGATAATAAGACAGAAAATACTATGATTCCACTATATAAATCCATAGTGCACCCATACCATGAGTACTGTGTGTAGTTCTGGTCACCCAATTTCAAAAAAGACCCAGGTAGCATGATAATTTCTACCATTGACTCAAGGAATAGTTACTGTTAAAAAGCACAAAACAGCACTTCAGCAGAAGATAGGCAGTTAGTTATATTACCAGCAACTGAAATGAAGTTAAACAAGTTTGCATCCATTCCATAATTTGCAGTTTCATCAATGTATACTTCGAATACTTCTGAAGGATGGATTACCTTTAATCCACGTGAAGTATTTCTAGAACATAATATCTTATATCAATGGTAAACTGGAGTTTCAATTAAATACACATTTGCTGCAGAAAATAACTGCTTTCCTCAACCGATTTCAAATGCTCACCAAGAAAGTGAAATGTGTTTGCTGAAAAAATTTCAGGGTTTTGTCTAGTTGAAAGGTCGAGCTCCTTGGGTTAGAATTTTAACAAAAACAAAGGGGGGGTTGCTCTGTTCTTATAATCACTAGCAGATTAATTAAAGTAAATGGACTTTATACTCAGTATATAGCCCAACATTTTGTATATGTTAGAGACCCATATCTGTCTTCATTATATTTGCTGTGAAACAAAAAACCTCCACTGGCATAAATCACTGTAGCAGATTGACTTCAGTGGACCCATGCCAATTTACAACTGGTAAAGATCCAGCCTTTGATCTTAAAGCAAATTATACCCTCTGCTCTTTTTGCTCTTTAGCCTATCTGCAACAAGAAATAAATTCAGCTGTTGTTCTAGTAACAGAAACTACAGAAAACTTGGGATAGTCATGTAGACAGTACTTTTCTTTTCTGTGCAAAGTAGACTTGCACCATTCTAATGAGCAACCATTAAGATACACAGCAAATGTAGGATTAAAATTTCACAGGAACAGATCTTGCAAAGGTAATATAAGTATGAGGGACAAGGAAAGAAATTATGACCAATCCTAGACTGTTTCAGCTGTTTCCTGGACTGGTTGGTTCCAGCTTGGCTCAGGAGAGGAACATAAATGAGGTAATTGTCAGTTTGCAACCCTTCTGGTGGAGACTTCCTGTCTAACATCTCCATGCTTTGTATCGCTGGAGATGCAAGAGTCCGGTAGTGCTTCCCCTATTAGCAAGCAGCGTCCTGTCAGATATATGCATTTCTGGACTATAACAAATGCTCTGTGCCTTTAAAATCCTATTAACATTGCTTAACTTCTCATCAATTAAATAACTTCCAATTATAATAAAAACTATACTATACAGCCAGGAAGTACCCTGATGGCTGTTATTTGTAGTACCTAGATAACATGAATGGGCGCATGATTCAGGGGGTGGGCAACGCAAGGAGCAGCAGCAGCTCAAGAACCTGACAGCAATGGGAGATCAGTCAAGTTAGTTACAAGTGCTGCATGAAGATCACTGTAAACCAGAAAATGTCGTCGCCCTAAAATTTTGTCATGCCTTTAGTAAATTCATTTGAGAGAGGTGCAGAATGGGAATCTCAGCAGTGAATTAGTGTAGATTGGCAAGCAGCCTAAATTCATCATTTTTTTTGTAAAAATGAAAAGCCTGAATGTGTTGATTCAGTTATGTACATGAAACTGTCCATCATGATCTCACACATACTTGTGCAGACAAAAGGAATTCATGAGCAGGAATTATTTCTGGGTAGTTCTGGCCTGTTATGCAGGTGGTCAGACGTGATGATCACAGTCATTTCTTGTGATGCTGGAGTCTGCAAAATAGCTTGGCTCTAAGAATTTGTTCTAACCAGCCTCATAAAATAAGTGCAATTTGTAAAACAGTGGAATTCGATTGAACTGATGTGTTGCACATGCTGAGTGGGGACAGAAAGGGGTTATAGAAGGAAAACTAACAGAAGCATGTGTTACAAAACTTTCCTTGCCTCCTTTACCATTATGTCATTTTACATTCTTTTGTTTAGGGATTTTTCTTCTTATATACCACTTCCATCCTCACACAATGTAAGTGTAGGTTTTCCATGTGCTGTGACGTACAAATCAGACCATTTCTTCACCAATTTTTTTGTTGATGGCAGTGGGGCTACTTAAAGACATCCACAATCAGACCCAAAATGAATAGTCTATTTCTGTTTTAATGAAATGGAGCCAACAGGAGAACTAATGCAGAAGGGAGATTTAAAGAAAAACTGCAACGTCTGAAATGTAAAGAGAAAACCATTTTACCTTCAGAGAAGTCTGAACTTACACAGCAATATTTAAAGTGATGGTCTTTAATAGAATATTAATTGTCTTTTTATTAAAGCTGGACAGAACATTTTCATAGTAGGTGGGGACAAAAAGCTTCCTGCCAGCAAAGAATGCAATGTAACAGCTTTTTTTAAAAAAAATCCCATTTTTCCTCATATTTTTGGGTTTACCTTAATGTTTCTCTCAACTCTTTCTTCACATGTTTGTGTGTCAGAGCTGGACGTATTGTTTTAAATTTAATTTTTGACCATTTTTTGATAAACTCACATTTTTGAAAAAAGTAAATGGAAAATGTTGTTGAAAACTTATTTTTAAGTATAGCATTTTACAAAGTTATTTTATGATTATAAAAAAGCAGTAACAATTTTTTTCACATTCTGATCACTTGTAATCTGTAAGATGGCAAGTTGAGTAAAATGAATGAAATCCAATTTTAGAAAAAGTTTTCTGGCAAAATATTGCAAGTGAAAAAGTATCTGCCATGCAAATGAAAAAATATAGACTTTAAAAAGTCATACAGCCTATCCCTTTCTTATGCACTATTGTTCCTTTAAAAAAAAAGTATATATTTCAAGGGCATTTTCCAGTCTAGTTTCAAATATCTAACCAATTCTCTTGCAAAACTATTTCACAGTATAATAGATCTCACTGTTGGGATGTTCTGCTTTATATTCAACCTAATTTTTTTCCTTTAAGTGTTAGCTCCATGACTTCTATATATACCCTCATGTACTCTGAGTGATCTTTCACTCTATACTCTTCAAATATCTATAGCTTGTTATCGCCCCTGCTTCTTGGCTCTTAGCCAAGCTGTGTGTCTCTTTTAAGCTTTCTTTATAAATTGGTCTCTCCAACCTTTTAATCATTTTGTTGCCCTTTTCTGAATTTTGTCAATAGCTTTCTGGTAATGAGGTGATCAGAACTGAACATGCTAGTCCAGGTTCAGGTGTGGTCTCAATATAGTGTCACATATAAAGGGATTATCCCCTACCTTGCTCTAGGATTTGATGCTTCTGGATGTAAAAGAGTGAAAATGACCCCAGAGCATTTTGGGCAGGATTGTCTTTTTGTTCTGTGATGTACAGCATCTGGCAAAACAGGGTCCTAGTCCATGACTGGGGCTCTTAGGTGCTATTGTAATACAATAAATTAAATAAATAATGTGACATGAAAAATCACTTTGCCCTCTTCATTTTATTGCTCTACTGCATTTCAAGTGTTCATCTCATTTGCTGCTGTCTATTCCACCAAAATATCTTTCAGCAGCTTTGCGTTGCTTTCTCCCTCTGGTTCAATATCTGTTTCGTATTATTTTTCTCAAATTAAGTCACTTGCATTGTTTTTAGAGCTAAGTCTCATTTTGCTAGTTTTTGAAAGATATTTTTGACCTTTTTTTGTCTACTGGGGTGTTTTCAGAGCCTCTCAATTTGGCATCATCTGTGAATTCCATCGCTGTACAGCTGTTTACTTTCTCTTCTACTTAATTAAAGATGTTAGACCAGTTTTACTGCCCCAGTTCTTCAGCCCTGCTATACCCTTTTCTCCAACAAAACACACAGCTATTATTTTACAGACTCATTAGTGGCCCCACTTTCACTCTGAAATGTCCAATTTTCAAGCTAAAGTATGAAATTGCCTGGCTTTATTTTTACAAGATTCAGCAAGTTTTGCAATATCTAAACAAATTTCCCAAATCTTTTATGCAATGTATTTTTTAATTTTATTTTGCAGTATTTACACAGTACATGAAGTTTGCAAAAGAACTCTACCCTCTTTGTTCTCTTTCTCTGATTGATAGGTATCTCAAACTGCCTGTCAAGGACTTGTACCAGATCTAAATAACTGTCTCTTCTGTGGGTAAATTCTGCAGCGTAATCGGAGCTGGGCCACTCATGCTGGCTGCTAGTAACCCATATTTTCTGTCCACCAACCTGGCCATTGATTTGACGTATCATGTAGATCTGAGTCAAATAAGCCTACAAGGGATCTAGACCTTTTCATAATTCGATGTGGGATAGGTGAAACTCTTCTCTCTGGCACTCTGCAGATAATGTAGAAAACGTTTTGAAATGGCTAGTTTTATCCAAATCTCTATGGCTGTGTAAGGGGTGTAGCACTTGACCCATCTGAACGGCACCTCCTGGTGGTATTTCTGAGTAATTACTGCTCAAGTGATCCCCTCCTGGTGGTCTATGCTGCGCCTTTTGAAACACAAACTCCCATCTTGCTCCTGAGTCCAGTCCTTGGACGTTAGCCCTCCAGCTAAGCCCTATAGTCCACCCCTTCTGGGGCACCAGCCACTAAACCAGTCTGTAGCCTCGCTCAATCTTGTCCCGGACACTAAAACAGTCTGTTGCCCATAAGCCTGTGCCATCTCTGGCACCTATACCACTGTTGGCACATTGAGGGAATGGGGAGGGGCATGGGCCTGCCCACTTCTCCAGGCCTCAGCCCAGGGACCTTATCTGCCTCCACTGAAGCCGCTATCTGCTTCCTGGCTCCTTGCCTCCGGACACTACCACAGTCCTGTCCCTTGGGATCCCCAGCTCTGGTCAGCTCCCAGGCCAGCTCCCACTTGGAGCTCTTCAGGGTGCTGGCTCCCACAGCCAGCCTGCCAAGAGGAGAACCTTCCCCCAGCATCCCCACAGCAGATTGCCCTGGGTAGCCCTGCTGCCTTACCTTTATACCAGCAGCTAATCCCTGATTGGCTGCTCCCCCCCCAGCTCTGCTACAGGCTGGCTAAAGTCCTCATGCAGGCTGCCTTCCTCCAAGATACCAAGGCCAGAGGGGAACACTGGGTCCTCTATCTGAACTCATGTAGATCAAAGGCCATAGAACTTCTCCAAAATAATTCCTGGACCAGAGCTTTTAGAAAAATAGCTGAACCTGATTAAAAAATGTATCAGTGCTACAGAATCCACCATGACCCTTAGAAAATTGTTCTAGTTATTAATTACCCTCACTATAAAAAATGTATGCTTCATTTCTAGATTGAGTTTGTGTAGTTTCCACTTCCAAACATTTGATCATGTTATAACTTCTTATGTTAGTTTTAAAGGCCCATTGTTAAATATTATTTCCCTTTATAGATACTTACAGACTGAAATCAAGTCATTCCTTGACTTCCTCTCTGTTAAGCTACGTAGACTGAGCTCCATTAGTCTATTATTGTAAGGCATATTTTCTAATCTTTTAATCATTCTTGTGGGTCTTCTCTGAACCCTTTCCAATTTACCGGTATCGTGAATTGTGGGCACCAGAACTGGATGCAGTTTTCCAATAGTGTTCATACCAGTGCCAAATACAGAGATAAAATAACCTGTCTACTGCTGCTCAGGATTCCCAGGTTTACACATCCTAAAATCATCACAGTATTTTGGCCTTGGAATCGCATTGGCAGCTCATTTTCAGCTGATACGGACCCACAAATCTTTTTCAGAGTCACTGATTCCTAGGATAGAGTCCCCCAGTTTGTAAATACGGCCTGCATTTTTTGTTCTGAGATATATATATACATTGCTTTTACAATGTGTACATTGTACACACGGTATTTGTTTGCATCCAGCTTACCAAGTGATCTAGATTACTCTGTTTTGGTGACCTTGTCCTCTTCATACTTACCAACTCCTTGATTTTTGTATCATCTCTACATTTTATCAATGATGATTTTATATTTTCTTCTAGATCATTAATAAAAGTGTTAAAGAGCAAAGAGCCTAGATCAAATCCCTGATGGGCCCCACCAGAGTCTCACACACTCAGTAACGATTCTTTGTTTACAATTACATTATGATCTATCAGTGAGCCAGCTGTTAATCCACTTAATGTATGCCATGTTAATGATATATTTCTATGTTTTTAAACAAAATGTCATGTAGGGCCAAATCAAATGCCTTTCGGAGGTCAGAGTTTATTATAGCAACACTGCTGCTTTCATCAGCCAAATTTATAATCTCATCAAAAAGATACCAACTTAATTTAGTAGGATCTATTTTCCATAAATTCATGTTGATTGTCATTAATTATATTAACTTCCTTTATATCTTTTTAATCAAGTTCAGTATCAGCAATGCTAATGTCTTGTCTGGGATTGAGGTCAGAATGATGGGTCTATAATTACCTAGGTCATCCTATTTAACCTTCTTAAGTATTGACACAACGTTTTCTTTCGTTCTTGAACTTTTCTAGTGTTCCAAAATTTATTGAAAATCAACATTAACAGTCCAGTGAGCTCCTCAGCCAAGTGTTTTAAAATTCTTGGATGCAAATTATCTGGACCAGCTGATGATTTAAATACGTTTAAATCTAGTAGCTGCTGTTTAATATAATATAAAATATTAGTGGAATGGAAAGACTGTTATCATCATATGATAAGATTATATCTTCCATTTTGCCTAAAATACAGAATAGAAATATTTATAGAACATATCTTCTTTTTCTTTTATTATTGATAATTATATTATTTCTATATACTAATGGACCAATACTATTATCAGCAATGTTTTCCCCCTTATATATTTTAAATACCCCTTTATCCCCACCCAACTCTCACCATCCCTCCTCTTGTTGCCCTGCTTTGCTGACCATACATTTCCCCTTGTGTCCTTTTCTTCCCTTATCCCTTTTCTACAGTTCTTAGCTTCTGATTTATATTAGTTACTTTCAGTTTCTCCTTTCTTCTATTTACTATTAGTTTTTATACCCGCCTTCATTTTCCTTCTAAACCAGGTTAATTTTTTAATGAATATGGTCTTCTTCCTCAGTTGTAGGATAGTGGCCTTTTGGTCAGCTAACTACATGTTCTTAAACAATTGAGAATTATCGTTCACATTTTTCTCATTATGTCCTTCCTCCAAGCTGATATTTGGCATGAAAACATTTCCCAGCATGAGTGAGGGGTGGTGTTCCCTCCCTCAGTCTCTGAGGAAGGCCACATCTCCTAGCCCATATGTTATGAAGGGAAGATTAAGAAAATTGGGCAGGAGGGGAATTTAGCAGATCATGGTCTCTGTGGCCTAAGTGGCCAATACCAAACTCAGGGGGCAAAACCCTCAGGCAGGGTCATTAAGTAGTCTGTTACCCAGATCCTCAGTCAAGGCTAAGTAAACCAGGTACATTTTTTTCTAGACAGCTGCAGGGTGAGTGAACAGTTTGAAGCGTCAGGCAGGGTAGGCGAGGTAAATGTTCTGTAGCCCTCAGCAGGGCAGTTACAGCCTGGCCCTCAGCCAGGGTAAGGCAGACAAAGTAAATAGTCAGTGTGCAATGGATGGCGGACAGAGTGATCACCTAAGGAAGGGTAGGAGAGTGGGAGGTGGACACAGAACCACCCAGCTCCACTGTGCCCCAGCCTAGGTCTCTGGCAGTGACAGGACTCCAGCCAAAACACACTTCCTCAGCTATAGACCACAACACAGCTGGACTGGTGTCCGTCTTCCCTGGGCTTCTTCCTTCCCCCTTTTCTTCTCTGTCATCTTCAATCTCCTTGGAGTACTTTGCCAAGGCAGTTTCCAGAACCCCTTGGCTGCATCAGTTGGTAGCAGGTCTGGAAGCATCTTGGGGCCATCAGCGAAGGGCAGCTTCTCCAGGCCACAAGGGCCAGGTATCTCCTCTGGCCCGCAGGGGTTCTGGTTCTCTGCAGTTCCTCAGGGCCATCAGTAGACGGCAGGTCTTCCAGGTCAACCTGTTATTTGGTCATGTATCCCAGGCTCAGGCTGCTCTAGCTGATCCTCAGGGCCCCAAGTGATGGGCAGCTCTGGCAGCTTTTCTTCAGGATGGTAGTCAGACCCAGTCCCAGCACCCAGGAAGTGACATTCTTCTCCCTTTGGGCTAGTCTACACTGACAGTGAAGTTCGACATAATACTGCATACCTTGACCTTCTGCAGCCTGCATCTCCACTGTCAGAGCAGTACATTTGGAAAAAATGGAGCTGTAATTTGACCTGCTAATACCACCCCTGGAAGTGGCATAGCACCGTGGTCAAAATTTCCAATTCAAATTTAGGTCCATGCAGCCAGAGAGTAGTTCAGCCAGTTTTTCCTGTCCCTTTACCATGACAACCTAACTCTTCTTCTGTTTCATGTTTTCAATTAACTCCTCTCTCTGCATGAAGCACTGTCCTGCCTGCAGCAAAGAAACAGCAAGGAAAGTTTTTCGTGCTTTTTGTTTCCTTTATGGAAGAGGGGAGGAGGAGTGAGGGGAGGATGACTGTCTCTCCACACAGCCCTGTGCCTACTACTCACACTGCAATGCACTTCGGGAAGTAATGTGAGCAGCGGGGATGCAAAACCTCTGAGCAAGGAATTTGGTGTGATTATTTGCCTTCACCTTCTAATTCAATAACTTAAGATCAAATTACAACTCCACCCCCAGCATGGATGAGCCCTCAGCCACCCTTTCCCAACTGAGCAGGGAGGCCCACCTTTTATATTTCTCCTTCCTGTCCCACTCCTCTGCTTTCAGTCAGGTGGGGGTGGGTGTCTGGCTTCCACACCCCCAAAGGGGGGTTGGTCCTCCCTTGCCATCAGTCTCTGAGGGAGGCCATACTTCCCAGCCCCTACATGGCACATAATTTGGCCTTATTAAAACACCAAGTACATATATAAGTGGTTTGGACTTCCTTCTGTTTCCACATAGTAACTGTTATCAAATCATGATTCCTTTATACTAAGTTAACATCAACATTTAGCTCTGCAATCATCTCCTCTTTATCTGTCAAGATGAGATCTAATATAGAATTCCCTCATGTTGGATGCAACAGTTTCTGAGATAGGGCTTTGACATATATAATACTTAGAAATTCTGAGGATTTTTAGTATTGGCAGCAGCACACCTTCACCGTATGTCACTCAGGTTGAAGTCCCTTTGATCCCCTAGGTTTGTTTGGTTTTCTTCCTTGTAGATAGGTGCAAAAGGAGTTGGTTATTCCATTCCTGACACCAACTAATACTCCATCATGTTTGTTATCTGTAGGATATTGATCCATAAGCATTGAGCTGATGTTTGATTCCTATTTATTTGTGACATGGAAACGAGCAGTTCCAGTTTTGATATAGAATGCGATGCACCCTTCCCTTTTGCCCCCCTGGATCCTTCTTAAATAGGTTATAATCATTAATCTTACAGTTGTATGAATCACTCCACCAGGTTTCAGTAATAACAATGTGATCTAATTTGTGCTAATCAATTATCAATTTCATTTCCTTTTCCTTGTTACTAAAGTGCCTGGCACTGACATACAGACAATTAAATAATTACTTCTCTTCATGTCCTTTGGTTCCTTGATTAATTTTGTTTTCAATATCTTGATTCTATGCTGAGGATTCATATCTTCCCTCCTTTTACCTTTCTAATTTCTTAACAAACTACCTTAGCTACCTTGCCCCTGAAAAAATTGTTTCGCTTTCCATCAAGGTGGAGGCCATCCAAACTATCATCTGTGATCCTTTAATTTTCTTCTGGAGTTAAATTTTAAAAGCTCATTAAGCCCTTGTCAGAGCTCATCTTGGTTAGAAAGTTTCACATTGGCTAAAGCTTTCTTGATCTCCACTACTTTGTGGTCTATGGCAGTCAGCTATGCTTTCATCTATTCAATCTGTTTACCACCCCAGCCTGGGTATGTGCAGATGAGTTTCTAACAGGATGCTTTATAGTTGGTCCAACAGAGAGTCCATCTCTTCCTATGAGTTCTTTCTGAAAGTCCTTTTAGGAAAAACTTCCAGTGCTTCTTTAGTTCCTTCTTTTGGAGCTTTCACCTCTTTTTCCAGATTTTGTTTCACGTTCCACTGGACTTTTTCTGTTTTCTGCAAGCTTCTTCATTATTTGTTCCTTCTTGGTTCAACAGAAATATCAGTTCATAGTCTCTCCTCTTGGAAACTGAAGCCTGCTTCTGAAATCAGTGTTTCCCTTTTCTGATCTAAGTGGCTAGTCAAATTCTGGGGCCCTGGGATGTTACAGCTGGAAATAGAAATGGATGAAATCTGATATTCTCTTTGATGAAATCTTGCTTATTTACAAGAAATGTAAAAAGTCCTGCTCTTATGAAACCAAAAAGAGCTAGAAACAAAAGGAGAAATTTCTTAGCTTAGCCACAAGTCTGTTTAGACAACAGACCCAAAAGTATTCTCACCCTATTCCCAGGGGTAAGCTCTGCTTTCTGTTGATTGGCTTGCTTGCTTTCTTACCTCTGCTTTTCTCTCTCTTTTTGTCTAGTCTTAGTTTCTGTGTGCGTGCTCTCTCTCTCTCTCTCACACTCGCACTCACACACCAGTTGCAGTATTGTGGTGATGGTTCCTGGGTGGGTTCTTTTAGGCTTTATTTTAGGCCTTAACTATCTCTTACAGCTATCTTAAATGAAGGGCTTATTTACTCAACATCTGACAAGGTGTCATCAAGCTCATAGCATATTGACATCACTTGACATTAACAGGGATCTACAAATATAGATCCCTACTGTAAGCTAGTATAAATTGGCTGAACTCACTTCTGCTGGGCTGCATCAGTCTACACCAGGGGTTCTCAAACTGGGTGTTAATGAAGTTGTGAGGGCACAAACTGTCGGATCCTCCATGTATGCTAGGGTTCTGCCTGCCAACAATACATGGAGGCTGAGAGTTGACCCTTTCAGTGCTGGTAGCCAAAGAGAAGTGGCTGCTCAGCTTTGAAGGCAGGGCCATGCACAGCAGGAGCACAGAAGTAAGGGTGGCATGACCATCCCAGCAAAAACAGGTTTAAGAACCCTTGATATACATCATTCAAGATAAGATCCGTAAGATCAAACAGCATTGAAACACAGTAACCTCTATGGCAGTGTTTCTCATCAGTCAGTCCATAGATGGGCACTGGTCCATGAGATCTCCCTTGAATTGTTTAGAATGGCAGCAAGCTAGTCCCTGGTACCCAAAAGGTCAAGAAAAATTGCTCCAGGTGATAGTGGGAAGACACCAACCAGCACGCTGCACAACAAAAGAGGCAAGAAAATTATGACTAAGGTCTCTGGGGCTCTTCCTAGTCTTGTGAAGAATTCAGTGAGACTCCTAATGACCATGAAGATCAGGTAGGGCTTTGTTTTTTGAGCACTAATCCAAACAGGTCTGAATCTCAGGTTTTCAGATGAAAAGCTGAGATTCAAATGAAGAGCTGAATCAGTGTGGCTGGAATTTGATTATGTGGGTGTATGGAATTTAGGTTTTTCACAACTTACTACTATATCATTATCCCACATCTTACTCTTAAACCCTTATACCACCCTCTCTAGTGAATGTATCTACCCATAGCTTATTCTTTAGGGTCTGAACTATCTCCCTGATTCGATGAGATAACAATTTCGATTTCTTTCACTGATAACCAGCTAGGGGAATAGCTTATAGACTTGTTGTTTTTCCTGTAGTTATGTCCTGTCTTTGAAAACAGCAAGGGAAATGCTGCAGTTGCAATATTTTGATCAGAGGCAATAACCAAGACATTGAACTGGAATGCTGACATCTGATGGGAGTGACCAGTTTAACCATTTTAACTTATTGGACAAGTTCAGGTATAAAACACTTTTGATTTCCTCAAAGTTATTTTTAACCCATTTTTCCCTTTATAAAGTGAGGTTCTAGTTTATTTAATGCAGGAATGAACTTGGTCTTCCAATCAAAACAAGCACTGTACTGCGGTATGACATAAATTGTCATGGATTAAACAGGTTTAGGCTTGACGGAGTGAAAAGTATCCAAGTAATTCAAGTATAAAAGAGACGAATAGCATTGTGCCCATCATGGCATGTAAACCTGTCAAGTGCAATTGCTTATGCGGCATAGTGGAAAAACAGAAGAATTAAAATCTGCAAATCACGAAGGATCCGATTCCATGTTATGGTTGCTCCTTTGGTGTTTGCTGTTGCACTTGTTTTATAGCGGGCTTTGAAATGTTTCCCACAGCACTGTTCATTTGCATCAGAAAACTCTCTCCATCATTGTAATTACAGTTATAGTGCACAACCTCTGGAAAAAAATACGTCTTGGTAGTGGAGGAATAAATTGCCCTATGGAGAGAGAAGAACAAAAAGTGGGTTGTCAGCAGCAACAACAAAGAGTTAGAAAATGCTTTATGGTCCTAATGTTTCACTCTGTAAAACCTTTCTTGAATAAGTAGCCCTTCCAAAGTGAATCAGCTGCTTGAGTGAAGATGGGTTTGCAGGATCTGCCCTGAAATGCACATTTTGGAATATATTTTTAAAAATACAGTGGACATGTGTCTGTAAAACACAAACCACCACTGCTAGCTGATACCACTGTTTGCAGAAAAGCCAAGGGAATGGAGACTGAATTTGTCCAAGAGAAATCCTTCTAGCTATACCACAGCTGATGCAGACCAGCTGGCATCTTGAACTAGTGTTGCTTTCTTGTGAGGATTGTGGTTCTCAGGCCTCTGGATCAAGCCATTTTTATAACCACTAAAATAGATGCAATTCTCTCTTTAAATTGCACCTTTTATTTGAAAACCAAAGTAAGGCTGCAATCCCTAGCCTTTGGCTTCTTGCCCTGCTGCTGGTGAATTAATGACCCTGCTTGAGAAACATTAATTTGTAATGAGGTCTGTACCTCCTCATGGCTCTGTCCAAGGGTCCCTGAACAGGAACCCAGTGCAGAGGTTGGGTTTGGGTTCCAGTATGAGCCATGGGTGAGGTGGAGTGAAGCCCTCACAGGGGAAAGGACAGTTAAGCTCTCTGAGAAGTGTACAAAGGTCCGGGGGCCCAGGATCAGGCCAAAGACCTTTTTAAGGACATTAGTTGTTAGTTGGACTTTCTGTGGCCCCAGAAGAGGTGGAACCGAGCATGACATGGCCAGAGGTATAGATGGCTCTGTGTCTATGTGTATGCTTCCTGGTAAGGGCTAGCAGAATTCAACCCCTTTTGACTGGTGGGGAATAGTTTGCAGCCACTGTGGGGGCAGTGAGTGGTGATGTGGTGGGGGCCACAAGTTCAAATCATGATTAGAGTGCTTATTTATTTAAATTCACCCCTGTGCAGAGAGAGAGAATGAGACTTGCAAGTCACTTTAACAACCACCTAGATTTAAGTGATGCATACATCCATGTGCTGACCTTTTGTGCCAGGGTGAATTTCATCCTTTGTGGGCAAGTTCCTACTGCCAAGTACCAGCTCAGACATAATGGAATGAATATAAAGATTTCAGTGTAACGGCTCTTTCTCTGAACCACACTGTTCGACTTTTGGCAGAATATTGTACAGCATGTATTTGTCTCTGTCCTTCTGCAAACACATGCAGATCCCATTGCTTTGTTCACAAAAGGATGCATGGGTGGTCTGTGTTGTAGGGCAGGCATATACGTCATCCCTGAAACTTTGCCTTATGCTACATCTTGGATGCTATTGTGTTTTCTTCTGCAACGGCCCATTTACGAGGCGGTAGCCTTCCCCACTCCATGCAAAAATCTGTATCCTCTCAATGTGATTACAGTCCATTTCATCCCATAATAGGCTTCTTTTATTATTCCCTCAGGCATGCAAATCAAATTTTACTCAGTACCAAAATCTTTGTTCTACAAAGGATGTTGGCATCGAGTGCAGTGAAAAAAATAGCTTTTCTGTGTTAATAGAACTTCTCTCTCTCTCTCTTCCATCCACCCTTTAAAAGTAAACATCTGTCAAAGTTCATTTGCTTCAGTAGAAAGGCTGCAGTGTGTCTTAAGGGAATGTGCATGATAAAAGCAGATAGATTATTCTGCAATTACACCTTTCTCTGTCTAAATGTTTAATTAGATTAGTGGCTGCACAGACACAGATTGCTTCATCATCCATCTGCCCTGTTTATTGGTGTTGTAAATACAGTGGATGTCTTGGCAAATTTGATCAAAATAGCCCACGATAAAGGGGAGTGCTGGCCATTTAAGCTGGAGCTAGAGAACTGGATGAATCCTGAGTGAGCTCTTCTTTTAAGGAGGGCTGCCATTGGTCAGTTCTGATGAGTGTGTCAGAGGCTGGGATTGGCCAGGCTGAGAGCAACTATTTGGTAAGAGAGGGATAGCTGTGTTAGTGTGCGTACAGCAGAAACAACAGGAGTCCCGTGGCACCTTAAAGACTAAAAAATTTCTTTGGGCGTAAGCTTTAGGCTGGAAGTATGTTGGAGCCCACAAAAACTAATGCCTGAAGAAATTTGTTAGTCTTTAAGGTGCCATAGGACTCTTGTTTTTTATCCTGTAAGAATTGGCTGCTCTTTGTATATTCCCGATCTCTCACTGCATTTTAGTCTCTTCATGCAGTATGTGGTTCCTATTTTTTTTAAAGTGATTTAATTTTTTTTTATCCTGAGACACACACTGATTGTATTAGCAACTGTTTGTTCATGCTGTGCAGCTGGTGAGGCCCACTATTATGCCCATTTCAGAGATGGGGAATGTTTGCATTTAGTGACTAGCTGAAAACTATGGCAGAAAAAGAAATTTAACTGTGGTCCTCTGAATTCCAGGGAAATGTTCTTTCCGCCACACCATTCTTCCTTCTATGTGCTGTAAAATTATGGCTGTACCATTTTTAATAGTGTCTTTTGTATTTCCTACATGACTGGCTTTTTATGAAGGCTCAGTAGAAAACAATCAGATAAATATGTATCTTTTATTTGCAGGCCCCAAAGCCAGAATACTTGCAGGAAAGAAAGCTCTGCTCTCTCATTATTTGAGAAATGGGAAAAGTTAGTGCTAGTAGTTTGCTTTGGCTGTTATAATTTTTCCCATATGCAGTTCTGTACTGTGTACTTATTGTTGTATTTCTGAGGGAGTGAGAATTTTCTGTCATACATATTTTGTATGAATGCTTCATGCACCCCAATTTTCCCTATGTGCTTCATGGTTAACTAGGTGGTACAAAAAGGTTGTTTACTCTCTGAAGAAACACAGAGTTATAGCTTCCAACGGGGTAGATTTGTTAGGGCATGTCTACACTAGAAAATTGTTCCTCAGTAAGTTATTATGTTACAATAAATGTGGTTTAATTGTTGTGCAATTGTGCATCCACAAAGCTAACCTTTTGCCGTTGAAGTGTGTACAAACTAGGACCACTTCCAAAGGCAAAAGAGGCTGTATGGGGGAGCTAAGAGGTCAACTTCTCAGATCCCTGCAGAGGGAGCTGCAGGGAGCCCACAGCCCACAGGTTCCCTACTGCCCCCCACCTTGCTTAGGACCCACGCATTATATTCGGGGCCCCAAGCATCCCCACAGCTGCCAAAGTTCCTGACTCCCCTGCGGCTCTGCGACTGTAGCTTCCAGAGATCCTGGGTCTCCGGCGGCTCTGTGGCTCCAGCAAGGAAAATAAATGCAGGAAGGTGTAAGTCATGGGATCAGGTTACACTGTAACTACTCCACTGAAGGCTCATTCACCTGCTTATCCACCAATGGGATTTATGCCATCATGTGCCAGAAATGCCTTTCTGCCTTATGTATGGGAAAACAGAACAGTCTCTGTGCAAAAGAATAAATGGGCACAAATCCGACATCAGAAATCACAACATCCTAAAACCAGTGGGTGAGCACTTCAATCTTCCTGATCCGTCTATTGATGATTTACTAATTGCTGTACTCAGACAGATAAGTAACAGCTCAAGGCTTCAAAGAGAAACAGCAGAGTTGGAATTAATTTGCAAATCTGAATGTGTTTCCTCAGGACTTTAGATTTTTTCCTTATTACAAAAGGTGGTTTGACCTCATATCCCTCTGTATCCTGTTCCCTGGTGTTTGAATCTTAACAACTGCTTTGATTTACTGTTACAGTGTGACCTGATCCTATGACTTACACTTCCCTGCATTTATTTCCTCCCATTCTCTAAGTTCCCCCATCTTCTAATCATCTGATGAAGTGGGATTTTCTCCCACAAAAGCTCATGCAGTAAATAAATTTGTTCGTCTTTCAGTGCCACAGGACTCCTTGTCTGTTAAGCAGACTGAAGGGGCTCCCTGGAGGACTGTTCCAGAACTGTTTAATAGCACTGGGTCTGTAAATCTATGGCAATATAGTTTGGGGTTGTTGTTCTGGTTTTTGAAATGATGTTAAATTGTGCATGAAAATGTTTTGTTTAGTTTTTTGTTTAAATTGGGGGTAAATGGTGAGCAGTAATGAGGAAAGCAGGTCATCCTAAACTGATAGATAGGAGGTGGGCTCTGAGTGGAAAGCTGAAATTCAACAGATGCAGTCAAAGGGCCTCACTGTCTGTCACTTTAAAAATTTGTAAAAATTCATGTAATAAATCTCTCCCTTTCAGGGATATAGTGAAGTTCAGTTCATCATTGCGTGCGAGGTGTTTTGAGGTCCTACGGTAAAAGGAACTTCATATATACAAATTAGTAGCAGAGAAATGTGTTAGTCTTTAAAAATGCCACAAGATTCCTTTTTTGTTTTAGAGATACATACGATATTCACAGTGAAAGTCAACAGCATAAGAAATGCAGCTGGTTTCAGGTTTGGTTACAGGCTTAAAATTCAGACTATGCCCATTGCTGAATTCAATAAAGGATCCCATCTGATATATGGCTTTAAATCAAAATAATCCAAAGCTTCACCTTTCCAGGATTTTGCCTTAATTTTACTTGGGGAGTCACTTGATCAAAAAACTAAGATACATGAACCCTTGTGGCTGAGGAATTCTTGTTGTTATTATTTTAGTTATTTATTGGTTTCGCCAATCAAGAATAGGATGATGATGTGTTTCTGAAAAAGCAGCATCCTGTGGCACTTTTTATGACTAACAAATTTATTTATCATATAAGCCTTTGTGGGAAGACTTCGTCAGATGCTTTGAAGATGAGGAACTTACAGAAGGGGAGGAAAATAAATACCAAATAATGTTATTTATTTTCCTCCCCGTCTGTAAGTTCCTCATCTTCAAAGCATCTTGTGAAGTGGGATTTTCTCCCACAAAAGCTCAGGTGATAAATAAATTCATTAGTCTGTAGAAGTGCCACAGGACTCCTTGCTTGTTTTGCTGACCTAGACTAACACAGCTGCCCCTTTGGATGTGTTTCTAGTTTTCTTTAATACAGATCTGTTCTTATTGGTTTGCTTAAATCTGTTCAACATGAGAGTTTTTAGAAGAGTATCATTTTTCTTAGCCTTGCCAAGCAAAATGTATTCCTTCTCATTGTCATAAAGCAAAACCACTTTAAAAAAAAAATCAGAAGGCAGGAGAGATTGATTTTTCTATATGATCCACTTTTGCAGCTGTTACTAAAAAACTTTACAAGAGGCAAATGCCACTGTAAATCAATATTTGTAGTTGCAGGGTACAATGATGTTTTCAAATGTGGAGGAGCACTAAATTCACTCAGAATAACAAAACTGTAATATAGCAAGCAGAGAAACCTGTCCTGTGAATTGAGTACTCTGTTTGCCTTGGGTTCGTTTCCTTTATTTCCAGAATAACATTACTGAAATATTAGTTTGTGTGTTTCTTTTTCTTATCTCACCATATGTATGCAACCAAATTCACCTCCTCGAACCATATCATCCTCATCTTGACTTTAATGTCAAATGCACAATATACGAAAGTCGATTTTTTTTCTAATGGCTGTACTCTTGACCCCATTTTTCCCTCTGCCAATCCTGTAATTGCAGCATTCTTAACCTCATTCTTTTCCCCACAGAGCATGAATGTTGCCATTTCAATCACTGCAGCTCTATTGTGAAAGCTGAAATGATATATAACCAGGATAGAAAAGTAGTAAGTTCACATGGCTGTATCCTTGTGCAATGTAGAAGACAAGCTGAAAAATACATTTCACCTACAGGCTCTAGATGTTCTGGTTCCAATTAACTACAGTGATTGCTAGGGATGGGCATAGTTACATATGCATGCTTGTATAGCCAAGTTCCATCCTGCAGTATCGAGCTTGGGTCCAAAACCACTAAGTGATTATAGTCTCTCCAATAATGTATGTAAGTTCAGCAAAGCACTTCAAAAATCAACTGCCATTAGGATCCGCTTGTTTTATCTTGACCCAGGTGAAATCAAAATGTGAGAACCGTCTGATGAGTTGGGATTTTCTCCCATGAAATCTCATGTGATGAATAAATTTGTTAGTCTTTAAAAGTGCTGCAGGACTTGTTTGTTTTGCTGGACTAGACTAACACAGCTTCCCCTTCGGAACTTCTCCATGGTGTTCCTCAGATATTTCTAAGCTGAGAGGCTGCCGATAAAGAGATTAAAATGGGTCAAGGTAAGCTGGTTGCACAAGGTGAGTTAGAGAGAGTAAAAAGTATTTTATAGGAAAAACATTCAGATGAAAAATGGCTTTTCAGATACCACACAAAAATTTGCAAAGCATCATAATGTTTGAAATATTCTGACTGTTCCATGAAATGGTTCAGAATGAAAACTTTAATTTTGATTCATCTTAAGTGAATGTGGTTTGTCTTTTATTCCAAGTCAGATGGAACTAGAACAGGGTTTTCTGGTCTGCCTTATGGGGGGGGGTGACCTAAAATGTAAGCTCATTTATTAAGGGGGGGGGTAGTGATGCCAAAATCAAGTGAAGGTCAAAAGGGAGGGGAGAGAATAGGTGTTTCCTGTTTTGTAGTGTGGACTTTGTTCAAAGAGTCCTGGACTCCATTTGACCCTTCCTTTGTGGTATCCAAAGAACGATCTGATCAGACTCAGTTGGAAGTCCTTGTAATTTCTTAGTGAACACTGCAGCTGATTTCACTGATAAGCGTACATAGGGGACAGTTTTGTGGTGACGGGCAATGCAAGAAAAGCAGCAGCAGTAGTGAGGTTCCTAATATCCAGTGTAACCACTATGAGCTGAAATCTCTAAGAACTGGGATAAAGTGATGGAGACACCTAAAATGGCATTGCAGCTACATGCAATAGTGGCCCCAGCCACAATAAAGACATTGCTCCAGAGGCAGAAGAGGGCTCCAGCTTAATGCACCCTTGGATTCTGGGACTTCTCTGGCTTCAGACAACCAACAGAGAGTTGGGCACAGCAGAGGGAAAGGGGAGTGACATGTTAAAAGAACCTTTGCGTCCATCAGACTTTCATCCAACAAGGTTGGAGACTGAGGTAAAAGACTACTGCTAGGATACTGTAGGGTGCGTGCTCACTTATTGTTTGCTCACTTGTGAACCATTGTTGCATTTTTTCCCCAAAATTAATACTGCGTTCCTTTTCCTTTTAATAAAAGTCAGTCTCAGTGCTTGTGAGTGGGGGAATATTGCCTCTTACAGGTGCCTTGGGGAGTATTTAGTTTCCCCATCTTTTTGGCTGGAGGCTCGAGACCATTCTCTTTTGTCATATTAAAAGGACCCCATGAAACATGTGGCCTTGGACATGCCCCTTTGCCATTTTGTGCCTCAGATCCTGGGCTGTAAAATGGAGATCATAGCAGCATCTAGGGGTGCTGAAATGATTTTTATCATGAAGGTGCTGAAAGCTATTGAAGCAAACTGTGTTGTAAGGATACATAAAGAGTGTGAGGTGCTCAGATATTAAGGTTGTCGGGTGTGAGGACACATAAGCACCTGAGAGATCATTTGAAGCTTTGTCTCTCCCTCCCAGCCAAACGACCTCAACTCTGAGTTTGGAGGTACCACCTATTGACATGTAAGACCCCCTCAGTCTTTGGCTTCCCTGCTGACGTCACCCATAAGTGTGTCTGATAAAGCTAATGATGAGGCTGGTTTTCCTTGCTCAAGGAGCTGGAGGATGGAGCTGAGTTTAGCCTCCCTGTGTAGGTCATGGTGGAGCCCAGCTCAAGATGGTGGAAGTCCAGCTCTTTCACAACATAGTACTCTGCCTCCGGCACAGACAGCAGCTGTGTGCTGGACTGCACTGAGTATTTTGCTGGAAGGGATTTTTCACACAGCTGGAGATTTCAGGAATTAAAGACCCAATTTTAACTGCTGGGGTTTACTACCTCAGTGAGGAAGCATGTGAAGCCCAGCTCATCCCCACCACTTACTCTGCTTCTGTTGTCTGCCTGCTGCCTTTCTTTGCTATGGCCCCTGCTGGGATTAGGGTTACTGTGGTCTAGCAAATATCCCTTTTTATGTCGAACAAGGGCAGTTTTCTTGAGCCTCCACCCAGAATAACAAAGTCAGCAAGAAAAAAAAATAGCATTAAACGAAGCAAAGATCCAGGTAGTGGTTATTCTTGTAAAACTACAGCAAGTTCAGTATGTGGGCATTGCACTGAGCCACTTCTGGGAGGGAAATGGGCCTAATTCTCTCCCAGCCTTTTTAGTCACAGCATCTGTGTGTGCCGGACCAATGGATCCAGCCTGGGGAAGTATTTAAATTGTATGTAGACCAGATTAATCACCTGTGTCGGGGTCTATGAGCCTTGCAGGCAGGGAGCATCAATGTGCTGTAGCCTCATTTGTTCTTGTCAGCACTTTCCCACAGCCCTTGTTGAGCAACATGATGGTGCAGTCTGACCTACACAGCCTGCTTTCAGATGGGCAAAAGATTACCAGAGAGGCAGCTTCCCAGCATGCCAGAATGAAGCCACAAATAGTGTAAGGGAAGGGAGATTTAATTGCTGGGCCTCAGACATCTCCAAGCCAGCGGAGTCAGACTCCATATGGGAGCACTGGTATTTATTCTCCACCAGCAGCATTTTACAGCTGTCAGTGACTGCACTGGGTGCATAGCCACCGTGGTCAAGGTCCATTCGGTGGGTCCTGATAGGGGGCCTAGTATACTGTTAGTGTCTCCTACAAAAATATCTCCAGATTTGTCAGCACATTCTCAAATGAGGTTATAATCCTTTAGACTGCTTTAGGAATCTGAAAGTATAGCTAGTTACCTATGTGTGTGTGCGTGCGCGTGCGCATATGCATGCACGCACGCACGCACGTGATTTTTTTCAGGGCAGCATGTCCAGCGGGCTCATGTCCTGTCTCTCCCACAGTCTCCCTCTCTTGCTCAAAGGCAAACAGAAAAATCAAACAAACCAACAAAAAACCATGGTTCATTCAGGAGCTCATTTTCAGTCTCAGTGTTTCTTTTTTCCCCCTTGGATTCCTCATCCCCTTGTGTAAAGGAACAAATATCCAGAACTAAAGAAAAATCCTGAACTTTCTTGTTCCTTTTTTGATTGTATGTTTAATTTTCTTTTTCTTTATTTTTGCTTGGTGGTCAAAGAATTGGATTGACTGCTAAGCCTTAAACCAATTTCCAGGGGCAATGGGCAAGATTAATTAATTCATGAGGAAGGGGAAAAAATGTAAAATATCCATAGGTTTTGAATCTTTCTTTGTGTAATTAAAATTGGTGCTGCTGAGGCTTTCAAGCTGTGGTGCAGTGAATCCTTGCAAACATCTGTCATGTCTCAGGGTGCTGGCTCCTCCAGTTTTTAGAGGCTAAATTCCATTAAGAGAAGCTCAAAACCCTTTGAATGCTTTCCTAATGTTACTTTTGTGTGTAGTTCTTGTGGTAGTAGAGTCTAGAAATACTAGTCACAGATTATGGACCTGTTATGCTAGGCGCAGTAGCACACACAACAAAAAGATGGTCCCCACCTCGAGTAACTTACTGATTTGGAGATGGGACTCAACAACTTGTAGTTTGGGAGCCCAAAGAAGCAGTGAGACTAGAGCTGGTCAAAATTAGTTATTCACTTTTTGTTTAGGTGTTTGATTTGGGTGCTTTTTGTTACAAATTCACCATTTTCTGAATTTTAAAGATTTTTTTTTCAGGTTGTTCTCCTGCTTTTTATCTCCCTTTTTTCCACCTTCTTTTTCTTCTCCTCTTCCATGTTATCACTGGAAAAAGTGTGTATTGGGTTTTTTCTACTTTTCAAACTGGGGGAGTCGATGCCAAGTTTGAAGAGACATGCAAACATCAGAGCTTCTTGAGTTAGTGAGCTAAAACTAGAGTGTAAATGTGGCAGGCAGTGTGTGACAGGATGCATATTTGTGCATCCTGAGTTATAATGTATGTAACTCTTCTGTTGACTTTTGCAAAGTAAATGTATAGTTTCATACAAACTGTGCCACGCAAGGTTCCCTTATGAATGTTCTGACTTATTGGTATGGGATCATGTTTCCTGCAGCATCATGTATGTGTATAGATGTGAAGCATGTTTTCTAGCTCAGATCCTCATGGCTACCTCTCGAAGGCTGGAAAGTTGCATGACAAAGGCAATGCAGATTGGACTGCCTAGCTCAGGTGAGATAAGGGAAATCACACAGCAGCACAGAGAGGGAGGGACTGAGGGGGGATTGGAAAACAAGTACAGACACTCTGAAGGGGAAAGAAGCTGTTGGCTTTTGCCAGAGAAATACCGTCTTGTGACCAACTCTAAGAGGCTGGGTCTATCCACATGGCCAGGAGGGCCCAGGCTGACTGAACGCCACCAGCAGCCAGTCTTGTAGGTACGAATGAGGAGCATAGACTGAAGAGTAACCTCGGAATAGTGTTAAAGATAAGCATGCATTTTGTATCTTTTATCTGCGTATGGTAAATCCTGACTCCTTTTTTTTTAAATGATTGTGCATTGATTTACTGTATATTCACTTAAAGTCATAGTCTGATCAATGAACTACTATTTGTTTTATCTAAGGGTATGTGAACTTTAGAGTTTGTGAATGATTGAGGCTAGGCTTATCCATTTCAGTGTTAAATGGATGGACATGGGTCTGTTGGGGAAGTTCCTGGTATGATATCTTGGGGCTGGGGGTGCTCACTTGGGGACCATTGCCTGAGTGACCAAAAGGCACACACCCACTGCCTGGGACTGATTACATGGAAGAGTCTGGTGTGGACTGACTCAGGATTTAGTGGTCACCTGGCAAGCAAGGTAAGTTGGGGTTCAGGAGAGGACAGCACAGGATCACAGCGACACACTAGACCAGACTGTTGGAGCAGCTTGGCATGCAGCATTAGCCTCTGTGAATGTGCATCTAACATCTTTGCGGAGAACCTATTCAAGGCAGTTTGCCTGTCTGGGCCCCTTGCTTGAGAAGAGGTGACATGGGTATGTCTCCTGGAGCTGGGAATCACACCCTATACCCCCTGTAGAAGGTTTGGAGGGGGAGGTAATAAAAGGAAGAGAGAAAGTGTAGGAGAAATGGGAAAAGTATTTTTTGCCAAAAAAAAAAAAAAAGGAAGTACTGATATTTTCCATGAAAAATTATGAGAAGATAAATTTTCCTGGCAACTTTTCATGAATGTGCCCTTATCAGTTTTAATCAGCTCTCAGTCAGATAGATAATTAACATAATAGTGTAGCAAGATGCTGTCAGGCTAGCTGATTTCCCATGGTTGAATATTTTGTGAGTGTGAGGATGGCCATCTTTGCTAACACACTGAGATTGAACCAAGTATCTCCAAAACCAAAAAGTATGAGCAGCTACAGTTTTAAATAAAGACCCAAGGCTTGCTATCTGCAACTGGAACAGACTCATGTCCTTGTGGATTGGGCACAGAGGGGCTAGCCATGTCGTGCACTTTCCTGTGGTTTGTGCGGGCACAAAGACAGAGATATGGCTTATTTATTTTTGTGTTTTAAGGAGAGACTTGGAGGAGGACAATTAAGAGATTTTGTCGATTTTTTACAGGCAGCTCTTGCGGTGTGTCTCAAAACTGTTAAAATGATAGGTTGTTGCTTTACATTTCAGATTTTTTTTCCTGGTTTTGACACAGATTAGGGAGGCTCTGCAGGGAAATAGTCAGGCTGGGCCTCAATCAGTGTGCAGCCAGCCTGCCTAGGATGAGATAATGTGTGAACCATGCCTCTGGAAACAGTCTGCTTTATCTCTCTGTGTTATGTTTTTATGAATTCTAAAATTCCACTAGCGTTACATTGCAACCAGCAAATATGTTTGTTTCTATTAACTTCTCTGGGTGTGACATGAGCAAAAGAGCAACCCATCCATTGGATAAGTCCCAAAGGGGTAGCCATGTTAGTCTAGTTCAGCAAAGCAAACAAGGAGTCCTGTGGCACTTTTAAAGACTAACAAATTTATTTATTGTGTGAGGTTTCGTGGGAGAATATCCCACTTCATCACAGACATCTTGGGAGAAAGTGTAATTGCACAATAGCTGCTATCAATTCCATGTGGATGTTATTTGTGGAACTTGATGATTTTTTTTCCTTCACCAAAAAAGGGAGCCCTGAAACTATTCATAATTTCAAGTTCAATTCCACACAAATTTTTGACTGAAAAGAAAACTTTAAAAAAAGTAAAAAGCCTAACCACTTTGTTTTGGCCATTTTAAAGTATTTTCTTTTGATGGCATTTCATTTTCAAATATGGCCATTTAAATAAAACCCACAAAGGGTAAAAAACACCTACAAGCAGTCAAAATTAAATAAACAAAATGAAGTCAAATAAATATTGCTCAGAGATGACCAAATATTTCAGTTTACTGGAACCAGATTGGGGAAAAATATAAACCAAACCAAACCAAAATACCACCTTCATCAACCTGAAACATTTCACAATTTGAACGCTTTTAAAAAGCATTTTTGGTTCAGTGAACAAAAGTTAAAAATTATTTTTAGCTCAAGACAAACTGAATTTTGGGGTGGGGTTTTTCAGTATGGCCCCTTGAGTCAAAAAATTCTTTATTCCCAATCATGTTGAAACATGGTTATAAATGGGAGGGATGGTGTCCATTAAACACATTTTCTTGTAAAGGATGGTCAAAGCTATGCAAAAGTTTAAGAGCTCCTGTGATATGGCTTGTATAGATATTGCCAGGCCTCCTTTAACTAGAGAAAAGGCACATTTACTGTAACAGGAAAAAACAATAGATATCATCGGTCTCTTTTAGCCTGTTTTGTCTATATTTTGCTACCTATGTGACATGATTAAGCTCTTTTCAAGCTCTTGATTCCGCAGTGCTTTTATAAATCACGGAAACCCCTGGCTGAAGGCCCTGGACAGGATTTGAGTTCCAGGGTGTTCCTTATACAAATGCCTTTGGATGAGATCAGAGTTTCTGGCAAGTTATTAGAGAAACATCTTAAATACTCCTCTGAGCTCACTATTCCTTCTCAGAGCAATCCAAATACAGATGCCAGAAGGCAACACAGGCACAGATGCTACACAAGTGATTATAAACTGAGGCTCAAGCAGACAATTTTTACTTTTCTAGAGTTCAGACATTTGTTTTCCAGATTTCCCTGTCTCCTCTGGGGGACAGCAGAATAGCTGACAATACCATTACCTGGTTCATATCATCCAGTTCCTCTCTTTGTGCCAAATTCAGTCCTATGCCTGGACTGAGGCTGGCAGGGAAAGACAACCGGCTTGTGCATCCCTAATTACAAGATTGCTAGGGATGGTTTCTTAGTGTAAATTAGAACCCTAAATTACACTTTGGATGCTGTGTCCCTGTCACAGTCTGGGATACAATTCAGACCAGTGAAGAGTTGTGTTATTTTTTATCCCCAAGTGTCTCATGATGCCAGTGTAGACTCTCTGTCTGCCAAGACGATCAGCAACAAACTTGCACTCTAGGCTAGTCTACACTAGGAGCACCACATCGGCACAATTGCACTGTTGTAGACTGTCCAGCCCTCTGTCTTGGTCCTGAGTAGCCCTGGTCCAGTCCTTTGGAGCTTGAAGTCCCACAGATAACTGGTACAGTGACTCCACTCTCTCCCTCACTTCGGATTTTCCCAAAACACATGTTCTGAAATGTCCACCCCTGTTCTGGAACAATCCAAGGGATATTACAATCTGTTGCCCCTTAAAGGTGTCATTATTTTATAGTTTTCTACTTTAACAATAGGCACCAAACAATTCAATCTAAACACAAAACTGGATTGGTTTTAGATTTAAAATACAGCAAGTTTATTAATTAAAAAAAAAAGATTTTTAAGTGAATTCATGTATAAGAGATAAAGTTGTAGCCTAAGGACAAAGGAGGCTGGTGCTGGGCCAGATTCCTGGAGGGCTGGCTGGGAGTTAAACCCACGCTTGGGCATGAATTGTCTGCTGCAGGATCCTGGGCTTAAAGGCTGTACTACACAAGCAGAAATCCTGCTCTGATTACTCAGCGTGTCCCTGGCCTTGGAGCGGGGCAGAGCACTCATATCAACACGTGGACAAAATATGTAGTGAAAAGTGTGTTATCATTTGATCTCCCACACTTGCAACAAAATGGTTACCAGAAAATAAAACTTTTAGCTTAATCTATCAAGTTCTGGTTCAAGGCCTATTAAAAATTGTCCTTCTCATCCAGACTTCCAGCAAGATGGTGACTGACCCTCTCTTCCCTAAGGATCTGTCTCAGAAGCCAAGGATGCAGCTGCCTTTGTCATCTTAGCCCTAGTCTACACTTAGGGCTTTTTTGGCAGCAGTAGACTAGCATTTACTCAAGGCACGTAAAATGCCTTGTGTAAATGCCAGCAACTTCCTATGCCACCAGGACACACTGTGGAAAGTCCACTGCAAATCTCTTGTGGTTGGCTTTCCCCTATGTCTCCTGGGCCCCAGGACTTCCGGCAGTCACTTCTGGGAGTGCAGCAGCAAGTTCAGGCTTGCTGCTAAGTGTTCCCGGAACCCTAGGCTGACGGCAGCGATTTTGCCGCCATCAGTGTAGACACAGCCTTAGGTAAAAGAGTTGACTTGGGCTTCCCTCCAATCTTTCTTTTACAGTCCATTGATCCTTTGAAATGGGTTCTTCTGAATTATCCCTCCCTAACGTAAAGTTTATTCAAATTGCAAAGTAGGCAATATGGATCCTGTTGAGGAAGGAGACTCTGTATTCTTTTAATTCTGCCACTTATGTTTGCAATCTCTTCTGTTTTCTACTATCACCTTGCCCTCTGGTCTTGAGGTCCCCGTTTTACTACTAATGTATAAAGGCAGGTAAACACACTTTCCTTTGTTTAGGATGCAATTGTTTTAACAACTTTTGCCTAGGCAGGTCAGTTTGATTTTGATTTTGTGCTAATAATAAATGTGTTAGTCTTTAAAAGTGCCACAGCTACCCCTTTGGAGCTTGACATCAAGCAGGGAATTGATAACTTTACACAGAAAGTTGCTATATTCATTTTAGCTTTATATCATTGACCAGTAAGTTATTAGTTCTCTCCATAGAAATATTATGACAATGGGGTTTATGCTATTAATACAGGTATTCTTTCAGCCACAGTTTCCCATTGCTGCAGCCAAAGAAAATCAGAGAGGATTGGTTCTTACCATTTGTCCTTCTACCTCTCACTCCCACCTCTTACACGGAGATGCCCTTGCACCAACTCTGTGCCTAACATGAGATGTTCTGTGCCAGGAGTAATATAATGATGGGGCTATAATGCCAGTATGCAGCTGATGCATAGGGGACTAGTGGCAGAGATGAGTTTCCCTAGCAGTATCTCGCTCACTCTGTCTCTCTCTCTCTGGCTATTACAATCCTTCTCACACTCGCATGCTTCTGTGTGTTCAGGGCTGTTGTCATTAGAGCTGGGCAAATAATGACTTTTTTGATTTGCTGACAATTAGAAGAAAATGAGGCTGAACCAAAAATGAAACTTGGTTCAATTGAAATGTTTTGTTTTGGCAAACTTGAAACCTTTTGGTTTCCATTTCAACCATTTTAAAACATTTTGGTTGTTTTTAACAAAATAAATGACATTTTAAAACAAAAAAATATTTTGAAGGAAAAAAATTAAAATATTTTTAAACTTTCACAATTTTCTTCTCTTGTTTGTTTCTTACCAGAATTTGGTGAAATTGACATAAACTCACAAAACATGCTAGTGTCCCCAAACCTGTACTTTTTTCTGAAAAAAGCTTGATGGAAATTTTTTTTCCTTTTCTACTTCTAGCCAGTAAGGAGGGTGGGGAGAGGGAGGAGAGGATACAGTGCAGACAATAGGTGGCTGGTGCCAGAGCAATTGCTTAATCTATCCCCAGTGGTGATTTCTGACATAACTAAAAGTCAGAAATACCTGCCTGAGTGCATGGAGTACTCTTGATTACCTTAGTAAATCCCAGATGAGCAGGCTGGCCCTTAACCATAGACCATCTCACAGTCTTGGGGATCTCAAACATAGAGTGCCCACTGGAGACAACTGAATACAAATAAGATCTCTGAAAATATACAGACCTTCAAATCTTTACTGATTTGCATATGGAGCATGCTATAAGCTACTTGTTCACATGTCATCTTTTGAAAAGTCTTGCATCCAGGTCTATATGCCTACCTGTTGTATGGGGACATTGATAATATTACCTTTGTATTCCACTTTGAGATGTATAGGTGAAAAACTGTATAACTGCTAAGGATTGTTATATTACTAGTTTTTTTTTTTCTTCCCTCATAGACGTTTGATTAGTCTCAATCATTGTAAATGCACATCTCATTGTGGTGGAACATAAGAAACGAAGATATAGGTATCACTATATACCAAAGACATTTATAATATAAGGGCATAATATGAAATGATACTGAGCAAAACAGTGTATGTAGACAGGTGAATTAAATGGCATGTGATCTTTGTTACTGGACTGCTTCATGAAATAGGTGCTGTTCAGAGGGTTGTTTCTGAAGGATGAGAAATGGGAGGCACTGGATAAAATTTTCAAAAGGGCTTAAATCTCATTTTCAAAAGAGACTTAAACAGGTAGGAGCATCATGATTACGAGCCTATGTTCCACATCCTCAAAGGTATTTAAGCACCTAGCTTTTGTAGATACCAGTGTGAAAAACTGTTGGGAGCTACTGATTGTTTTACCCTCCTGCATGTTACCTGGGAGTTTGGACGTTCACCAGTTCAGGCTGCAGAATGGGGGGATTTTATTTTTCACCTTTGTGTAGAATAAGTGAAAAGCTAAATGGACTTATGTTCCTTTAAATCCAAAGGTTTCCACACTGTTCTGATTTTCAGTCACACATGCTGGGATTTGATTTTCCCACATGCACACTCCCCCTCTCATCTCCACTGGTTTATTCTTAACAATCTCCATTTATGTCTGGAGGGTGAAAAATATGCTATTGATTGACTTTTAGCAATAGCAACATCATGGGGAATGGCATTTAAATGCTCCAGAGCTGAAGCAAAATTTTCCTTTGGACTGTGTATACAAATTAAAGTTGAATCAATTATTTTCCTTTTACCACTTTAAAAGGCTTTGCTCCCCTCCCTCAGACCTTTGAAAGGTTTTCATTTGCTTATTTGTTTAGCCTGTATAGTTCCCTGACATTATTACTATTGTGTTACAGTATCTGGCTCTAGCCAAGATCAAGTCCCTATTGTGTGAAGTGCTGTATTTATTAAGAGACACTGTTTTCCTCAAAGAGCTAAACAAACATGACAGAAAAGGTGTGGGAGAAAGCAAGTATTATCTCCGTTATGCAGAGGGGGAGTCGAGGTACACAAAGAGGAAGCGGTTTGCCATGTATCCTGTAGCAGTCCTGTGGTATTACAAGGAATTGACCCCAGGTCTCCTGTCCAATGCTTTAACTACAGCCATCTTCTTGCTGTCTTTCTTCTCCTGCCTTCCTATGTCCAGCTCAGTGCTTTAACCACAGCCTTCTTCTCAATACAAGTGAAAGGTGGGGAGAGGAAAATCTGATGGACTGTCACTCATAATATTCTGGCGTCAGGGTAGGGTAGGGCAGGGTGTGGGAGGTTTCTGTCTCTGTGTAATTTTCCTATGGCAGTAACCTCATTAACTTCAATATTGCAATGAGCAGAGTTACATCATACACGCACAAGGGTTTGCAGGAGCAAGAGCTGTCTGCACCAATCCATGAATTCCTTAAAAATCTTGGATATAAATATTTAAAATTCTTCCCAGATTTATCAAGGTCTAGGATCTTCAGGTGCAAAACAAAATATGTAATCTTAAAGTAATGACTGTATAACTGCAATAAAAAAGAACCCTTGCCGATTAAAAGAAAAAAGAAATTACCTTCCAACCCAGCAAGTAGAAATACAATTGGAAGCACTGAACTTATTTGCAATATTCTAAAGTCTCCATAGGCAGGAGACAGAAGTCTGCTGTTCTCAGACTCCATCACTGTAATTTTAGCAGTGCTGCAGTGGAGATAAGAAGAGGGTGTTTAAAAAGCTGTTTAAAAACTGACAAAGTGCCATTAATTTGAAAATAACATTTCTTACTGGGGAAATGAAAAGTGGGAGGCATGCATATTTGCAATTTGCTTATGATTCAAATTTCTAACTCACCACTGAGTTGTAAAATGATTGAACCTTCCACTGCCGAGCTTTGTTGTCTCTGGTGAAGCATAGTTTCCCCCTAATCAGTCTTTGCTACTACACCTGTCTATATCCTGCTGTTTTGGCTACTTGAAAGGACATCACCAATAAACTGGCTTTGTAGGTGCCAGTATGCAAACAGTCAAATGTTCTATCTGCTCTCCCTTCCTTTATCATAAATGGCAACTTTGTAACGTGAAGATTCTTTTTCAGATAGTTGTGTGAAAAGAGAAGAAGGACACTTAGGTAGGAAAAGATTCTCACAGTGCAAAGAGCTAGTATAACCCATCATGTACCATGGGGGGTTGAGCTAATCCGTGATTCAAACCACTGCATGTCTCAGTGCTCTGGATGAGCTTTCTCCGTCCAGGAGCAATATGTAGCCCATTGATCAGCATATGTTATAGGTCCTCCTCCGTGCTTGATTCACAAAGGATATGAATTTGTTGCAGTTCTCTTATGCACAGGTTGATTTGTTAGCTCACTCTGTATATGCTTGGTCTTTTTACCTCTGAAGGTTCAATTCCTGTTGTTGGCAACCATGGTAGTCATCTCACTAGAACGTTCTTTTGGCTTATTAATTTTTTTTTTTTTTTTAGTAACAGAAAAGAGTTAAAGTCAAAGAAACAGGAGCAGTATGGGGGCAGAGGAGAAGAGTTAGTTTTTGACTCACTGTTGGCATCTCAATGTACTTATAAAAACCTTGGTCTGCATTTTCAAAAGTGACTATTCTGGGTGCTTCCATTTTTGGATGCACACTTCAGAACATCTCCAGAGGACTTGATTTTCAGAGGGCAGAATTCACCTGATATGAAAAACAGGCCTGTGACATGCTGCACCTCACAGATACCCTTATGGTATGATCTGTGTATCCTTCATGTTCATCCTTACAATGAAACTATGTGTTGCCTGATGCAAAGTATGTCGAGTATAATGTTTTTGGAATGCTCATGACATACTGAACGTTACTGTCATGGTAGCATCTTTCCTGCAATATCATACATGTGTATAGGTAGGAAACCCTGTTATGTCATAACCCCAGTTGTGTGTCTTATATGGCTTGAATGTACACAGACGCGCAAAGCTGGGTTTCCACACCCGGTACAGGCATGCATACAAGAACAATGGATTGGCTTCAACACCCTTGCTCAAGAGGGACAGATCACTTCCATTGCCAGAGATGGACGATCACCTGACTCCAGAGGGGTAGAGGAAACATGTTAAAAGGAAAAGGTACTCTTGTTTAAAGGTGTCCCCTGGAATTTGTCTCCTGTGCAACACCAAGGACTGAGAACTTATCCACAGGAAGGAGGGTTCCTTGCAAATCACATTGCAGCTGGCCTCTGCTAGAAAACTGAAAATAGCTGGAACAGTGACTTTAGCTTAGAATATGAGTTTTCTTTTATTTGTCTGTGATTAACTCCTTGACTTAATAATCATTTGATTTATATCACTCTGACTTGGAATCACTTAAAATCTTACTACCATCAAGAAACTTATTTTTTTGTTTTATCTGAAGCAGTGCATGTGGATTGGGTGTGTACAGAGACCTTACCTGTAGTGACAGAGCTGGTGAATACCAATTTCTTTGTTAAATTGACTGCCAAGTGTAAATGGGCTTGCAGGGTACAATGGGCAGTACTGAAGTCTGCAAGATGGTAATTTCCCGAGTTGCATCTGGAACTGGGGGTGTTTTCTGGAGGTCTGTTCCATGAGTGGCAAGCTGGAAGGCTCCTCCACTGAGTGAGGGACCAGTTACATGCAGGAGACTTGGTGTGAGCTGACTCAGAATTGGGGTTCACACAGCAAAGTGAGGTAAGTTGGGACCCAGGAGTGGAGAATTGGGTTGACACTGAACACCAGTCTAGACTGCAAGAGGGGACCATCATAAAGCATCTGCAAGGTGTCTCAGACTGGGTATCCAAAATCAATAGTCACTTCTGAAAATTTAGGCTGGCAGCCCTGAAAAAAGATCTGCAAGGGTGTAAGAATTGTCTCATATGGATTCCACTGAAAAATTGGGAACAAACTTAGCATCATTATTAAATTTACTAGGCCTCATACTCTGTTGGACCTTGTACAGTCAGTTACACCTGTTAAAAAAACTGCATTTGACAAACATTCGGATTTCAGAGGAAGGAATGTTTTAAGAATAGGACAGGATGAGACATCATGGGTCATCAGGTTCAGTCCCCTGATAAAACGGACTAGCTTATTGTATAATACAGTTTCTAAATTTATGGAACTCCATCTTAAAACTATTTAGGTTGTTTACCCCACTTCTCTTAGTGAGAGGCTGTTTCAGAACCTTACTTGTTTGATGGTTAGAAACGTTCTAATTTGCAGACTGCATTTCTTTATGTATAGTTTATAACCACATGTTCGTGTGACAACATTGTGCATTAGCTTAAATAGCTCTTCGTCTTCTCTTGTGTTTACCCCCTTGATGTATTTATAACCTAATATCTGGCAGATAAGGCATTGTAATGGGTGCTCTGGGTTCAATTTCTGGCTCTCCCATAGACTAAATGACCTTCAGCAAACTACACAGAACTTGATTTTCAGAGGGCCCGCCTGCACATCCCATCGGATTCAGGGGGATTGTAGGGATTCAGCAGCTCTGAAGATCAAGAATTTATTCTTTCTGAGCTTCAGTTCCCCATTGGCAAATGGGTGGGTAATACTTCCTTTTACTTGCTTTCTAAATTTTAAGCTTTTCTGAGCAGGGGCTATTTCTTATGCCTCTCGAGCTGCCTGGCGTGAGTCACAAATGTGTGCCCCAGCCTAAGGGCGGACTGTTACATACCAGGACACAGACTCCAAACTGGTTGTGTGTTCTATACTTAGATTTTTCTAACCAAATGTCAAATGTGAACTCATCAAGCATCATAACAGCCTTCACTTGGAATCACAGAGAGACTGCTTTGGCTCTCTGGTCTGTCTTGCCACCCAGGCAAGCTTGCCCTTGTAATAGGTGTTTCCTTAAACCACAAATCATAAAAATATTCAGGTTACCTCCAGTCCCAAAGGACTTGCCACTTACCCCAGGTCATTTTTTACTTGAGACCTCACATGAAAGACAGGGCTTCTAGCCAATCCTGTAATAAACTAATTCAAGACTTAATAAGTAAGAAAAGAAAAATATCAACAAAGTTAAAGCCTATATACATGTACACATGAATTACAGTCTTAGGTCCCACAAGATAATAGAAATTGCTGAGATGTGCAGGCTTTCTGTGTCCTTTACAACTAACCCAAACAAAGCGGCTTGGATATTCCTTGTTTATTGTCAGAAATCTTCTGGAAATTCCAACCAACATAGTGCTAATTTCTTTTCACCAGGGATTTTTTGTTCCTTCCTCTGAAGTTCAAGTTGTGATGGGACATGTCTACCTGTGCATCTCTCTTCATGGGGCGGCGGGCGCATGGGAAGCAATTGGCAAATTCTTTGTTCTTGGAATTTTTACAATGGTTTGTCTAGTGTCTCTAGGTCTTTTTTAGTTTGTCAGGAGATGCCAGCTCTTGTGGTGAATTCTCTCCTGACTATGGGGGTTTCCAGTTTCATAGCAAACTCTTTCATAGTTACAGAGCAAACACTTAAATATTACCTAATAAAATGGAATATGAATGTTATACATGAGATTAGTATGTGCTCACTGACATTTCTTAAAGTCCAAATGCAACTATGCATTTCTTGGTGTTCAGGGAGGCAGAGCAGCCTTAACATGAGCTGATACCTGGTCTGCCAGTGTCACAATGCCTAACTGGCATAAGGGATCCCAATCTCAGACAGGGCTTCCAGTCACTTTTGTGATATAAATCACAGAGAAATCATGCATTTTGGTGGGTTCATCATGGCATAAGTAGCCAATTTCATGGATGTGTTCACACTGTAAGTATACAAGTATAGTACAGTACTACTGTTACTTTAGCAAGCCATCCTGGAGAAAGGATTCTGCTCTCAATTTTTTGTGCTGAGACCCCCTTTGAAAATATTTCAGGCTGTGATTGTGCCCCCTCCAAAGTGAAGACTTACTCCCATACCACGTCACCCTTACTTCTGCTGTGCTTTCAGACTGGGGTATCCTGTTAGCAGCCACCATTCTCTTGCCACCCAGCTCTAATGGTGGAGTGGAGATCAGCAGCTGTCAGCTGGGTACCCAGCTCTGAAAGCAGCACGGCCACCAGCAGTAGTTAAGAAGTAAGTGTGGCATAGTATAGGGCAGGGGTCTCAAACTCAAATCGGTATGAGGGCTGCATGAAGACTAGTACGTTAGCCCAAGGGTCGCATCATGTATGAGGATTAGTACAGTAGCCCAAGGGCCACACCGCTGAAACTGTTTCATACAATGCTATTGCAAATATTGATAGTGATAGTGTCATTGCGGGCCAAAAGAAATAATTTTAGGGGCTGCATACAGCTTTTGTTTGAGACCTCTGGTATAGGAGGAGGTCATCACAGCCTGAAATTAAAGAAAATCAGAGCAAAAAACCTTTGAAAGCCTCATGTCTATTCCATGCAACTTGACAGACATTTTCAATCAGCTACCGGCTGTGACCGGAGTTAGGTTTCCTGGCTATGGACAAATATTTTTGCATTGTGGCAATCAGATATATTGCAGCATATTTTATGAATAATACACAGCCCCTCTAGCCCCTGCTTTAATCCAACCCTGTGGACCGCAATGTACAGGAGACTCACCATCCCATAGTTTCCAGCAAAGATCTGTGGCCCCTGCTGACCAAGTGTGTCTTACCCTGAAGCCCTGGGCTCTGGCCTAAAGGGAGATTGCAGGCTCCAGCCCCTAAAACCCCTACCTGATCTGCCCCCCCACCCAGCAGCAGGTGGGCTTGGGGTAAGAGATTGGCAGCCCCCTGCCCTGCTGGTACTGGGAGTGGATGGGGCCATGGAACCAGAGGTTGGGCTCTGCACTGGCACCATACCCCTGGACCAGCTGGTCTGCCCTGGGGTGGGGTGGAGTGGGGCAGACCAGCCCCTGTTTGCTCCACCCAGGAGGCAGGGCTGGCTTGCATGTGGTACGGCCTCCACTCTGGTGCAGCCTTCCAAGGCCCATGGCCCTAGTAGCTGCCCTGGAGGCCACACAGCATGCCAGACAGCCCTTTTTCTGCCCCAGGGGCAGACCAGCCAGAGTGGGGCTGCGGCAGGAGCTCCCTCTGACCCTTCCCCCTCCCCCAGCAATGGGCTATCCAGAGGCTACCATGCTGGGCAGGGGCCTGTCAGTAGGGGCCCGGGCAGGGGAGCCTCTCCAGGCCAGTTAATCCGACCCTGCTCATCTCCTCTAATACTGAGCTACATACAAGGTGAGAGCCTACAACTGATATCAGTTACTTCATCAGCTTGAGTGGCAGAGGTCTGTGGGGTGGAGATAAAGTTCCCAGTGTGCCGTATGTTGCATCTTAGCTCTGTGTTCTTGAGGAATCAGAGCATAGTATCCAGACTGTGCCTCCCCCCCGCCCCCCGCCACATCCCCCAAATTCTGCTTGAACTGACAATCGAAAACAGCAGGAAATGGGAGACATCCTTATCTACCCATATCCAAAAGCCATCAACACAGTTAATGGAGCTTCATTTGCTTTGGAGCCTGGCTCTCCATAGTCAAAGCAAGAACTGCACTGAACCCCGGGATTGAAGAAGCAGGAGCCACACTGAACTCTGGGATTGAAGAAGCAGGGAAGCATTGCATGATGGGGATCTCACACCAACCCGAACAACCTCAGCAATTATCAGACCACTCTAGACACAGACATGATAATTGATACCCAAAATACCGAGTCTGCCTGATTGTAGTGTGAGCTTCTCTGAACCATTACACCCAGCCAGGAGTGTGTATTGGCCACTTAAACAAGTCCTTATTAAAAACCTTTACCAGTGGCGTCGCTAGCGCTGGGCACCCGGGGCACGTGCCCCAGGTCCCAATGCCGGTTTCCCGGGTCTCCGGCCCAATCGGGCCGGGGATCCAGGGCCCGATCCCTGGTGGTCCGCGGCCACGGCGGCCGCGTCTCCAGCCAGGGATCCGGGGCCTATCTGGCCGCCCAGCAGGCCCCGCCCCCTGGCCTGGGATAGGGCCAGGGGGTGGCCACGCCGCCGCCGCCAGCTAGCCCTCGCTGCCGTGCAGCACAGCTCAGCCTAGCCTGGCCTGGTGTGGCCGGAAGCGGCCGCTGGAGGCCGGACCCACGGCAGCAGCCCTGGATCCCCGGCCGGGGACGGGGCTGCCGCGGCCGCAGCCAGGCCCCGGATCCCCAATGGGGGACGGGGCCGCTGCAGCCGTGGGCTGCTGGCCAGGTCCCAGATCCCTGGCCGGGGACGGGGTCACCGTAGCCACCGGCGGCCAGGCCAGGGATACGGGGCCCAGCTGGCCGCCCGCGGTGGCCCCATCCCCTGCTGGGGATCCGGGACCAGCCAGCAGCCCACGGCCACAGCAGCCCCGTCCCCGGCTGGGGATCCAGGGCCGCAGCCGCAGGCCCGGCCGCACGGGGCCAGGCCAGGCTAGGCTGAGCCGCGCCGCACAGCAGCGCGGCCCAGCTGGCGGCGGCGGCAGCGGCGCCGCGGCCTCCCACTGGCCCCATCCCGGGCCGGGGGGTGTGGCCTTTTGGCTGGGGTCGGGGCCTGCCCTCCGGGGGGCGGGGCGGGGCCCGTGCCCCGGGTCTGTCCCCGCCCCAGCGACACCCCTGACCTTTACCCATATCCAACAGTACAGTAGTGTGTGTCGTGTGCAAGTCCTGACTGAGAACTGTGTGTCCTAAGTCCTGATTGAATCCTGTGTGAGTCTGGATTGAGTCTGAGTCCTGATGCTTGATCTAAAGTTGTATCATTTCCACTGTGATTTGGCTTTTCTTCTTTGCTGATTGCTGTGGGAGCTTTGTTTCCATCCAGCCTCTGACCCTGATCTGCACAACCTGGAAACCTTTCTGCTACACAGAGTGGTGAGACCCCCCCCCCCAACTTCTCTCTCTCTCCCAGCCTCTCTCCCTCTTTGTTAATTATGACTCTCTCTCTAGCCCTGATACTGTAGAATCTAGGTAATATTGTAGCTGAGTGTTTTTCTTTCCTTGTATGTTTATCAATGCTGTAACTGGGTATTTTGGGGTAGGCTTCTCTCCTTTTGTAATTATTATTATTAGTGCAAGTTTTAGATACTTAGCAATAAAATGCCTTTTGTTATCAAGCCAGTTTCCAGACTCTTCTAAGACATCATTCCCTCTCCTTTGTGGTCTTGGTTGCTTTATATCACTTTGCAGCAACGCTTTTATTATCTAGCCAAAGATCCCTGTGACGCCCACAACCCTGTAAGGTTTGCTTATTGATGGGGATATTAGCTTGATTGACTCCAGGGGCACATAAGGGTGACAGCTGAAAAGTGCTGTTTTGACCCAGCCTGATTGAGTCCAGGGTAGCAGCAGAGAAGTGCTGTGTGACCCAGCCTGCTGAGTTCAGGGACACATAAGGGGTCAACTGAGAGTGCTGATTGACCTGGTCTGCTCAGACACACCTATATAGAAACACAAGTGACACAAGCAGCACACTAATAGAATTACCATCTTCCCCAAAGAGAAAGTAACCCTAATAAATGAGCATACCCCGAATTGGTGGGCAAAGTTGCTAACACTTATGTGGGTCTCATTTACCTGCTTATCTACTAATGTGGTCTATGCCATCATGTGCAAGAAATGCCCCAACACCTTATATATTGGACAAACAGGAAGATCGCTGCATAAGAGGCTGAATGAACACAGAGCTGATATCAGAAATCAAAGAACAAAGAAACCAGTTGCTGAGCACTTCCGTCTTCCTAATCACTCGATGACTGATTTGTTAACAACTGTCGTTAAAGAAGTAGCTGGGACATCGAGACTTCAAAGAGAAACAGCTGAACTCAAATTAATATGCAAGCTAAATTCTGTGAAAGCAGGACTTAATGGAGACTTTGGGTTCTTTTCCCATTGCAAAAGGTAATTTGACTTCAGGCTTCCCATGGTTTGAACCTGAAAACTGCTCTGATTTGCTGTTACTGTATGACCTGATCCTATGTTTTACACTGCCTTGCATTTAGTTTCATTCCTTTCTGTAAGTTCACCCATCTTCGAAGCATCTGAGGAAGTGGGATCTTCTCCCACGAAAGCTCATGCAAAAAATAAATCTGTTAGTCTTAAAGTGCCACACAACTCCTTGTTGTTTTTTTCACGTGATGAAGTTTCTGAGCATTGAAGTTTGCTTTTTCTTTGAGCGCTGCTCGGATGCATTCAGTAATAGGTGTCTCCATGCCGGAGCGCTGGATTGGTCGGAAAAACTTGTCTTAAACTGCCAAAAGAGGGGAGGTAGCCACTGCCCCTCACGCCACCTGTGGCTATGTATACGGCCGCCTCCCCACCCCTTCCTCAGTTTCATTTCTTCCACCTTGCAGGTCGGAACTGGAACGTCCGCTCCTTTCAAATTGCAAGCAGCCTGTCCCTTTGTCTTCGACTGACTGGCTGGGTACATGTCTTCGTGGATTTCACTCCACCACGAGAGTCCCCAACACCAGACCAGAACATAGTGTCGACGATGCCGGTGTTTAAACCCTGTGCTGAGTGTGGCAAGGCCTTCCCTTGGGACGACCCCCCATGGGAAGTGCCTTAGGTGCCTGGGCAAGGACCACATGGTCTCAGCATGTTCCGTTTGTTTCTCCTTCAAACCCAGAACGATCAAGGAGAGGGAACAGTGATTCTGTGCCCTAGCCTCAGAGGAGGCTCAGCACCCTTCACTCGAGGCTTTGAGTTCACACCCAGCACTGAGACCCAGCTCAGTGCCGGAGCCTACGTGGCACTGTGCCACCGGTGGCCTCTGCCGCCACACCATATTGGTGCCAACTCCAGCACCGTAGCACCTATCTGGCACCTCGGCACCTCAGCGTCAGTCAAGGTTGCCCTCAGTTAGCCCGGCACCGACGGTGCCTGGCTTGCCTCGACACTATGCCGTGTCATCCCCAGCACTGACAGCATGGTATAGCATGATCTCGCTGGTGCCGAGCTAGCCCCGGCACCGGCTGACTCCACCCTCGGCACCACAGTGCCCGGTGCCGCAGAAGCGGGAGCCTTCCTCCCCAGGCAGTCCTCCCTCCCCCAGTGAGGACTTGCCCGCAACTCAAGTAGAGTCGCTTCTTGTCCCATCCACCCCAAAAGCGGTGGAGGCAGCGTGAGCCCTGCTGCTACTCCCAACACCCTCTGCCCCACCTCCAATCAGAAGGGGCAAACCAGCCTTCATCTCGAAGGCCTGGGTTCACGCGGGACGCTCGCCCTCACCTTCCAGTCCCCCATCTTCCACTCCAGTGGGGGCCAACACCACTCCACCACTGGTATCAGGCCTGGAATCTCGATCCCCCTCTGCCATCTCCAGCCCAGAAGAGGGACCTTCTAGGGGCTCCAAACGGCTTCGGCACCACACATCGGCCCCATCACCTTTCCGGTTTTGGCCACAAGAATGGTCCCCCCAGGGAACTCCTTCTCCTCCACGGTGGGCTCTTGGTGCTGCGCTGTCCCCGGCACCGGAGTCTTTTACAGGGAACCTTTCAGCGCATTTTGACCTATTGCACCAGGCTATGGCCCATTTAGGTATGGAGGTGGAGCCCTTGAGTCTTTCCCCCAATACCCTCTTTGGTCTGGCCTTCGCCTCAACGGCGCCCTTAGCAGTCCTGCCCCACCCAAGTATATTGGACCTCGCACGCTCCCGTTTGGGAGAGCCCAAGTTCCATCTCTCCGGTTTCAGATATGGTAAGCGTGAAGTATCGGGTATCCAAGTCGGGCTAGCCCTACCTCACTGGCCACCCAGTTCCCCCCAGAGACGTGGTCCAGATGGCAGTGGGGGCTGGGAAACCCCCCAGGGACCCACTTCTCTCCTCCAGGGAAACCAGGGAGCTAGATCTGCTAGGCCGTAAAGTTTATTCTTCATCAGCCTTCCAACTACGAGTGGCAAACAACCAGGCTATAACCAGCAGATACTTGCTGGATGTCTGGGAGTCACTCAGAAAATTATAAATATACTTCCACCTGAGGCCAGGGAAGAGTATGATGCCTTCCTGGAGGAAGGCAACATAATCTCACAAGACCTCCTCCTTTTGGCATGTGACGCGGTGGACACCGCTGCTTGCACCATGGCCTCGGCGGTTACCCTCTGCAGGGTGGCATAGCTTAGGGAGGCTAGAGCGCCTCATAACGCACAGCAGGCAGTTCTTGACCTGCCCTTTGAGGGGTGATGTCTTGTTTGCCCCTGAAACCCTCTCTGTGGTGGGCACAGCCTGGGATCCTCGAGGAGAGGCCAAATACTTTGGCCTTCTCCCTCCCGGACCCCCCCCCCCCAACTTAGCTCCCCACTTCCCCTGGCGGGAGAGTCCCTTTCCTTACCGCTTCACTTGTGGTGGGAAGTGGGCCTTTGCCTCCCCTTTTTCACAAGGAGGGGCCCCTCTAATCACTGCCACCCCTCTTTTGCCCTTAGGGTGCAGGGGGACCTAGGGCGTCACTGCCGCAGACAGCCAACCCCCCCTCTTCTCTATGGAAGGCAGGTCCAGTGGGAATCACCCCGATCCTTCCTTTTTTCTTCCCCTTTTCCAATTGCAGGAGCAGGACTTAGATCGCGATGCTGGGAGCCGACAATACAACGACGCCCACCTATGGTGCCGGTACCCCAACACCGTAGCTACCCCCTCACCTCCCCTCTCCCCTTAAACAGCGACTTTCCCGAAGATGGAAACCACCCCTCTTCTAGTCCTAGCAGCCCTTCCTTCCTGGTTATTCCCCACCACATTCCCTACCCTAACACCTCGCCATGGAATGGAGGCTCATCTCATTGTAACCTCAGCTGCTGCAGGGGCTCTGAGATACGTACATCCAAAGCCTACTTGCTACAGGACTGTGCCTGTGGCCATGATGTGTGTCCCAGGTAGGCCCCCTCATATCCAGGTCAGGGGAAGGGGAGGGGATACCCCTGGTCACACCATCGTTTCCGTGCTACGACCCCAACCCCCATTCGACAGGAATCTCTCCTGCTCACTGAAGGAGACACATCTGCGTAGCAATATCGCTACCTGGATAGCTAATTTAATTGGGAAGGTATCTTTTAGAGCGGATCTTTACCCCTGCACGGGCCCAAGGTATGGCCCACTCCTCCTTTTTCCCTCCCTTGCAGGACTACGGTTCCACGTCTGCACCTTCTGGTGATCTAGTGAGAACCAGGGGTCCACCTTAGGAACCCTCACCTTTGTCTACCCCCCCTTCCAGGTAGCCCGCTCTCCCCCGACCTCACCAAAGCACGGCAGGGGGCATCCCTTCAAACCCTGAGAGAACACCTAGTTATAACCATACGTTGGGAAACTGCAAAAGGTCCATCCCTTCAAGTGTTCTCCCACCTATATTTCCCACCTCGGTATCCACTGCCTTCTGGACAGCTGTCTACGTCAGACAGAAGGTCCCCTACTTCCAGGGCACTTGCATAATCTTCTTGCTCTATGGTCCTATTCCCTGGCAGGACACGACCCCCGCTTCTGCCCTGCCTTTCCACAGGACGGTCTCACTATGCCGTGCGTAGTCCCTTAGTGCTACTGTGGTTCTCCCCATGTGCATTAGTGGCGCCTGGCAGTTCTGCGGTCCCCTTTTCCAGTTTCAAGGACCCATGGACACCCACTGCCCACCCGATGGCGTGATAGACATAAAACCCATTTCTATACAACATATAACAGTTTGGGGTTTTACTCCCCTTTTATTCGCCCTCTGGCTCCCTCCGGGGAGAAAACTTCATTGGGTTCTCTGATCCTGGGGTGTCCTTCAGATGTGGCAGCTCACTCTCTAGCTTAGGAAGGAACCTCCCTTGGCAGTGGAGCTCTTCAATATCCATGTATTGAAGAGTTTCTCCTTGGCAGCCCTGGCATGGCAAAGTGGTAGTGTTATCCCTCCGGCAAGCTCTATAGGTACTTAGTCCACGGCCTTTCACGGCTCTCCTTTGATTCTTTCAGTCGTTGAGGGGGTGACCAGATGGTAGTAAGAGTTCTCTCCCATCCCTTTCTCCCCCCCCTCACGCTTTAGTGAGAGTTTTGCAATGCAAGCCCTACAATCTTAGGCCAGCGGGGTCCTCCTCTGCATTTTAGCGCCCTGCGGGCCCTAGTAGGACCATCTCGTCAGCACTGCCTCAGGCCATCTTGCTGTCAGTGACCTTCCTGGAACTTCTCTCCTGCAAGAACCTGGTCATGGTGCCTGCTCGGCTGAAAATGTGCACTTTCGCGCTACCAGGTTGTTAACTAGCATACCGTAGGCCTTGGTCCTGCTTGGCTTGACTCTATATGCTGCGACTTAGTGTCTCGTGGTCTTCTCAGTTGCCCTTGAGCCCATCTTATAACCTTGTGTCTTCATTTTCTCTCTTTTAACCAGACGGCTTGCTTGATCACATCCTAGATAAGGGGCATAGTCATTCCCTTACTTCTTCCTGTGTACCCACTAGTCGCCAGATCAGTCCATGACCACGTGTCTCCTGCTAAGCCTTTGGGTGCTCAATGCCTACCCTTTCTTTGTTCTCATGCAAGACACGCCCCATATGGCTAGTCTTACTTGCTAGCTTTAGTGTTCTCCTTCGAGTCCACGTGACATGACCTATGCCCACACATTGTAGTCTGTTGGTTATACTCCACATTTTTCCTCCTATGCAGAACACCTATGCAACCCGTTTTTGTTAGGTTGCGTCCTTTTCTCCACCTCTGGTGACCTTGTCTGACCTGCTTATGCATTCTGCCTTGGTGGGTTCGCTCTTGCCCCATTCCTGGGTTGGCCCTCAGCTCTTGCTTCTTCTGGGCCCATCAAGGCCTACTCGCCTCTTGACCCTGGGGCCTCTACCTTATGGGGCTTGTAGCTGTACTGAAGGCGGAAGTGCCAACTCCACTTGCCATCCATCAGCATGGCTAGCAGTCACCTATTACTGAATGCATCGGAGCAGCGCTCAAAGAAGAATGGTGGGTTACTCACCAGTAACCGTCCTTCTTCGAGATGGGCTGCTTGGATCAATTCAGGTCCCTCCCCTCCATCCCCACTTCTGGAGTTGGCAACTCTGTAGAACTGAGGAGGGGGCGGGGAGGCGGCCGTATATATAGCCGCGGGTGGCACGAGGGGTGGTGGCCGCCTCCCCTTTTCTGACAGGCTAGGACAAGTTTTTCCGACCAATCCGGCACCCTGGCATGGAGACACCTATTACTGAATGGATCCGAGCAGCCCATCTCAAAGAAGAACGGTTACTGGTGAGTAACCCACCATTTTCATAAAGTTTAGTAATTACACCCAGGGAATGACATTAAGATTATGCTGTTGAGGATGCAGATTCAGGCACTCAGTCAAACTCCTGATCAATTGAGCAGGTCTTGGCTGACTGCTCAATCAAACCAGAAACATTGAACTGACAGTGGTGAGTTTGCCACTGTCAATATAGACTTGGCGTAATTGTGCGATCCGCATTTTATGAGTTCCCAGGCTGAGAGCAGGGGTCCGATCTGTGGAAGTGTTGATGACTCACAAATGCAACTGAATTCAGTGGAGAGCTGTGCTTTTAATATATGAAGTGCTGTATAATGCTAAGGACTGTGAAAATGTGGGCTCTTGGTGTCTCAGATTGGGCAACCAGAAGCGACGGAATCTTGTGCTCTTCATCTGTCTCTCAGTTCTCCATCCCCAAAATGGAGATGCCACTCCCTCATTTCACAGGAGTTTGGTGAGGATAAATTAATTAACATTTGTAAAACGTTCAGATACTGTGGAGTGCCGTAGCAAATCCCAGTGAGGAAATAAATAATGCTATCTTCAGGGTTTGAATAGTGAGTGGTAAATAAGGCCCTTTGAACAATGTGCAGACAATAAAATATTGACTAGCTGCTCATTCAGTGAGCCCATTCATGCTGTGCACTGTATGGGGTGGGGAGTCTTGTGGTAAAGAAACAGCATTTGATCATGCAGTTAAAGACTGTCTCATTATATATACCCAGAAGGAAATGAATTGACATTACATGTACAGCCTTATTTCTGAAATTTTTAAATTTCTGGTTACTTGACTTTGCAAGTGTGTGTGAGTGTGCATGTACATGTGTATGTATGTGTGTTAGTTCACAGTTAGCCAATGATCCCAGAGCAAAATATTCAAACTGGCAGTGAAATCAGCCTCCATACTAGAAAAATACACCTGCTGATTTGGGATGGAAACTGAAAGTATGGATTATTGTATGCACTGCGCAGTATCTCCTGAAATGCCCTAAGTCCTGATCAAAGACTTAGTACCAGTCCCAGGGGACTAGCAAGTTGAATATCTAAATATAGATAGATAGATAGATAGATAGATAGATAGATATACAGGTGATGGGTTGGAGGAAAGGGTCAAACACACACACAGGTCATGGTGGTGACCAGAATCATGATAGTTCAACCCTTTCAAAAAAATCTATGCGTAGATGGTCTTCAGTTGCCCTCCTCCCTTTTGCTTAGTAGCTGGCTCATTTCTTGTAGGCTCCACAGAAGAACAGGATTTGAACAGAGAAGACAGTGGACTAACTCTGGGAGTGCTTCCCAGTAACCAGAGAACTGCTTGGAACAATGCAACACGATTATGCGAGCAGAAAATGAGCGGATCATAAAAGCTGGGAGTGTTGGTGGAGCAAGGGGATCTGGGGTGGGGATGACATTATAAGAGAAAAGGACAGCTAACAAAAGATGGATAGAGTTAGACAGAGTTCTGAAGGCCGGGGCCAGAAATTCAAACATAATATAGGGAAAGAATGAGATTCCATTGGGGTGATGTGGACAAGAAGATGATCTTGGCAGGTGTGTGTTTGTGCCTTTTATTTGAACCAGTTTGTCCATGCCTAGAAACTGTTCCTGTGTCTTCTGGCATCAAGAGGAGCAAGGACCAGGCATTTAAATGACTAAGTTTCATTCACTCTGGTTTCAAAAGACAAGAGACGTTTCTTTAAACTGGCTAGGCTAGAGTGCTGCTAACTGGGATGGTTTGAGAGGCAAGAGATTTATGCTGTAGTGGCCTGTGCTTAGGACTGTGGGTTAGGAACTTTTGAGTTACAATCACAGCTTTGGAAAAGATTCCCTTGTCTGGTTTTGAGCAGTTATGTTATTTGTCTCTGCTGTAAGACATGTCTATATGAAAATGTAGTTTGCAGCAAACCAGTCTGTAAATCTACCCCTCATTAGCCTGCTGCTTTTCGGAAATCTATGTGGATGTGGCTATTGTGTAGTAAGAGTTTTGTAGTGTGCTTTGACTTATCATGGTTTGAAGCAGGTGTGATGCCCTGCACCCCATGTTTACTCTTACAGTATAATTGTGCATTGTTTAATGCAAAGTTTTTAATATAAGACGCCTTTGGCATGCTCATGAGTACTGATCATTTCTGGAGTAGTAATATGTTGCAGTTTTATGTGTATGGTTATGAGGAAGGCTGAATTACAGGGGCTCCAGCCTGCCATACGTGTGGGCCCCTGAAGCCGTGGCCCCCCATCCCTTCACCACCATGCCCCCTCCCACCTGGAGTTGCAGCCCCCCACCACAGCAACCTGCGGATGGGCAAGTGCTGAGGGACTCTGGGGACACAGGCCACTCTTTGCGGGCCCCAGTTTGGCTGGTCTGCCCCCAGGGTCAGGGCCAATTGGCAAGTGATGCAGCCTCCTGTGCAGACCTCCAAAGCCATGGGCCCAGAAGGGCACACCGGAGCTCGCTGCAGCCCCATGTCAGCTGGCCCCACAGTGCAGAAGGAACATGCGCCAGGCTGACCCATCTACCTCGGGGGGCAGACCAGCCAGCTGAGGGGGAGAGTGCGAGTGCTACGGGGCCCAGCCTCTGGCTCCAGGGCCCTGCACCCTCACTGCTGTCAGGGACCCACCCCCCAATATCTCCCCCTCAGCCCCACGAGTACTGTAGGGACTGAACAGGGTTGCAGCAGGGGCTGCCCAGGTTATTCGCGGGCCACAGGGGCGGGGGTTCACTCCTCTCCTCATCAGGCTGGGACTCAGGGCTTCAGCCCCTATAGCTCCTATGTTGATCCAGCTCTGTTATGAGGTGTCATTATATATTATTCCCAAAGATGTGTCCTCCTAGCTTGAAACATAGCCAGACAAAACTCTCCGGGGCAGTGGCATCTAGTTCATACCTTTTCAAGGCATGTGTACTACAGCCTAGCTCAGCCTTCCAGAAACAGAGGACCAGACTGGGCATCAATGAAAGATCAACTGGATTCTCAAGGGATCCGGGAACCCTGAGAAGGTAATGCTCATGGACTCGGGACATGGATGAGTTCATATCAGGGCATTGTTCTCACCTGCTGTTGGGGCAGGGGTCAAGAGAGGAAAAGGAACATCAAAAAAGGGGAGTTTCAAAGGGTTAGCTGTGTTAGTCTAGTCCAGCAAAAGAAGCAAGGAGTCTTGTGGCACTTAAAGACTAACAAGACAGTCATTGTGTGCTTTCTCTCTCTCTCTTCCACCTCCATTTACAAGCCACATCAAACAACTGAAGTGCTGACCAGAGGGGAGAGCCGGGCAGAAAGGAAACCAGTCAGCTGGTGGTAAAAATCACCTAAGTTTGTAAGGTTGCTGAAAGTGTTAATATTATTTTAGAATGCATTTTTCTTTATTTTTCTTGAGCAAGTCTGATTTGTAACACTGAATTATAATCACTTTAAATCCTGCTGTAGTTAATAAATTTGCCTGTTCATTTTAACTAAAGCAGTGTGTTTGGTGTGAAGTGTGTAGGAGACTCTGGTTGGAATAACACAGTTGGTGCATATCAATTTCTTTGTTAAACTGATGAACTTGCATTGTTCAGTGGGCACCATTGAACATTGCAATATAGAGGTTCCTAGTGTGGCAACTGAAACTGGGATTAGTGGCTCAGTTCATTCTAAAAAACAACAAGAAGTTCATTCTGTTGCATAGAGAGTGGCAGGCTAGACACACTCACTTGCTTTAATGGGAGCAGTGTATATGGTCGATGCTCTGTGTGAAAAGCCTAGGAGTGGAGGTTTTCACAGCAGAGAAGAATAAAACAGGCTTTAGGAGTGGCGAATTGAAGTGACATAGCAATACATCAGTTCACATTGCTCCAAGGGAACATCACCAGAGGAGTAAAGCATACTAGGGGACTTTAGGGTGCAGCAACAGGGACTGCATGGACCCTTGGTACATGGTAAGTGAATGCAAGGTAAATTTACACCCCAGACTGCTATGAACAAAGTTTTTGTATAGACAACCTCTAAATTTTGCCATTTATAAACTTACCTCTCTACACAGGTATCGGGTCTTTGTTGTAGGATTAGGATTTGGGCCTCTGGTATTTTATTTTTCTCTGTGATTTGAATGACATAGCCACTGTTAATGCAGGCAGAGGCATGTCCTTGCTCTTTCAGCTTGATTTAATGACACCCTTCCTAAGCAAATAGATTTAATACCATATCAAAGACCAGCTGGCCTTACCTAGAAATTAATTTGGTCCTGTTTTCTGGGCCTGGTTAGTTTATGTTTAATTGTCATTGCAAAGACATATTGGAAATAAGAATATAGCAACTTTTTAAAATTTCTAAATAATATATATCTTTATGAGACTGCTCCCTGCTATTTTTGCAATAAAACTGCAGTGCATTGAAATAGAAAGGCCCCCAACAGGAGGTAGAGTAGTAGAAATGTCACTTCAGTTAGTTCCAAAACCTCCTGTGAATCCAAAGGAAGATCCAGTGAAATAGACAAATTTTTAAAGCCATGCCAGTCTTGCAGGCGCTAGCTGAGAGGAGACAAATAGGAAGTCATGTAAATCAGACACAGAGATAGCATTAAAATGGTACATATGAACCAGCATAAGAATATTACTGTGTGGATGTTTGGAATTCTGCCTTCTTCCGCATAAATCATTTGTATTATATTTTGTGTGTCAGCCCCCCAAGAGAGCTTAGTCTTCATCGACCAACTGTTGGGCATGATGTGTGCCAGCTAAATGAATCATAAACCAAATAATAACTAGTGCAATGCAATACTTTTCTCTGTAGCCTCAGACATTAGATACAATCAGCTGTTAAATTTCCAAGAATATTTACAATGTCAGAGGTTATGAAATGGATGTTTTTTTTCATTGCCTCATATATCCCTGTTTTTTTAAAAAATATATGCATCTATTGAAGTGCTCTGTCTGTGTCATCAGCACAGCACACTGTGCTTACTTCTTATTGTTAACCTCTCATAATTCACCTCAGCAGCCCACATGGCACTTCTCAAATCAAAGCCATGCTAAAAAAGCCATTACATTAAGAGGAAATGTAATATGTTTCTGCTAGAGAAGATATTGGTTTGGAATAGTATCTTTATTTTTCACAGTTCCACTTACTCTTCTGTGGAGAATGGTGGCTGTGTTTGTTATGGCAGTCACCTCATAGCAACAGGAAATACTAAATGTTGCTCTGAAAATAGAGATATCAGAGATGGAAAAGATCAGTTAGACTGTCCAGCACATTTCCCTGAAAATGAAGCACTATTTCCCTTAGGCCATAAAAGTTGGGGACTTTCAGTGTGAAAGATTTAAAGTTGTCCTATAATGTGACAATATATTATAAATTAATATACAAAACAGCTTCATTAAATAAAAGATGTATAGGTTACAAAATCCAGCATTCTAAAATTAGGAAATGGCAGATTTAATGCTACCCATGCAATCTTAATTTTGCTCCTCTATGACTTGGTCTACCCTGACAGAGAAGTCGTGTTAAAAATAAATTTGTTAATCTTTAAAAGTGCCACTAGACTTGTTTGTTTTACTGACAGAGACGTTCAACATAATGCTGCTTACCTCGGTCTTCTGCAGTGGCAGTCTCCACTGTCAGAGCAGTAAATTCAAATTAAATGGAGCTATAATTCTATCTGATACCACCACTCCTGCAAGGGCACAGCACTGAGGTCAAAATCTACAATTCAAATTTAGCACTACACTTGCTTTTCCCGTTTTTCCAGTCTGCTGCATCATAGCAACATAACTCCTCCCCTGCTTGCAACAGTGTCCCTCTTTGTTGTACCTGCACCAGCGAAATAGCAAGTAAAGCTTTTCCTGATTTTTTTTTTTAGAGATGATGGGGGAAGTGAGCAAGGGATAACTGCCTCTCCACAAGTCCCTGTGCCTACTATCGATAGTGCAATGCATTTCAGGAAGGAATTGAGTGGTAGGGACAGAAGACTCCAGCAAGGAATTTGGTGTGGGATCACTCACGTTCATCTTCTGTAATTCAACAGCCTCAGATTGAATTACAGTCCCACCCCCAGTTTCAACAAGCTCTATGAATCCGTCTTGTGCACTCATGAAACAGTGCATCCTGTGAAAAATAGGGCATGTGATCATGTAAATAATGACTGAATCAAGATGTATACACTCTTACTGGTTGGTTTATATCCTGAAGCATTAGGGTTAATATCATTTGAACAGACTTTACAGAATATAATTGCAGTTAGTATAACTAGAGTTTCCATTCTCACTCTCTAATTCACGTCTAAGCTTTTTCAGCATTCTGCTACACTGCTTGCTATAATTACAGTGTGTGGCAATACGTCCATGGCCTAATTATGTATTACGTAAGTTTCCGTTGATCAGTTTTGAACTGCTACCATTCAGATTAAGGGAAAGTCCCCTTGAATTGTGGCTGACCTTTTTGCTGCTCATTATTTTATACAGCTTTATCATGCCATTAATTTTTGACTCACCTCCAAACTAAATTTTCTTGATCTTCTTAATTTCTGTTTGTATGGAGTTTTAGCATTATTAATGAATATAGCAGGAGTGCCTAGTGTGAATTCGGCCTCATTGGATGAGACTTCAGACAAACACACAGGTATAAGCAATCTTTACCCAGAGGAGCTTACAAATGTAATTGAAAAAAGTGCCAGCAAAGAAATATGACAAACAGTGTGTTTGTACAGTGCCTTGTGCAATGAGATCCTAGAGCTCCAAGGTGATACAGCAATACAAATAATAAATAATAGTAATTTACAGGAAGGAAAATAGGTGAGGGAGGATGAGGGTATTGAAAATAAAATTCTTCTTCTTCAACTTGTGCATCACTTGATGCTGCCAAATCTGGTTGATCACTTGGCTGCGTGGGTTTGTTTGATTTTTGTTGTTGCTGCTGCTGCTGCCCTTCTCTAGACCTTTTCAATTTCTGCTATATCTTTTCTTAAAAAGGCAGACTTAAGGGGAAGATGAACCATTAATTTACCTAATAGCATTATTCTATTTACATATTGTTTTCAGTCCCTCATCCTGTGGCACCTACTACTTTTTTTTCTTTTTTGTCCATACATAAGTATTCAGCAGATGTTTTCTATGAGTCGTCCACAATGACACCCTTGCATTTACAGAAACTATCAATGCATATGAATATTTAAAACTCTTCCTTCTACTGTATATTTACTTCCATTTGTCTATATTTGCCTTCCAATGTAATTTACCATGACTTTCACCTCCAACACTAATTTCTAATTACCCAGAAAGCTTGGCTGCTCTGCTCTAGTAGAAGCTGTGACAGAATGGGACTTGAAGAGGATTGCTTAGTGGTTAAAGAAAGGGGTTGCATTCCTCGTCCTGCCGTTCTCCTGTTTGGTTCAGGTTTGGACTGGTATGATATAATTGGCTCAGATACCACGGTGACAGGCACCTTATAAGGCAGAGACTAGAAGAGAGAGAACACAAATGCTCATATTGTGAGTCCAGGTTCTTAAATACTACCACAGAAACTGGGGGTGAAATCCTGAGCCACTGAAGTAAATAGCAGAGCTCCCAAACTTAGCTAAAATATGCAAAAAAAAAAAAAAAAAAAAAAAAGGAA
>ML681998.1:42706108-42827518 GCA_007922195.1 Podocnemis expansa
TTATTTCGAAACAACAGTTGTTTCGAAATAACATGGCCACCACAACCGTTGTTTTGAAACAACTTGTTTCGAAACAATGGTTGTTTCGAAACGGCATGTCCCGTTGGCGTTGTTTCGAAACAACCGTTTTGAAACAACGCTCTTTCGAAAGGCAACGAGGTTTAGCTTCTTTCGAAAGGGCCACGGCCATTTTGAAAGAAGCGGTTTGCTTCTTTCGAAATGGCCGTGCGTCGTGTGGCCATGCCATTCCTTATTTCGAAATAACCTCTGTTGTTTCGAAATAAGGACTGTGTGTGGACATACCCTATGTAGTGCAATATTATTTTTTCTTATCCCCACATCTGTAGCACCAGACTTCATTCCTGTTACCCCTAAGAGGCACTGTAGCATGGAAAACTGTTCCTTTTCCTACAACTTTGGGTGGGGTAGGAGGCCAAAAAGATGCTTTGGTGGCTGTTGTGTCAGTTCATGGGCAGAGGCAAGGAAATGATGAGTGCTGCACATCACATCATGGAATCACAGAACCACAGAGCTGGAAGGGAACTCAAGTCCAGCCTCCTGTGCCAAGGCAGCACCAAGTAAACCCAGACCATCCTTGACTGGTATTTGTCAAACCTGAGTTTAAAAGCCCTTTATTATGGGGAGTCCACAACCTCTCTTGGAGGCCTATTACAGAAATTAACTACCCTTAGCAAGCTTTTCTTAATAGCTAACCTAAACTTCCCCCGCTGCAGGTTAAACCTATTACCTCTTGTCCTCCCTTCAGTGGACATGGAGAACAATTGATTACTGTTCTCTTTATAATAGTCCTTAATGTATTTGAAGACTAGTATTAGTACCCCCCTCAGTCTTCTTTTCTCAGGACTAAACCTACCTGCTTTTTACACCCTTCCTTATAGATCTGGTTTTCTAAACATCTCATCATATTTGTTACACTCCTCAGGACTCTCTCCAGTCTGTCCACATTGTTCCTAAAGAGTGACACCCCAAAATGGACACCCCCCCCACCAGGATATTAGTCTTTTTTGCAGTTACATCACATTGTTGACTCATATTCAATTTGTGACCCCCTACAAACTCCCAAGCTCTTCTCAGTGGTAATACCACCTAGCCGGTTATTCCTCATTTTATAGTTATGCATGTGATTTTTCTATCTTAAGTGAAGTACTTTGTGTTGCCTGTGTGAAATTCAGATCAATTCACCAATTTGTCAAAGCCATTTTTGGATACTAATCCCATCCTTCAACATGTTAATCTCAGTATTAATGTGTTGAGCTGTGTCTACACTTAGAGTTTCAGTTCGAATTACTGAATTCAAATTAGTCAATTCTCACTAATAATTATTAATTCAAATTCAGTCAATTTGAATTGACATGGCCACACTAGAAAATCCAGTTTGAATGGGCATGTCCATGAACAGGACTCGCTAGTTCGAATTCGGTAGGGGACACTATTGTATAGGGAGAAATCAAGCTGTGGCTCATTCAAACTAACAGTGAATTCAAATTGGCATGGCCACACTGGGTCAATGTGAATTAGTCAGTTTGAATTGACCCTGACTTCAAAGGCAAACGAAGTTTGACCAATTCAAAGTCAGCTTTCATCCATTCGAACTGAGGAAAGCCAGTGTGTCCATGTACTTAACAGAATTCAAATTGATGGCAATCAATTTGAATTCAGCTCTAAGTGTAGACATACCCTTGGGGAGGGAACAACATTCCTTATGACAAACACCAGTTTTATTGATTTTTGATCCAGTAAAATCCACGTGTTCTTGATTGATGATTAAATGTGCATTTTTCCTAGACCTGAGATGAACATATAACATTTTTCTGTTCATCCAAACATGTTCTGGACTGGATTGTGATAAGCTTGTCTGGATAGACAGAGAAATGCATGAGAAGTCACTTCCCTTCTTCAATGGCTGTGTAAGAGCCACTCACATTAGCAGTTCATGTGTTCTGGATTATGTCAGGACTGCTTGTTCCTTTGTCTCTATGCAGACACGATACCAGAAAAGAGGCCAGATGGTGATGAGCTCATTGTCTTATGTATCAAGGAAGCAATCTCAGCATCTGTTGCAATGGGCCTTGAACTGGGTTGGGGCTCTATGTGCCCCTGCAATATAAATGATAATTACGTTAACATGGTGTTAATGTTGAGTCAAATGGTGGGTATTAAAAGTCCCCTCACATCCACTTTTGAGACCACAGGGAGTGGCATGGAGGGGAGAACAGATTCCCTGATGCTAAATAGGAAGCATAAACTGATGGTTTGGGTGATGGCCTGGGACTGTAGGCTTGATTCCTTGCTAATCTATAGGATTCCTGTGTGACCTTGGACATGTCATTAGTTTCACTGTGTCTTGGTTCTCCTTTGGTACAGTGGGGATACTCAGCACTACCTTGCCTCTCAGGGGTGTTGTAAGAATAGTTACAATTAACTGTGTGAGGTGCTCAGGTAACAGGGGGCTATAAAAGTACCCAAAACATGTAATCTGTGCTGCAGTGTGGGAAGGACCAAGGAATACTTGGTTTGTTGGCTCTAACCTTTCATCCTGCAGTCAACACAGCTCTCCGTGAAGAAGTGTGCTGCACCGGGAATGGAGCTGGTGCTAGGAAAATATCACTACAACCCCTGGAGAAGGGGAGAATGTTAGAAGCAGATGCACAATGTTCACAGCAAAGCCACAGTTGACCCTGGCTACCTATGTGGTCCTTGTTTTTTACCTAGTGTCTTTCAAATATTCTTAGGAAAGCTGGCTACAAAGAGCACCCAGAACTCCATGCAGCACCCAGGGATAAACTACACAGACATATACTCTGATTTACCATAAGTAAAAATTAAAATGCTAATTCATTATGGTTATTAACACAACCCAAATGTTGAGCCACAGTGCAAATCTAGCTGTTATTTTTAGAAAAAGGAAAATACAATCTCCATTTTAAACCTAAATAAAGGTTTTAGGATTAGTGATTTTACAGCACCAAGAATTCATAATGATGAAGCATCAGTAGCTGCTGAAAGAGACTGTTGCGAATTCAAGTATTGTACTTGTCGTTCTATAATATAATTATTTTTCTAATAAGATCTGCCATGTAATAGACTTAGTACATTGTGGTCATTGGATTCTTTCCGATAAATTGTTTTCATTTTATTTCTAATTATACATTAATGCAATTTACAATGTAGTTTTATTCTCACTGTATCTTTTATGCACACCATATCCCAAAATACTTTACACAGAGTAAATAACAGCAGAAGCACAGGCAGTTTATGGAAGGGTTTTGCCAGCAGAAATAGGCTGTAGATCTCCAGCAGTATAAAACTGACTTGAGAGGAAGACACTGTTGTCAGTCAATGGCGCAGGCAAGTCACATAAAGTGGGAGGGACCACCAGGAAAGGGGTAAAGCTATGGCAGCTAGGGGTATGTCCTCACACAGTCTTTAAATCAAAATAATGCAGATTATTTCAATTTAAAAGATTGAAGGTCCACACTATGTTTCCTTATATCGAGATAAGGAGCTTCCTTATGTCACAATAAGGAAAGTCATTTTGATATAATAAAACCTAGTATTCTATTGAAATGATGGTTAAGTCGAAACTGTTATTTCAAAATAACATTGTGTGGACGTGTTATTTGGATTTAACTGTTATTTTGATTTAACACTTTTGCCCTTCCCCTACCCAGGATGCTGTCCTTTTTCTATATATTGTGTGGTGGCATGGCCCTTCTAGGGGCCATCTTGCCACACCTCCCATGATGCCCTTCTCTGAAATTGAACTAGCAAGTCCTATCCATGGACATGTTACTTCGATTTGAGTTTCTAGTGGGGAGCTATTAAATTGATTTAACTTAAATTGATTTGACTGCCTAAATGTGGACATAGCCTCAGACGTATGTTGATTCAGCATCTCTCTCCAGCAGAAGAATCTGTGAAGTTCAGGAGAAGGGTAAAGTGTTCTTAGCTACATTGATCTTTTTACTATTTTTGTAAAAGGCATTTCTTAACATTTTCTCCCTTTTGGGAGAGATTTCAATGCCTAATAGATATCTCTCTTTGACCCAAGCAGGTAGTCAAAGTTTGGAGCCCTGCAGGTCATTCTAGGTATATGAAGATGTTGATGATGAAATCTTGGATTACAACCTCAAGTCTCTTTTAGCTAGCACCAGAACCAGAAGCTCCTGGCTCCCAGAAGTCCAGGGGCCAAAATGCCAGTGTGTCTCTACTCGCTCTCACACACTTTGAGAATGCCCCCAGCATAGGATGGATTTCCTTTTGGCATAGGGTCAGCAGAACAGGTGATAGGCGAAACTCTTCTCACAGCCCTGTGGGCCCCAAGGGGAATAAAAGTGTAAGATGGGATGGAAAAGGAGGAATATACTGTGCTCCAGCTATTCTAGGCTGCTGGCTGGCTCCATGGGGAATGGATGAAGGGCATGCATAGGAAGGCAGCTCGTGGAACTGTTCTGGCTTACACAAAGGCCCACTTGTCTCCTCAGTGACCTCGTTCTGAGGAGGCATAAAGGCCTCACACACCCTCCTTTCCTCCCCACACTCCCAGGCTATGCTAAGCTCATATCTGGCACTGCCCAGAACAAGGACACTTGTTTCTCTTTCTGGGAGGGAATATGGTCAAGTTGTTAGAACAAAGGGCTGGCAGTCAGGACAGCTTGGTTCTTCATTCAAGCTATAGGGTTTTAAGTCTGGACCTAAACTTCTCCAGGCTAGTGAGGAGCAGGAAGGTCCAGAGCTAGGGTTAGGGCTGGCCTAACCCTACCACACAGCGTCACAGGTCCTGAGTGAAATCCTGGCCCTATTTAAGTCAGAAGGAATTTCATCTTTGACTTAGTGTAGCTGGGATTTATCCTTATATCTCAATCCAAACTTCCCTATGGACTAGGTGTGGTCACATCTGGGGGTTTTGCTTTAGACCTGATTCTGCAGACTTGACATTCACTAGAACTCACTCTCCACTGCAACTGAGCCACTGAAAATATTCACATGGTGGATTAATCAATTTAATTTAGCATGCTCTATTTGTATATGATAATGATTTCCTTAAATCCCAGCCTGCTGGTCTTGGAGCCTCGGAGGGAATAAAATTGAAGAGAAGCAGGGGGAGAATTTTCAATTAACAATAGAACTTTCTAAATGCCCTCTCCCAAAATGAAATGCTCCTGTGACCTTTGCAATGAACTGAGACACAATTTCCAACATCCTTGATTCCTGAAAGGTAACAAACTATAAAAATGTTAAGAAAGTATTTTATAGCTTCAGAATGTTATTAGCACTGAATGCATCATTAAGTTTAAATTGATTGCATTAAACACTGCATTAATTAGGGATGAAATGTTGAAAATACCCTGATTTCTAGCTGACGTTATGTATCTTGCAGAAGATAATGGCTTTCTTAGGAACCGCAGAATTACTTCTGTTGGATAAATGCCTGAAGAACATGGGGATAGGTTGGCTCACTGGAGTATGAAGCTGAATGTCACTAGAGTTAGAATCTGGATTTCATTTTTAGTAGTGGCTGGTGTGTACCGGGGGTGCAATCCAGACTAATGAGGAGTTGTCACTGACTGTCCTGCCTCACGATACTTCGTGTTTCTGACTCCCAACCTGGGCTGCTCCCAACCATGCAACTAGCAGGTAAGTCACATCTGTGAATGTCTGTGCACTGACTGGACAGCTCTAGTTTATTAGTTCTGACCTGAACAGCCTATCTACAGCATGACTCTGGTTCCCACTGTCCTTGCTTACTACTTGAGGGTAAGCCAACACAAACCCAGTACTATTTTTTTCCAAACCTTACTCCAGCCCTCCCCGGCATAGCTCAGAGAATCACTAAGGTTCATTTGCTCCTTTAAGGTGGCAAAGCACACCAGTTTGCCACATTGACCAAAGTGGGCAATCAATTTAGTGCAAACACAGCACTGGTTTAGATTAATAGTAAAAAAAAATTAATTAACAAAAGATGATACATTTTATGTGAGTTTAAGTGTAAGAGATAAAGTTAGAAATGGTTACTAGAAAGTAAAAGTGAAAACATGCATCTAAAATTCTAAAACTTAATCTACAAAGTTTTGGTTCAAGGCTTTTGTGAAAGATGGCCTTTCTCACTCACAGTCTTCCAGCAAGATGGCAACTGGCCCTCTGCTCGGTCAAGACCTACTCCAAGGGCCCAAAATCATTGCTACCTTTGGCTTCCTATGTGAAACAGATAACTTTGGGTTGTCTGCCTCGTTCTTTTATAATCCAGTGAATCTGTGAAATGGATTCTTGAAGGTTATCCCTCAAAGGAAAGATTTTTCAAGCTGTGAGGAAGGCAATATAGAGTCTGGTGGTGAAGGAGGCTACATGCTCTATTTTTTCCCCTCTACTTGTTTGCTGAAATGTAAATTGTTTTGTTCCATGCCATCTCCTCCCCCTGCTGTCTTGAGCCCGTTTACTACTTCCATGTAAATTGAGGTAAACACACATTTCTTTGTTTGGGATAGATTTGCTCTAACAACTTTTGTCTAGGCAGGGACTGTTTTGAACACATGATGCCAACATCATACGGGGAGAGCATAACTCTACGGGTAATGTTGCTGCCTTTATTTCCTATTGATATTAATGACCAGTGAGTTATGAGTTATCCTATGTTACCTCACATGCATCATTGTAGAAGGATTATTACAACAGTGTGTAGAGTGTAGAAGTGCTGTGGGCCACAGTGGCCTGCAGGCAAATTCAAACGCAGCATACGTTCTCATGCAATTTCTCTTCTTACACAGGGAAATCCAGAGGGGGTGCAAAAGGGTCAGTTTGCCCCAGGCCTCCTATTTGAGAAGAACCCCAAACTGAGTGGTACTGCAATCTGGCACATATGGTCACAGTGCCAATCAAGTTTGGCCCAGCCACCCCTCCATTATGAATGAGAGGTGGCTGAGCCGAACCCGATGATGCTGCAACCTGTGTGGGAGGTTGCAATGCCTGTAGATGCTGCTGAATAGATAGCTCAGAGAAGGCTAGCCCTCCAACACCCTTTTCCCCAGGACCTCCCTTCATTGTCTCGGCAGGGGAGCCTCAATTTCATACTTTGCCCTGAATCCCCTAAAAAATTCTGAGAGCCCCCTGTCCTCTCAGGGTCCCAAATAAATGTTGCTGTCTCCTTGGAAGGGCAACTTGCATTCCCTCATCCAGGCTTTCCTGCAGGATGCTGAATGCCTACTCTGCTCCTTGCCTTCCTTGCCTTTGTGGGAGGCCTGTCAAGTCAGGCTGCTCTCTCTCTCATATATGAGGAGGGAATAGCTGATCCACCCACCTGGACCTCAAATGGGGCACAAGGGAGTGACACAGAAATGACCAATTGAGAATCCTGTATGTGTTTCTCTTGCAACTAAAGGAAAGGGCTGTGGGATATGTGTGGTTCCAGAAGACAGCAGTAGTCACAGAGATAGACTGTGCTGATTCAAATGGGCCCCTGTGTGATGGGAGTCAAGTTGGCTAGTATTTACTACCTCCCATAATATTCCTATTGGACTGGGGGGAGAAAGGTTACTCAGCAGAAAACATGGCCTGGGCGAGTGACGGAGGGATGACAGGGCAACCATTGAGTGCTCCTTTGAAGAGCCTGAAGGAGTTGCAGAAATGTGGCACTTAGTGACTAGGTGCTCTAAGGGGGAAGAGAGTGCTGGGGACATTAACTGAATGCAGCTTTGCTTGCAAACCAATCAAAATCACTTTGTTGTGGCATTTGCACTTGGTTAAACCCCAAAAGACAGATAAAAATCAAAGCTTCCAGATCTGAACATCAGCAAAGTTTGGCAATGTTGGGATCCATGGCCACCCTCCTGGAGGCAGCTTGAATAAAATAAGGGTGAGAAATTGAAAGAGCTGTAATACACTGATCCATCAGAACAAACCCTCTCCCAGAAGAGTTGCATGTTCCAGTTAGGATTAGAAAAGGAGCACTGACCTTCTTGGGTATGCCTACACTGCAGAAGAAAACATACCTCCTAGGCCAGACAGTCACAAAAAATGGCAGTGTGGCAATTATAGCACAGGTATCTATAGACCCAGAGGTTCAGGCAGGTTTGTTCATTCTACTGCCTTTGTGACATCCATGTACGCTAAAAATAAAGTCAGCTCAAACGAAGCTAATGCATGTCTCTCTGCCTGGGCTGAGAGGCTCACTCACAGGTGCAGTGCAGACGTAACCCTTGGGTTCAACTTATCGTTTCTGGAACTTCCATATCAAATACAATGCTTTGCTTAGAAGCAAAACCAATGATTTTTCTAACTACGAGAAGGTCAGACTTAGATCTGCAAGCAGACTCATTCTCCCTCTTATCACCAGTAGTAAAATTATTTATTAATTATGATTCTTATTTATTTGTATTCCCATAGCTTCTAAGAGCCCTGATCATGCAGCAGGGCCCCATCATTCAGATGTAGTGGAAAAATAGAACCAAAAGATGGTCACTGCCCCAAATGGCTCAAAAATTAAATAAAATCCCATCATCAGCCCTGAGCTGTTTGCTGGTGATGGCATATGAGGAAGAAGAGAATCCAGCTGCAGCCACTGGTCTGCAGTGCGATTAGCAAGAAAACTTTCTGTCAGTAAAGTGGGAATGAGTCGGAGTTAAGGAGGAGATACACTGAGTGAATAGATGCAGTTTTAATATTGTCAATTTTCTGTCACTACAATTTAAAGAGATTCTGGTTAGGATGAACTTCAGTCTCATAGAGTGTCAGTTAGGGATTTATGAAACAGCTGGCCAGCTGTAACCACAGCCACTGACCTACCCGATGTGCTGTTCAGTTCCATTTTCCACTTTTTTTTGGCAATAGGCCTTCACAGCAATAGCTAGTCCCTTTTAGGGTAGCTTAATCTATGATGGTCAGAAATGTAAAAGGAGAACGAACTGTAAATTTGACTGTATTCCAGACAACAATGTATAACTGGATTACATTTTCATTTACCCAGGCAAGGCCTGGTTAAAACAGGGGCTGTAGGGTCTACAGCCCCTGGCCCCAGCCTAAACGTGGGTTCCCATTCCCCCAAAAATCCAGTCCCGCACTGAGTGGCTGGCTGTTGCTGGTCACTTTCAGCAATTCGGTCTGACTGCCTAGCCCAGGGGCAGGACAGGAGTGCAGCAGACAGCCGTCTCTGGCCCACCCTTTTGTCCCATGCAGAAGCTCTGGCCCCTGGGGCCTTTCCATAGCAAGTGAGCAGCCCTGGCTGCAGATCCGCCCCCTCCATCCCCTGCAGGATGTCCACCCCAGATCCCTCTGCTATCTGCCCCTCCCCACAGCACCCCGAGGGCCGGTGCACAGCTACTCCCCGCTGATCCCTTTGCAGTAGTGCCAGCCGTGGCCCCTCCAATTCCCCCTCCCACACACACAGCAGCGCCACCAGGTCACAGCCTCTGTATCCTCTCCACAATGCCAGCCAGGGCCCTGGAGCCCCTGCTCTCACCACCACAGCGGTGAGTGGCACCCCGAAATGGGGTGAAATGGTAATGGGCAGATCCCACAAAGGTGGCCAGCCCTGGTCCTCCCCCCGGGCCATGATCTAGCCCTGTACCCAGGAAACAGTGTCATACCCATCAAACTGGGTTTTCGCACACAGCCTTTGTAGTCTCATGGTTGCGGCTGCCGTCTCTGAGCTGAGGTTTGCACATTGTGTATCTGTTTGTTCCTTGCTCACAGAGGTTTTCCTAACCTTGACAATATCCTGTAATGGCTGTATGGCAGGGGGGTACACTGTGGAAATAGATACCACTTTGCATAAGAAATCTGTTTTCTATCTCCTTCTTGCATTCAGCCCATTACTGGTGGTATCTCAATGCTCTGCTAAATAATAAATGCTGCATATGGATATATACGCAAATCTGGAAGTCTCCCAAATAACCCTTACCTTTACATAATGTCTAATATAAATTAAAACAAACATCATGTAAGAGCTCAGGTCCTAACCTTGAATTCATTTCAAGGACGTTCTTGCAAGATCTTGGACTTGTGTCTTTGGTACTTCTAGCCGGGCCTTCAACTAGTGTCTGAGTGTCTTATAATCATTACAGTATTTATCCTCTCAACAATCCTGATAGATAGGGCTGCCTCTGTCATCTCTGGTTTGTAGAGGCATGGAAAGAATGAGTGATTTGCCCAGTATCTCACATGGTGTTTGTGGAGGAGTAAGAATTGAAACCAGGTATTCCACGGCCCAGGCTGCCAGTTTAATCATGAGACCATCCTTACTTGCCTCGTGCCGACTTTGGGAAGATGGGGTGTGAGAGAATCTAGCAGAAGAAAACCGCTCCTTTGAGACTCCGCACCCTGCTCCTAAACCAAAAAGAGAGAGAGACAGACACAGAGAGACACAAACACACTTCCTGGTGTTCAGTAAAAGTATTCCTCTCAACACTGACCTCCCTCTACAAACCCAGTCTGGGAACGTTAAGTATTATTGCTATGAAGAAGGGTATATGACAGCCAACTTGTAAACCCCGAGAGAGCAAAGAAAATTGCTTATGTGATCCCAGTGGATATTGAGATGAAAAAGGCACAAAAACCTTATACTAGGGTCTCTGAAATAGTTTTCAAGGAAGAGAAAGGCAGCCATGTACCTTGGAAGAATTGCATGGAACAAAGTGACAAAAATATAGTGTATCAGGAAACAAGTCTGCAATGTCTGGGGTTGGGTTAGAACAGGTGATGTTGCTTTCCTCTAGCCATTAAAGCGTGCCAGATGTTGTATCAAGAGGAAGTCATTATCCTGGCCTTGTAGAGCTCTCAGTATAAAGACAGACAAGTAAAAAACAAAGCAAAAGAAACAAGTAGCAGGTAGGGCGGAAACATACATAACATTATTCTAATATGTGTGTGTGTGTGTGTATTCTTTAAGCACCTGAAACTGAATCAGTTGAAAATTACACACGCACACCCACCCACCCCTATGGCCTAATGCACAGTGTGCTGTAAAATTGTGGTTCTCAACCTCTTGCAGGTCTCAACACACTTGGCAGCATGTGCAACCCTATAGGACACACCAGCACCATCCCCACAGGCTGAATCCAGCTCCACTTCCCCTGCCCACCCCACAGCTCACAACAACACACTCACTGCTGTGTGGTGACACGGTAATGTGTCCTGACACAGTAATTAATAACCACTGGTATAGAGAATAAATTACTATACTGACACTCAGAAGACTTACTCTCTATTCCCTGCTCTGCCACTGGCTGTCTGGATAACTACTGAGTCACTTTGTCAGTTTTTCCATCTGTAAAATGGACATATAAAATTCCCTCCTTTGTAAATCACATTGCTCTGATGAAAAACACTGCATTATTAATAGTTCTTTTATCTAATGAGTAACACTGTCTAGAAGTCAGAAAATTCCTTTTATTTAAGAACTGAAGTGACCTATGCAACATTTCGCATCACACTGTGATATCTTGTATTCTGTTTTGGTAATCACAAAAATCTGACTTCATTCATTGCCAACAACAGATGTTAAACTTGGAAAGTCTGAATCCTGGGGAAAAAGAGTTACATAATTCTCAAGTGAATTGACTAAAAGCTTTTAGTTTCAGGTGCTCAAAGAATACATGGAAATTATCATTGTGAAACCACTCTCTTATATGAACCTTTTTTTTCTAGCAAACAGTGTTTTTAATAGAGCTATTTCTTTTTACAGAGCTGGCCATAACGTCAATAGCCTCCTCTTTGTTCCCCAAGCTTTAGTCCATTTCACAAAAACATACAGAAATTTTCACAGTTCCATTCAATTGATGGTCTTTGTTCCTGTTGAAAAAAAAAAATCATAGTTTGTAAGTATCTGGCAATCAACAATGGGAATATTCACTTGGTGAAAAGAGAGGCCTAAAAGCAGCTTAAGGTAAATTAAAACTTCTTTTATCACCGTAAGTTTTTGTCTCTATTCCTGGGCTCTAATCCAGTTGTAACCTGTGTGAGTAATGAAATCCTTCAACACAGATTCCTTTTTGTAACCATTTCTCATTCTTGATAGAACAAATCTATTGTCCTGGTCCAGCGTATCGCTACTCCCACGAAAGAGTCCTCACTCCCATGGGGCTTTACTGAGATGTTATACTCAGTCAAAGGAACAATGCATATTTGTGTCACTTCAGAAAGACACCCGCACTCCTTTGCTCCAGTGTGAGGAGTAAGTTACTGAAATGAGTGAAGTGTACTCCAACCCTTATACCTAGTCAGTGCTTCTGGTCATTGCACTGGGAGGTGAGCGCCATGAATTTATCTCCTCACAGTCTACTTGCTCAAAGTGAAAAGATGCACCAGTTGCACTGCAGTGCTGTGAAGATACAAGTAGCCTTAAAGCAGTGGGTCTCAACCAAGGTTACATGCACCTCAGGGTACATAGTGATTTTCCACAAGGTACATCAACTCATCTATTGTTGCCTACTTTTACAAAAGACTACATGACAAGCACTAGTGAAGTCAGCACAAACAAAAATTTCATACAGACAATGACTTTTTTATACTTCTCCGTAGGCTATACCCTTGTTTCTCAACCAGGGGGTCATGATTTATTTTATAATAGTTTGGCAAAAATTAGAAAATAAGCCATTTTCTCAGTAATAGTGAGCTGTGACCCTTTTTGTAATTTTATGTCTGATTTTGTAAGCTATGGGTTTTTAAGTGAAATGAAACTTAGGGTAGGCAAGAGAAATCAGTCTTCTGAAAGGGATACAGTAGTCTGGAAAAGCTGGGCACCACTGTCGTAAAGCATCCATGCAGAGGCATTTATCCAACTTTACTCCCTGGGTAGCCATTTTAGTGCTCACTGAACTCTAGCCCAGGAATAGTGGCCTGCAGCTTTGGGCCCTAGCACTTCCTTTTTATTGTTGATACCTTATTTTTCCTGCTAAGCCACAATTTTTCAGGACCTGGCCCCGGCAACCCTTAGTCACACCTGAATAACGGACAGATCTACTCATGTAGGATTCAAATTCTGTTCCTACCCTGCAGTTCAGGGAGCTATGTATTTTCAGACCTCGGGAAAGATGTGCTGTAAATTATAACCTTTGATGGCAAGAAAGAACACGTTATAATATAATCAGCCGCAATGTGACAATAAGAAGGCATTGGACTGTATCTGATTTTTTATTGAAACACCAAATGGTATCTGAAGTCTTGTATCACCAGGGATATCTTTCTCAATACATGCTCCAGCCTGTACAAATTAAGCTAGTCATTATAAACTTAATCCTCAGTTTGAATGGCAAAATTGAAAAGCGCTCAAGCGTTAAACTGCACTTCTGAAGGTAAAATAATAAAGCAATATGGGGAATGTATAAATCACCATAAAGATTGCTGGCAGCAAGTACAGCTGGCCTGAATTGTTCAGCAGAAATTGGAATGTATTATGACGCTCAGTGAGGTTGAATGTCTTCAGCACCTTGCTTTTTCACCATTTACTGTTTTGTAACCACCTTAGTCCATGTGGAGAATCGTAGGCATCAAATTTCATGCAATAAATCTGTTTATATTTTTAAAGGAAACAGGATAGTTTCTTATATTTAAGATGATATTTGGCAATATTTTTTTAGTACCAAATCATGTTTAAAATCTTGAAGCCTGCTCAAATCGAAGTTAATTCATGTGTGACGATAAACTTTCCCAGATCTGTTAGTCAGAGGTCTTTATTTTACTAGATTAGAAACCTATTGTGATGATGTTCTCTTATATGAAGGTGACCTGATCGAGGAGTGTAAACGGTTATCAGAATAAAAAAATAAGGAGAATAAAAATAAACATGTCTATGGCTCTCGTATGGCTCTAGAAGACTCCTGCCACGTATACTTTAAGTCCCGTTTTGTACCACCTTGTCATTGCATTGTATTGCAATTGGTGAGCATTCGTTTCCAACCCATTTTGTCATATGCTTAGTGAGGGCTTGATCTTAGTCCAGTTAAAGTCAATGGCACTTGAGTTCTATGCTGAACTTCAGCCTGATGCTGTAACAGGGACATCCTGGAAGACAACTTGCCATCCCGATTATGGCCCAAATTCTGATAACCTTATTCATCTTGAATCATGCCTTAGTCCATGATGGTCCAATTGATTTCAAATCAGTGGGACCACTTGTGTAATAATGTGCTGTCCAGCTTGAATAATCTTGCTATCTGTTCATCCAGGTAGTTATATGGCTCTTATCACCACAGTCGTAGCAGCGCCAGTTCAGCAAAGCATTTATGCTTAAGTTCATTGCTATTTAGCTAAACATTTAACCATCTCCATGAAGTCAGGGGTATTTAAACATGTTTTTATTTAAGCACGTGCTTCAGAGCTTTACTGAATAAAATGAACTGCAGAAATGGAGCCTGAATAAGGGTATCTGAATCTGGTTCTTCATGGCCCTCTCCATGCTGTTTTGCAGTTCCACACTGTGGCTTTTTTCCCCACCCGAAGATCTCAAAGCAGCTTACAAAGGTGAGAAAGCATCACCTGAGAAAGCAGACACAGAAAGGTTAAACAACTGCTTGGGTTACACAAAGTCCACAGCAGTGCTAGGACGAGAGTGAGAGCTCCCAAATCTGAGCTTTAGCAATTGAATCAGGAACCCAAAAGATAAGAAGAGCCATGTTTAAAAATGCCTTCAATAACCAAGTGTTTTGAGAGCCGCAATGGGTTGTTGAAGGGATTTTTAAAAATGGCTCTTATCTTTTGGGTTGCTGACCCCTGATTAGTTCTTTACTTCAGCACTAGCGCCATCCATGATGTAATCAAAAAGATTCACAGCTTCTCAGGGCCAGGGTCCCAAGGTGTGGTGGGGAGCCTGGAATCAGGACTGCCCCCCCACAGGGTCCCCTGATAGCAGCAGGGGGCCTGGAGCCCAGAACCACAAGGGGACAGCCAAAGAGCGGCATGTGGCTCCGGAGCTGCTGGTTGGAGACCCCTAAGTCAGATCGTGCTGTGAGACGAAGAGAGCAGTCTTGAATATATAACTGCATGGATAAAATAACTGTTTGCATTACACAGCAACTTCCAGCGGAGCATCTCAAAGCATTTTTCAACATTAATGAATGGAGTTGCAATCTCTCTCTGATGTCACTATCCCATTTTATGAGAATGTGAAGCTAAGAAATGTGAGAATTGAAGCCTAAATTTACAAAAACTGGGCACTCATGTTGCATGCCTCAGTTTTCAGGTGGCCAGTTCTGGACACCTATATATTGCTTCCAGAGTTGCTAAGCACCTGCATACTGTGAAAGTCCACTGGCATTGTGGAGGTGTTTGAAATGCAAGCATTAGTGGCCGCAGATTCAGAACCCCCAAAAATGGAGGCACCCAAAACTTAGTGGACACTTGTGACAGGGCATCTGCCCCACACTGGTTAAGGCAGGGTTAAAAAGGGCTCTGGTAGTGGCCACCAATCAGAGGAGGCTTCCAGGAAGCCAGTCAGAGCCTAATGGCCTACTATAAGAGGGAGCTGCCAGGCACCACAAGTTGGTTCTTCTCTGGAGCTTGAAAAAAGTCAGAAGGTCAAGACCCTGGATAGCTCAGTGACTGACTGCTGGGATGGAGCACAGCCATGATCCTGAAGTAAGGGCCAAGGAGATACAGGGGCTGTGGGGAGGTGGCCCAAGGAAGATATGTACGGACTTGGGAGTTGAGGCAATGCAGGGTGGTACACTTAGGGTCCCTGGGCTGAGGCCTGAAGTAGTGGGTGGGCCTGGATCTATCCCTGCCCACTACCACTAGGACTATGGAGGTGGTGGACTGTGGCAAACACTGAAGAAAGTGACAAGCCTAGACTGTCCAACAGCCCTGGATGGAGTAGGAGAAGAAAAAGACTGACTGGGAATGTCCACACACACTGTTTAAATCGAAATAACGCTGCTTATTTCAATTTAAAAAATGGTAGGTCCACACAATGTTCCCTTATTTTGAAATGAGGAGCTACCTCATTTTGATATAAGGAAAGTCATATCAATATAATAAAACCTAGTATTATACTGATATGGCGGTTAAATCGGAGTTGTTATTTCAAAATAACACAGTGCGGACATCTTATTTCAATTTAACTATTAAATTGATTTAACACTTCATGTCCTTCTCCTTCCTGGGTGCTTTCCTTTTTCTATATATTGGGTGGGGTCATGGCCCTTCTAGGGGGCCATGTTGCCAAACCTCCCATGGTGCCTCTCTCCTAAATTGAAATAGCAAGTCCTGTCCATGGGCATGTTATTTTGATTTGAGTTTCTAGTGGGGACCTGTTAAATTGATTTAACTTAAATCGATGTAATGATTTTTATATTGATTTTATTAAACTGATATAAGTTAAATCGACTTAACTGTGTAAGTGTGGACATAGCCACTGTGGTTTGGCTTGAGGGCTGAGGCCAGTGGAAGATGTAGAGGGGCTGGGATGCAGCTAAGAAGGCTGCCCCAACAACACTGAGGTGATGATCTCCTGGGCCTGGACTAAAAGATCTGTTGTGTTTGCCCCACCAGATAAATAGTGTTGTATGTGTTTCATCTTCATTTGACTTTCTTTTCCATATTGATTTGCGCCTTCCCATTGAGTTTTATTGAGAAGGTGCAAACTTGAAAATCTCAAAACCAAAGAGACCCTGCATGAACTTTTCAATGACTCTGCTCTGAGTTTTGAATCTTTAACAAAACCCCAAATTGGGCAAATGTCTGTGAATTGGGATTTTATTATGAATATCTTCTCAACTCTGCTTTTTTGCTAGGCACAGACATCCTACCCAGTTAACTGGAATTTATGCTAATGCTGTCCTAATTAAGCAGCAATCATTGCCATGCACTATCATTAGATTCAATTGATTCCTTGGGAGGTATCCTGATAAAGTAGCTGTGCCAATTAAGAAGAGTTCACTGTAATAGGATACATACGAACGGAGGTGAATGACAATTATTTAATAGACCCAAATACAGCATTTCCTCAAATGTGAGTGAACCGAGTTTAATACTTTTCCCAGACTGAGGGATTTGACAGGGAATACCCTTCTAAATTCCCTCATGTTTATTGTTTGTTATGGGAGTATCAGGTGGTCAGCATTGCCTCTGAAAATGAGGTGGAGTTTTCCTGTAGAGAACAGGAAGGAAGGTGATGAATAGGCATAGAAATGACTATGCAAAAATATAAGGGGAAACTTCACACAAGGGAAGTGGATTGTTGTCCAAAAGGGAAGTGGAGAAGAAATTATACTTCTGGAAAATGGCTAGTTTTGTGTCTCTGTATCTGTGTTGCCTTTCAGCTAGTAAACTGTCTAAGACACAGACTAGTCTGTATGTTTGTGCAGTGCTTAGTGCAGTGGGGATCTCAAACCTGGCTAAGGATGATAGGGCATGTTGAAATACAGAAAATGGTATAGCAAAGAGATAGGACCATCAGGGCTGGGACTATACCCTAAGGCCATGTCTACACAGCAAAAGCTAGGCACCAACTAGCCAACCCAAATCCATCTAGTATGGGTAATGAGAGAAATCAGGAAAAAGGAGCATGAGCTTCCACGTAGGCTAGTGAGACAAGTACGTACATGGGGCCCATGCTGGGCTTGCAGCCCATGTTCTGTGCCCCACACAGCACTGTCTCCACCATTACCCAGTCTAACTGGATTCAAACTCTCTTGGGCAGGCTAGTCCATGCATGGCTTTGACTGCATAAATATATGTGAGGTGGATTACAGTAGCGGTTCTCAACCGTGCTGGGGCACGTTACTGTGTCACCACAAAGCAGTAAGCGTGTCATGGAGAATTGGGGAGGGAACTGGATTTGGGGGCGGGGGGGTGGACTGGTGTATCCTGTAGGGTTGCACATGCCACCAAGCATGTCATGACCTACAAAAGGTTAAGAACCATTGGATTAGAGCATAGGGAACTGGTGGATAAAATAAAGTGCAAGGAAACAATGATGAGATTTTGCTCCTTAGCATTAACTCAGCAAACAAAATGCCTCAGTATTGGTGAGTGTTTTTAATCTCTGTCAAATATGTTATTGTGGAGGCAGGCAAGTAGGCAACATGCGGTCAGGAGGGTGGTGAAGAAAGTGACTATTTGCCATAGAATACAGCCAGCCCTGGGCACCAGTACAAGCTAATAAGGACTCTGTGCTGCCTCAAGTGTTCGCGGGGATTATCAAAACAGATTGTGAGTCACAACAAGGCCTCCTCTGCATCATGGAGCTGAGTGCCACAAGATGGCTGATGCTGGCCACAGTTAAGGGGCTGGGAACTCAACTGGGATTTTCAGAAATGCTCAGGAACCCCAGTGCATTCAACCAGACTGCTGGCTTAGTTGAGTACCCCGCAGCAAACTGGGCTGAATAGATTTAGAGACATAAGACTCAATTTCCAAAGGGATAGCTGTGTTAATCTATGTTTTACACCCCCTTGCATTTATTTTCATTCCATTCTGTAAGTTCACCCATCTTTGAAGCATCTGACGAAGTGGGATTTTCTCCCACAAAAGCTCATGCGAAAAATAAATCTGTTAGTCTTAAAGTGCCACATGACTCCTTTTTTTATAAGACTCAAGACAGATGGAAAAAGAGACAGTAAGCAGTAGCTGGGGGGGGGAGCTGAGGGTCTAGGGTACGGAGGCTGTAGGGAATATGACAGGAAGCACATGCAAGTAGGGCAATGCAGTTCAAGGGGGAATTTGCACCAGCTGTGTTTGGGTAGCACAGTCATCACATTAACATGACTTGGATATAAAGAGTCAAGGGAGGGAAGGATCATAGCTTGTCCTTGCTCAGAGCCAAGAGGATATGAACTTGCATTTTTACAGAATCTTCAAGCCAAAGAGGACCTCATGGGTCTGACAGGCCATCCCAAAGTACATGCCCAGCCTCCAAATCATCATTCATTTCCTTGGTGACTGGAGGAAAAGGGGATCAGCAAGGGCTAGAAAAGAAGTGCTACAAGCCGCTCAATTTCTCTAAGTGTCACCACGACTATGTCTAAATTTAGGACAGTTAGTTCAAATTAACTTAGTTCAAATTAATCTGAACTCACATGGTCCCACTAGAAACCAAAATCAAACTAGCCTGTCCATGGACAGGACATGCTAGTTCCATTTAGGAAGAGGGCACCATGGGAGATATGGCAACATAGCACCCAAGAAGGGCCATGCCGCCACCTAATGCATAGAAAGCAGAAGGCACCCTGGGAGGAGGAAGGGCAAACACAGAGGTGTTGCTGCCCCCAAAATAGGTTCACGTCCAGGCCAGGGTGGGGCCAGAGGGGGCAGGGCAAGTGCCACCCATGGGGGTGGGGCTATCACCCCAGGCCCCACTGATTGCTGGACTCTGCAGGGGCGTTCCAGCCCAGGGGCGGGGGGGGGGGGGGCGGGCATGTAGCCGGAGCGCCTCAGGGCCCTGACCACACGCCAGCCCACGTGGACTGCCCCACCCCGCCCCCAGGACAAACTGGCCAGGGGGAGGCCCACATAGGCCAATTGTCCCTGTGCCTCGCCCTCCCCAAGGGACAGCCCTGGGTGGGCTGGTGGCAGCCAAGCCCCAGATCCCTGTGACCCAGAGGGAGGCCGTGTTGGGCCAGCGGTGGCCAGGTCTCTGGTCTCTGGGAAACCTGGGGCACTGGCACTGAGACTCAGGGCATGAGCCCTGTGTGCACAGCGCTAGCGACACCCCTGGACAAACCGCATTAATTTGAACTAACAGTTAGTTCAAATTAACGCAGCCCCATTTGGTTAGTTTGAACCAATAAGTCCGAACTAACCATTACTTCAAAGTTAAGGAAGGTTTTATAAGTTCGAAGCATTCATTACTTCAAACTAAGGACTTCCTCAGTTTGAAGTAATGAAAGCCAGTGTAGCCATGAACTAATTTAGTTTGCATTAATCCTCATTAATTCAAACTAAATTCCAGATGTAGACATAGGCCACCTCATTAGCCTCTAGCTTGTCTGCCTGTGGGTCCCAGTGCTGATGTGGGGGGCTAGCATGCGTGGTGTGTGTGATCTTTTATTTAAAGAGTACGGCCAGCAGCTTGCTAGTGCTAGCTTTATATTTTCTTGATATCTTAGTGTGGATTATTTTGTATCGGAGGACTGTTTGTTTGGGTTTTTCTTGTAGCATTGATTCTGCCTGTTGGGTGTTTGTATCTGCATATGGCAGCATTTGGGGGATTGTGTGAATATTTGTGGTGGGTCACCAAGGAGGTAAATCTGATGCCATAGGCCCTCGAGAATTTTACATCTGGTTCTAGCAGCGTGAGGATAGCATTCCTGTGAGCCTCAGGCTCTGCACATATGGAACCATGTTCAACTAGAAGATGAGTGAGAATCAGACATTCCCTCAGATGTGTCCCATCAGATGGCCTTGCATGCTGGTAAATTACTGGAGGGGAGAATTAACTATACATTAGAGCAGAAGCACCCTGAGTTTGAGGATAAACTTTTTTCTTTTGAAAAGGAATTGCAGACTCTCTGACTTGGAACCGTGCTGTCAACCAGGAAGAAGACATAATTAAACAGATATAGTCAAATAAAACAAAACAGAGTGACTCTTGCAAAGAGAAGGAATACAAAGGAAGTCAGAGGCCTCACTCCTGTTCCTGCCTATGGAATTCAGCTCCAAACCACGTTCCCAATGACTTGTTTTGTAACTTTGTCACTAACAGTAAGAATGAGAGTCTTGGAATTGAGTGCCTAATCCTGGTCCCATGAATGTTCATGGAAACAGGAATTTGGAGCCTAATCTTGAAGCTGCTACTCACCCCAACATCCATTGACTTTAGTGGGTGTTGTAGGGTCGTCTGTTTTGGCATGCTCAGCCCCTAAAGGTGTCAGCACCAGTGAAACTTTGGATGCAATGAGACTGTAGTGAGGAAGCATGGCCCTCCTCAGGGGCAGACAAGGAGAGAAGGGCCAGATGCCACTGGGAGGAGTCAGGAACTATCTGTCCATCAGGCCAGAAGTTAAGGGTCAGGTCAGGACCTGCAAAAGGAGGGCTGGCAAGTTCTTTCGAGCCATGCTCCCAAAGAGACAGGATGTCTCTTGCCTTTCACAGGAGCTTCCCTAACCCTGGGACCAGTACCCTATGAAGGAACTGCCAGGGGGCTGGGAGGCAGTTTCCACATGGAACCTGGCACCTAGTACCTATGATGGAGACTGGCTAGATACCAACTACTGGCAAGAGGTCCCTGGGATTGGCAGCCCAGAAGAAGGACCAGCAGCCTGGGGTCCAGAGGCACTCCTGGAACCAGTTAGCGCAGAGGCCCTGGTAATCCCATCCAAGACCACAGATTTAGAAGAGCTGCCTTCTGCTGAGGACCAAGAGGAGACTCCTGCCACCAGCCACCTGAAGGAACTTCCCTTTGCAGGCAGCCCCGATGAGCTGCCAGACCTGCCACCCCCTGATGACATGAATGGGTTCTACAAGCTGCCCCTGGGAGACTAGCCCGAGGAGGCTGAGCAGGTACCGCTTGGAGAAGGGGTAGGAAGTAGCTCAGGGGAGCTATGTCCCAGATGCTCTAACATGAGCCTGATGTTGCAGTCAGTGTGTTGCGAGTGGAACTTCACTGACCCCCTCCAACCGACTCACTGGCCAGGTGCGTCGCTGGCATCAGGCACATGGGGCCCGTGCCCCAAATCCCGGTGCTAGTGCCCCAGATCTGGCGGGGCCCTGCCTCTCGCCATCTCCAGCCTGATCGGGCTGGAGATCCAGGACCCAGCTGCCTGCAGCTGTGGCGGCCGCCCTGGCCCCATCCCCAGCCGGGGATCTGGGGCCCAGCCACCACCGGCCGCTCCCGTCTCCACCCCCGGCCCAGGGGTGTGGCCTGTGGCCAGGGGGTGGGGCCTTCCAGTAGGGGGCGGGCCCCGGGCCTGTGCCCCGGGTCCCTTCCCGGGGCAGTGACACTCCTGTCAGCTGCCCTGACTAAAGCCCTGAACTGGGACACAGTGGAGACGGGAGGTCCAATGTCCCCCTCCTCCTCCTCCTCTCCCCTCCTCCTGGGCAATGCCACCAGCGGTTGCCTGATCCCTGAAGCAGCCGACTCACCTGATCCCTGCGACTGTTTGCTCCCCTAAACCTAGAGACTCTTTGTTTGGTGGCCCCAACCAAGGGGCTTGAGACATTTAGTTTGTTTGGCAGCCTTACTCGAGGGGCCCAAGACTCTCTGTTGACCTGACCCTTAGGGGCGGACTGGACAGAAAAAGAGAGAGGGGGGTTGTGTAAGGACGGGGCACTCTGTGACCTCAAAGACAGAGTTCCTCATACTCTCATTTAGATGGCTCTTCCAAACTGAAACTGGCCAGGAAATGGTTTTCCTGTCCCACAAATATCATTGAGATACTGAAAAAAATGTACTGTCCCAACCTGGGATGAAAAGTAAATCTCAAGTTGTCATGAATTAAAGAACCAAAACAAACTCAGTTTGGGTCAATTGCAACATATGATGTTTCAGTTTTAACCTTTTATTTGTTAAAAGGTTTTTAACTATATAATTAGCTTATGTTACAAAGCAGTGTTATTTCAATCCAGATTAGTTGAACTTTTTCAGTTAAAAGTGTGGAAACAAAAGATTTTCACAATCTTTAAGTGTTTTTTTTTTAATTGAAAAAGTAATTGAAACTGATCCTTTCCTATAAAAAGTTTTCTGCCAAACTAAATTTTCCAGTAAAAAAGTTTAGTTAAAAAAATTTTCATTCGGTTCATTCCAGTTCCCCTGTAATTCCTAAAGTAACAGTGAATGGAAACCATTTGTTGGAGATCTGTAGAATTTTTTATAGCTTGTTTTTCTCCTCTCTCTTCTTTTGATGCTGCTTTTGTGTTGACTGACCCAAAGATTTTTTTTTTTTTCAAACAAAGAAACAAAAAAATTTGTCTGTCAGTCCTAGCTGGTCTTTCTAAATTCCAAACCATTATACAAATAAATCTTTTTACAGTAGCATGTTCTTGAACTGATGGAAAATATCCTAACATTTCACCAGTGAAATTCCAGGTCATTTTAGTTGTGAACAAGTTTGAGTAAATGTTTATTTTTAACATATCAATTTAGGATTTTTTTTCTTTTTACTGAAAAAGAAGTAGGAACAGTGGTAGATGCTTATACGATGGAAGATGCTAGTAGAACACTGCAAGATTTTATATAATGTAGGAGGAAAAACTGGGATTTTACTGACTTTGCTTTAGCTGTTGATACATTTCTAGTCATGCTCAGAATGTTCTTGTCACTGTATGAACATAAAAAAAAAAAAAACACTCTCCTTCCTTTCAAGGCATTTGACCCCCTCTGGCACTTTGAGTCCAAAGGTAAGAGCCTGCAAAAAACCTTAAAACCACAGGCCAAAACCCTTTGTTGTAAAACACTTCAAGGCTACTGGTTCCCTGGACTTGGATTCGTTTTGCTGCCACTACCCAAATGCAAAATCTGCTTTAAGAACCAAGAAAGGCATACTCGGGAATTCCATCCTGTGACATACCCTCAATTACTTTTATCTCTCCCTTGGGAGAATGATTGAACCCCAGCTTTGATATAAGCTGGAAACAGAACTGAATTCCCTTCACTAGTTGGACTGTGTGCAGTTTGAAGCACATGCACACAGAATCTCTTGCCATTTACACAGAATCAGAGCTTGTTCTTAAGAGAATAAATTTTCTTTAATTAACAAAAGCTGCTTAGGAAACAGTCATTTCTCTGGGATTTAACTTGGATAGTTGCAGGATAATGGGGTAGGTACATGTGCTCTGCATAGAGGAATCCAAAAAAGAACCAAAACAAAGTAATAACCTGACATATTGAGCTAAACATTCCCTGTTTTACATGCAAATGGATAGTTAAAGATTTAATTTTTTCTTGGATGTGGATGTTGCTGGATTCTCCATGCCTGGGTCCTTGGCCTCCTTACTGGTCTTTCCAGGAGCTCTTTCCCAACCAAACAAGAAACAGGAAGGGCTGCTGCTTCCAATTAAAAAACTGATACTGTGTTTCTATTTTCAAGGGGCAGCCGTGTTATCTCTTAAACTCCAACACAATGTTCTACAAACTACTTTTCTCTGACCCCACTGAAAAATACCAAAAGGAACTACACTACCTACTCAAGAAACTCCCCAAGGCAGCACAGGAACAAATAAAGACAGCTACACCGCCAGAACACTACCAAGAATATTCTATCTACTACAAAAAAATCCATGAAAAAGGAAACCCTGGATGCCCTGTCACCTCAGGCATTGGGACTCTTAAAGCATGCTTATCCAGCTCTGTGGGTTCCCTCCTCGGACCCTACGCTGTGAACACTCCTAGCTATCTTGGAGGAACCATAGACTTCATGAGAAAAATCCAATCCATTGGTGAGCTTCCAGAAAACACCATCTTGGTCACTATGGATGTAGAAACTCTTTGCACCAACATCCCACATAACGATGGATTACAGGCTATTACAAGAACCATCCCAGATGATGTGACAGCACAGCTCATGACTGAACTTTGTGACTTTGTCCTCACCCACAACCATTTCAGACTTGAGGATGATTTATAGCTTCAAGTCAGTGGCACTGCTACGGGTACCCATGTAGCCCCACAATATGCCAATATTTTTCTGGCCAACTTAGAACAAAGTTTCCTTAAGTCTCATCCCAAAGCACCTCTCCTAGACATATGCTACATTGATGACATTTTCATCATCTGGACCCACAGTGGGAATGCCCTTGAAGATTTCCACAGAGATTTCAACAATTTCCACTCCACAATTAAACTTAGCCTGGAAAACTCTGAACAAGAGATCCACTTTCTGGACGCTGAAGTACAAATTAGGGGTGGACACACAAGCACCACACTATACCAAAAACCTACTGATCAGTATAGTTACCCACATCCCTTGAACTTTCATTCAAAACACACCACAGGATCCATTGTCTACAGCTAAATCCTAAGATATAACTGCATTTGCTCCAGTCCCTCAGATAGAGACAGAAATCTTCAGGATCTTTATCAAGCATTCTTAAAACTACAGCACCCAGCTGCAGAAGTGAAGAAACAGACTGACAGAGCCAGCCGGTTACCCCAAAGTCAGCTACTACGGGAGAAGCCCAAGAAAGGAAACAAAACTCCACTAGTCATCACCTACAACCCCCAAGTCAGACCCCTACTGCATATGCTCAGGGATTTACAGCCTATTCTACAAAATGATCTCTCACTCTGTCAAGCCTTGGGAGACAGACCTCTCCTCGCTTACAGACAGCTCTCCAACCTTAAGCAGATACTCACCAGCAACTACAGACCTAACAGAACCATTAAAGCAGGGACATATCCCTGCAATAAACCATGCTGCCAACTTTGCCCACATACCTGCACAAAATATATTATTAGGGTATGTCTACACACGGTTTTGTTATTTCGAAACAAGTTATTTCGATATAACTTATTTCGATATAACCTGTTATATCGAAATAACTTGTTTCGAAATAACAAAATGGTGTCTTCAAAATAAGGGAGTGAAATAGCAGGTCCACAGTGTGGACCTGCTATTTCACTTGGGGAGGGGACTGCAGGCACCCACAGGGTGCAGTGCAAAGGCGCACTGCACCCCGTGGGTGCCTGCAGAGGGCTGCCACGGGACTCCTTGTCTGTTTCTATTGGCTGTGCTGGGATTTCTCTGGGATTTCTCTAGGACCAGGTTCTGTTATCTGTGGCTCCAGATCCACAAGCGGCTCTTTGGCTGCTCCCTTGTGGCTCTGAGCCCCCTGACCACCTCCAGGGGCCCTGGGGGTGGCCTGTGCCAGGCTCCACCCCCCAACTAGGTGGTGTGCAGCAGGCTCTGGGCTCCCTCCTTGGCACTGGGGGACCGTGCAGGGGACCCACTCCTGGTTCTGAACTCCCTCCACCCCAGCCCCGGGCCCTGCAGCTGGCACCCTGGCCAAGCTCCAAGCCTGCCCCCTGCACCCATTGTAGCTCTCAAAACACTTGATCATTGAAGGAATTTTTTTTTAACGGCTGTTCTTATCTTTCAGGTTGCTGACCTCTTCTCTAGGACCCATGCTCTAGGGCATTAACACTCTCCTCTAAGGTTATCACACTTGTCCTGAAAACCTGACTTAATGCCAGATTCTTGTATTCACTGAACGTCATCACTTTTTGATTTACACTTACGACTGTGCCAACAGGGCCATGTTTTTTCTCACCCAGTTTTCTGCTTTACTAAAGTCTCTATCGACTTGCCTCCTGGTTCTGGGGAAGCTGAGCTCTGCTAGTTCCCAGTGACATCAATAAGGGGAGGGATGGTATTGATCATGCAGTACTGCACTGCGCTTCAAAAGATCTCCAGGTTGAATTCCCAATTCTGCCAAGGCTTTTTGGGTAAATCTCTTAATCTCCCAAATTCCTCATCTGTAAAATGAAGATGATAGTATTTCAGTGAATTTCAAAGGCCTCTGACACACAGGAGGTCAGAATAGATGACCTAGGGTCCCTTGTGGTCTTTAATTCAATGAATTAATATTTCCTTTCTTCCATCCTTTGTCTTCTCAATTTAGACTGTAAGATCAGCAGTGCCAGGCTGTTTCTTATTCTGTGTTTGTACAGCACACAAGCACAATGGACTGCTGATCCCGCTTAAGCACTAGTGTAAGACAAATAATAGCAATGATTGGGAAACAGACCCTTAGCAAGTAATGTTTGAAGTCTCTCTCTGTTGTCTGTATTAAATGGAGATCTTTGTTCAGCGTCTGCGTCTCTATTTTGCTTTTTGATGTGGTACCTCGCCTAGAGACTGCAGTTTTCTAAAACACGTAACTAAAGAAAAACACTTGGTACCAACTCATAACAAAGCTCTGCATAAGAATTTAGTGACTATAAACAAAATATGAAGACATGCAAACAATTTTTCAATTAAATGACACAGGGGAGGTGTCCAGATGTGCATTGAGAGAGATGGAGAAGATGGTAATGTGCAATAGGTAGCTAGGAATAGCCTCCAGTATTAAAAATTTAAGCCTGCAACTTGTTCCCAGCTGGAACTATGTATACTTGGAGAGAAATGGCACAAGCACAGGGTAGATCAGCAAATATATGCAAAACTAGGCCTATGGAAGAGAAAGTTTAACTCTTTGTTTCCCTAATGAAACTGAGCTTTAGTTCCAGTATTTTAAGGGGGCTGTAGAAACCCTGCAGAGATTTATCTAATTTCAAAACAAGATGCAACAAGGGGAGTGTTGTAAAGAAATGGAGGGAATGAAGTGTTGAGGTGGGGGACAGGAGAAGTACAGCAGCAGGAATAACAGGAACATTGAGCAGTTTTGAAGATCTGTAATCTCTTGCCTAGCTACTAGCACCTGCTAGTTAACTGCAGGCCTTGGTTGGCAAGTCAGTCTGGACTCTAGAGCAGGGGGTCTCAAACTCACAGCCCATGGGCCACATGTGGTCCCTGAAGTTATTTCCTGCGGCCCAAAAGGACACTTTAAATTTTGTATTATTGCTTTTTGAGAAAATTTAAGCGTGTTTACTTACTTACTCTTTGTCTTCCTGATATCTCCATCCTGAACATAAGTAATTCTTGCTTACTTACTCTTGGCATATACATGTTACTCTTCATTTTTTCATTCTGACTATACTTTGTATCTTTATATGAAAAGGTTTCAGTGGTACAGGCTAACATACTAGTCCTTATGCAGCCCTGGTGGTGATTTGAGTTTGAGATTCCTGCTCTAGAGGGACTTGAAGATGGCATGATAGTAGTTTTATGGAGTAAGGTGATCACTGCATGTGTAGGGAGTGGAATGAGAGGAAAAGAAGCAGACAAGTGAGTGATTATCACATACTCAGGTGCAAGCCAGTTCAGTGAGGGGTTTTCACCACCTGCCCTGCAACTTCAGGGGCATCAGTGTTTTGCTGCTGTAGCTCCCAACCTTGGCGGCTCATAAACAGATGAGCACCCTAACTGTCTATTGCTGCTGTCCTAGTCCAGCAAATCTGACCCTAGCAACCTGTCAGAAGCACTTTATCTACACTCTGGTTTCCAGAAGCCTGAGTTATTGCTTGCAGGGTGACCCCCAACACATGCCCACTTCCAAATTGTCCTCCAAAAGTGAGTCCTACCAAGTCCAGGTACTGACTGGGACACTTGGGTCCTGTGCCTCTTCTGCCCAGTGCTAGTGACGCTCCTGCCAGAGCACTTTTTGCAGGGAAACTTTGTCACAGTTAGTCAGCTATTGAATGACTTACCCAAGGTCCCACAGGAGGCTGAGTTTTGCCAACAGAATTTAGCAGCTTGGGCGTCTAGGAATAAGTTGCAAAATCTGAGCTCTTCTGAAGGCAAAGGCAAAATCCCTTCTGACTTCAAGGGTTCCAAGATCATTTTAAGGCCTTGTTTATGTTAGGAGAAATCATTATATTAAAAAATGGGTTAACTACTCCACCATTTAACATGGACAAGGGTAGTTTTGTTCAAAATCATGTGTGGTTAATCTGAAGGTAGAACTGGACAATGTTGCTTAGATAGGACTGTCCTTGCCCACACTAAGGACACAATCTTGTTAGTTAACACATTTTCTAATTTGGTTCTCAGAGTATAAACCAGCCATCCTTTTAACCTCATAATATGTGAAAATCTTCCCAATGTACAGAGGAGAGACCATTGGACACTTGAGAATCTTGAGGGCATTTGGAACCTGATTCACTTTTTATGGCTCAGCATCTCAATTCTTCTTAAGCAAAATGCATTCCAGGACAGAAGACCCATGATAAGCTCTCTGCAGCACTTAAGCCTTCAATTGAATGTTTGAGTGCTCCGTAAAGCCATTTGCAGCCCTGTAGATTGAAATGAATTTCATCAAACAGAGTAGTGGAGATGGACAAGCCATCTGACTGGGATCTAGGTCCAAAAGTTTGATCGTGTTTGGGTCCTGGCTTTTGGTTCAAGCTGCACTCTAAATAATACTAAACTTCTAAAGTACCTTCCATAAAGGCACTCAGGCAGTATACTAGCAGTTAAGAGTGGACTGGCTGATGGACATGTCTCATTGCTGCTCCAAAGGCACAAAACCAGTTTGCTTAAGCAAAATCTGTAGGTGATGTAGATCCAACTGACCTTTGGATTAACCAGGGAAAAAGACAGTTGGTGGGGAAATTCTATAGTGTGCTGCTGGAGTAGGCCCTTTACATCATGAGCTGCTAGTTGTAAATCAAAAGAGTCTTTGAATGGTGTGTTCTAGGGCCCAGATCAATCCCCAGTTGGCCTGAGGATCAACAGATTTGCAAAAGTTGGGATAAACCATCTCTGCTTCTCCACCTCCTGGCCCTGTAATAAGCACAGCTCTGGCAGAAAAAGAGACTCTAGTCTGTGGTCTCTAAAATAACAATAATAAAAACATCTTTCAGAAGAAAGCCAGACTATGAAAAATTAAACAAAAGTGGCAGCCACAGTAAATGAAAGGTGGTGGTGCAGGGAACAGCGGTACTATTTTAGTATTAGTTTGAGTCTTTCTTACCTATTCAGTGAGGCATGAACCTCACAAAGGTCTAAAGGCCTCGACTTACTAAACCTGCGTGAAGTTCTGAAAGGTTCTCAAGTTATTTTCTTACAGTCTCTCAGATTTTGCAGGGTTGGTTGAGATTCTGAACTCTGTTCCTTCTCACTCTAATGAATGCTCAGCAAAGGAAATAATGAATTCTCTTCTGTCTCTTCATGGTCTGTGATTCTGAATAGCAGATACACACCTCATATGCTGAGTGCAAAATCTGTCCTCCATTTTAAATTAAATGTTGTATAGTTAGATGACCAGAGTAAAACCAATGAAAATAGACATATGTAAGTGGGGTCTGAATGATATTTAGTGAGGCACTGGGGGGAAAAAGACTTCAGGAGCAGACTGTTTGCACAGACACACTTATTTTGCCCAAGTGCACAACATTGTAGAGCTGGTTCGTCAAAATGCTCTGTTGTTTTCCTTGTTGTATAAGTAAAGTACAGCAGAACTGTGCCCTGACTGAGGGGTACCTTGAACTGAACCTCACTTGCACAGTAGGGGATAGGAATGTCAATTCCCAGGGAAGATGAGAAGATAGAGACAAGTTTCTAACTGGAACTGTGGACTCTTCACACCCTTTGACCTGTCCCTCTCAGCATTTAATGATGGTGGTTATTAGATTCAATGAAGAATCTTTATATTCAGGAATTAGGTTTCTTAGAGTTGTCCTCACTGCTGGGCAAGTCTAGGGCGTAAGCCTTTTGCGCGGACAATGAAAGGCAAAAAAACTGCACTAGCAGTGAAGTTCCCCACAACTGAACTCACTGAGAGATAGGTAGAGTGGTGGGACCTCAGAACGTGATGTTATAGTAGCAGGATGGCAGCCAGCACAGCAGTAGCCATGAACCAGTTGCAGAGGTGGCAGCAGTAGAAATATTGTTTAAAGTCCACTTCTCATCTCTAATTCCTGCCCCAGCACCTGGGTTGGGAAGTGAGCCACAGATCTTTGAAATCTGTCTTTTTTGCTGACCTAGGACATCCAATGATGAATGGGTTGCAGCAGCCTCAGAGGAGTGATGTGTTAAGGGATATTTTTGTTTGGACTGTCCCACCACAAGACAAAGGACAATTCCCAATGCACTGCGGGGTTGAGTTATTTTTATGGTTACATGCTTTTGAATGTGGTTGTGGTGTTTTCCCAAATTAATGTTGGATTCCCTTTCCTTATCTCTTTAGTTATACACAGACTCAGGGCTTGCAAGGGGGAAATACTGCCTCCTAGCAGTGCCCAGATTACGAGGTGGAAGCCCAAGCCAGTTCTGCTTTCTATTGTTCAGTCTCTTGGAGTTCTACTCAACCTCGTCTTTGTCATTGTTGACACCACCTGGCTGAAGGATTACACATAAAAATGAATCCAAATTCTGCTGTCTCTGACACTACTGCAATCTGCAAATAATTATTTTACTGCACCTTCAGTCAGGTTATTTCTGGACCGAAAGTGCTACATTTTAGAGCTCGAGTGAGTCAGAATTAGCTGGAAATAACCCTATTCACAGGTCCCAAGTGCCTAAAACTTCACCATATAGGTCTGAGGACAGGTCTTCAGTGACAGCAGCAAATTTGCCCACTGTCAGATGGATCTTTTGAATCAACTGATTGGGTATGTGAAGACCCACTTAGCAGATCAGGAGGCCAATCTTATAAGAAGACTCCTGAGTCAGAGCGAAGGCATTTCCCTCCAACTCAGTGCAGTGAAGACACCACAGTAAGTATGCAGTAGACAATCAGAGGGAGATACACAAGTTATTTTAAGTACTTTGCATATCTTCCTTTGATTGGCACTGAAATTGCACTGCCCTACAGACCAGAGCTCAGTCTGATCTTGTGTCAAGTTCTGTACTGATGTAGCTTCTGTGACTTCTAGGGGAGCTGTTTTTAGTTTAGTCTGGTGAGAAGAAAAGCAGGCACACAGTTTTTCCATCTAAAAAGATTCCATTTCTCTACAGTATCGTTGGTGATCCCTCAAAAGATGGATGATCTCTTTCACAAAGGTTTGTTACATGGGTCCTTTAGTGACTAGTGAATCTGATTTTAGAGTTGCAGACTCATTGGTAGATATTGCAGTTAATGCTGGAAGGCACAGTTGCCATGATTGCTGAATGACAGCTGTCTCTCCTTCCTTTTCTGGCATTTTTGTGCAGCCAAGGTAAGGTAATATATCTCTGAAGGGGTTATTCCTTTTCTGACAAGTCTTTGTCAGGGAAATGAAGTTCCTCCTTCACTTTGGTGGGTCCTGCACTTCCCTCTAGTGGAGGGTCTGCTTTCCTCAGGCCTCCAAATCTGTGAAAGGTCCTTTGCCCACCTTTGGCAGGGCTTTCTTCCTTCCTCCAGTCTTTGTACCTGCAGGTCGTTTCCTGCCCAGCATTCTGCTCCTTCTCCAGACCTGCCTGCCTTCCAACCAAACCTTGCCTCTTCTCACACACTCCCATAGCTCGCCTCACTCTCACACTCCTGCTAGCCCCTTTCTCTGGAGGGGTGGCTTTTTAACAAGTCCTGGGTGAGATCTTGATTAGCCCAGGTGTGCTTATTAAGCTGCAGTAACCACTGCTCAGCTCCAAGGGAAAAGGGATTTGCTAATCCTGGGGCTAATATATTGGCTTTCTAGAGCTCTCTGGAAACTATCCAGTCTGCCCCTGTCATACCAGTTAGCCCTGTCTGGGACTGCTGTCTCTGAGCATATGATGACAATGCCACATCTCTTGAAGAGACTGCCATAAGTCCAATACTGGATGCCAATGCCAGGCTCAGATTAGCATTTTCATAGCTTCTAGAAAAATAGAGAAGAAAGTAGGTGCCGATACACAACATTGCTTCATTGGCAATAAAAACTGCTTTGAGGGCACATGCGGTATAAAAGATGTACAAAATATTTGTTGGCACTTTGTATAAGAGTGACATGCACCAAATATTGTCTCTTTGATGTGCTCTCAAAATCCCATTGACGTGGTGTGAATACCTGAAGCAGTGGAAGAACAGAATTCTCTTTTTAACTCTGGGCCCAGTCTTGCTGTCCTTGAACACTAACAAGTCCCATATTTCATGGTTTGGGGTGCATGTTAAAAGTCCTTTTTGACGAATGCACTGCAACCCCCCTCACCAATATTTCTGACACCTGAATCTGATACGTCATATTTCCTATTTGTACTGCATTTTGGTATAAGCTCAGATGTGCAGTTCCTTAGGGCAGTGGTTCTCAACCTTTTGCGAATCACAACCCACCTGGTGGTGTATTGTGAACCTACAGGACACACCAGCCCACTGCCCCCAAGTCAAATCCAGCCATCTCTTTGGCTCTCTGCAACACACTGCTGTGTATTGACACAGTAAAGTGTTCCAAGTCATTGGTTGAGAACCACAATACTAGGGTTTTCTTTTCCCCTAGATTTGTACGAATTTCTTTGTTACTCAGAAGCCAGCCTTTTTAACAACAGTACGCTTTACTAGACTTGCCACATAGCTAAATGCAAGCATAGATTCCATGCCAGAATTAAGAAGAAAGAAGATAAATCACAAGAACTCTGTTGAGTGCAATGTCCTAACACAAGGAAAGCAAATCATATTCAGCTCTATATTTAATACCTCAACATAATTTTGTAATTACGAGAGACCTGCTGCATGCTTTAACACAGATGCAATTGTAAATAAAACCAATCTTTTCTAACCCACAAATTCTGTTTACTGTGAAAAGTTTATTTTTGTTTGTGAAACTTTCAGAATAAGCTAGAAACACTATTGCTTCAGTCCTCAAATACAGCTCTGTTATAATGAGATGAAAAGTTGAACTCTTAGCACTCAACTGACCAAAACAAGTGAAGTGAAACCTAGATAAAGCAAAATATAACTTGCCCAAAATAACAAATGCCACCTGGGGTTAAAGGTACTGTAGCACATAAACCAAATAGCTTTCTACTGGGGAAAAATAACTAATATTTAATGTATGCAGAGTAGTTTTAGCTGTGTTGGTCACAGGATTTTGGCAAGCCAAGGACTATGTCTACACTGGGGGACTCAGTTAAGTGAGCTTAACAAGGTCAGCTTTAAATTGACTTAAAGTCAACCTTGTTAAATCGACTTACTACACTAGTAGACATATTCCAGGTGTTGGCCCCACCCTAGGCTCCAATCCAGCTCTGGGGCCTGATTTGGCTCCCGCCACATCCAGCAAGTGGCTCAGAGTCCGATCTGGGCCTGAGCCTCCTACTGCAGGTGGGAGGGGGCTCAGAGCTGGCTCCTACCACTGCAAGTGGCCGGCAGCTTGGAGCCCAATCTAACTCCAAGCCACCTGCTGCAGGCAGCAGGGGCTCAGAGCCAGCTCCTGCCACTGGTGGAAATTTAGACTTGGAGTTCCTTAGGTCGACTTAAGGGAGGTTAAGTCAACCTGAAGCTCCAGTGTAGGCATACTGCAGTTGGGCGAGGTACTTATTAGGCTGACATCTGTTGGTGAGAAAGGCATGCTTTGGAGCCACCCAGCATTCTTCAAGTCTGAGGAAGGTACTCTGGGTCACAGCTAAATGCAAGGATTGTTTAGCATTAGTAGTCAGCACTTGGTAATGGACCATTCAAGGTAGAGCCTGGGAGCTTAAATTCATAACTCTACTAGACACTAAAAAAATGGACTAAACAAAGACAGTGGATTTATGGCTTATTGCAACAATCTTTTTCAATTTGCATTTAGCTGTTACACTTGGAGTACTTTCCCTGGAGCTGAAGAAGAGCTGTGTGTAAGCTTGAAAGCTGGTCTTTCACCACCAGAAGATATTATGTCCTCCACCTTGTCTCTATAATATTTAATGCTCATTTGCTGTATTTGCTTCCATTCTCAGAACCTGTGATGACTATATTACAGTAATGTCTAGAGACTCCAACCAAGATCAGTGCCCCATTGTCCCAGGCACTATACAAACACACGGCTGGAACCAGCCCCTGCCTTGAAGAACTTACAATCTAAATAGGTAAGATAAAGGGTAGGAGGGGTAACTGAAGCATGGAACGGGGAAAGGATTTGCTCAAGACCTCTCAGCAGGTCGGGGCAGAACTGAGAATTCAAATGGGGGTCTTCTGGGTCCAAGATTAATGCCTGAAGATCTCTTCCTCTTCCTAGCTAGTACAGTGTAATTTTATCTTCATGGCAGTCTTATATTCTGGATTGTGCAGCAAGTGGTGTTGTCCCCATTTTACAGATGAGAAATCAGAGGCAGATTTGAATATTTTGAATATTTATTTAAAGCTGTTTGTCATGGCTATTTAGGTTAAGAGCTGGCTGGGGCAGTGACTGTCTGTGTTCTGTGAGCCACCTGGCAGACTTCTGGAGAACAGATAGGTAGTAAAACAGAATAGCCAAAATGACTGTAGGGCTACACTGTGCAGTTGGTGCTAAGGATTCATGGCTACCTGTCCCCAGATTATACCCATGTGTGGGATGACTGAAACAACTATTACTTCCATATTATAGGGACACCATCAGTTTTTAAATCTAGGCTATTTTTAAAAAGGCCTAAAGTATCTTTAGTCATTCAGTCTTTGAGTGTGAGTGGTATTGCAATCACATTTTCCTCCGTTTAAAATGTTTCCTCCCCTCCCCTTTGTGTGTGTGTGTGTGTGTGAAAGACTTTCAGGCAGAGTTTTGGAAGGGATCTAAAACTTAATGTTTCAGGGTTTAAGATGGCATAAGAGATAAGGATGAGAACGTGAAAGGGACCAACTCATATCTCCCTAGAGTGAGATCTTTTGCATCACTTTCCAATGCTGAAGAGTGTCAGACATATGACACAGGACAAGATGGTCCTCAGGTCTGATCCTATATGGTTATAGAGACAGGCCATGGGCCCCTCAGAGAAAGACTGGGAGGGATGGCTGTGCCTGGATGGGTGGAGCCAGAGTCTTCCTGTCCATCAGACCAGAGTTGGAGTTGGAACAGGAAGTATAAAGTGAGAGTCCAGGAGCTCAGTCTGGACCAATCATCTGAAGTGGAAGGACGTCATTTCCACTCGCTCCAGAGCCCTGGCCATACCACTGCCCAACTGAATAGCTACCTGGAGCCTGGAGCCCTGAGACCCTGCCAGAGCTGCCGTCCATTGGAGACCCAGGGGAGTCGCCCATAGCCAGAGGCGCCGAGGAAGTACCATAGCAGCCTGTCTTCAGAGACTTGAGGACACTACCAGCTGCCCGGGACCTGGAGGAGCTGCGATCTGACAATAATTCACTGGACTTACTGCCCCCTGAGAATACTGAGGGGCTGTGGGGATCACCAGATCCAGTACCACTGGGTAGGAAGTAGCCCAGGGGAGCTGGGCAACAAACCAATGGCCATGTGGCCAAAGGCCAAATCAGCACATTGTAGCTGGAATCACACTGAGTCCGTGGCAAGGTCTGCCATGGATAGGGACCTGGGCTGGGATGCACTGTGTTTGGATTGGCCTGTGTCAATCTCCTCCTTCATATACAACCCCTGGAGTGGTTTCCTGATGCTGATCTGGAAAGCCTGCCCGGGGGTCTCTAGACTGTGTGCCTGCCCCAGGGCGAAGACATACCCCATGGACTTGCCCACTGAGGACTAGAGATAACTTGGTCATCCACCCTCTCTGGGGCTCTGCTATTGACAGCTGATCCTCTTGGCCCTGCAGAAGGAATCTGGACTTCTGCAACCCCACTAATTCCTCTGTGATTGACTCGTTCCTGCAGGAATGTGGTAATGAGGGGGTGTGGCCTTTCTCCGGACAGACAGGGAGTGATATACTGATGCTTTACAATGGCAATGCCACCTGAACAGGGGAAATTGCCTGCTTGACTCTCTGGGGGAACATTAAAATTGACAATGAACAAAATTCCTGATGCCAATGTGAGTCTTTCCATTGACTTCAGTGGGCACTAGATACCTCCTCCTTCCTCCCAACTGCTATGAAAGGCACAGAGGCTGGGATCCTGCATCCATAGTCATGCAAACCAGCACACCCCTTGAATTCATTAGTGCCTGAGCATACCCAGAATAGTCAGTCTGAGAAAGATCAGATGTCAGTCCTGTGTCACATGATGCACTATGGGCTTTGATCTGGGTGATTTTTCTGTTCACCTTTGCAATGTCAGTATGTGATTTGATGCCAGTTATGCCATGCAAGGTTCCCTTATGAATCACTTATCGTTGTGGTATCATGTTTCCTGCAACATCATGTATGTGCACAGCTGTGAAGAATGTTTCTGGGTTTTTTACATGTTTCAGGGGGGAGGGAGACAGTCAGAGCTATTTCCCAATCAGCGTTGCAAGCATATACCCAGAGAAAATAAAAAAGACAATGAGGCTGTCTAAGTGCCTGAAGCACCTCACCCCAGGAAGACATGGAGGGGCATAAAGATTTCAAAACAAATGCAGAACCTTAAATTTGAACAGGAAGAAGCTGATGGCTTTGGCCAGATAAACACCATCTTGGAAGTGACTGGAAGATTCTGAGCCTATCCATGTCGCCAGGAGGGTCTGAGCTGACTGAACAGCACCAATCATCTGTCTTGTGGGTAAGCATGAAAGGATGAGACTGAAGAGTAATCATGGAATAGCATTAGTAGAAAAGCATATATTTTTTATACCTTTTATTTACTTTTAACTCCTGACTTCTTTATTGAATGATGATGCATTGATTTGCTATATACCCAGTTAAAATCACATTCTAATCAGTAAACTAGTGTGTGTTTTATCTACAGCTGTTTAGACAGTAGACGGCGTGAAGTAGGGAAGCTGGGCCAATCCATTTCTACATCAAATGGATGGACAAAGGTCTGAGTCTGTGGTGATTGGAGGCAAAAGGTCCCAATCCCTGTAGGATGAGAGTTCTCGGTGGGATGTCTGAGGACTGAGAGTGCTCGCTTAGGTCCGATAGGTGAACAGAGGACGCATGCCCTCTGCTTGGGACCAGTTACGTGTGGAAGGCTAGCATGGACTGACTCAGGAGTGAGTAACCACCTGGCAAAGTATAGGGTAAGTGGGTTCAGGAGTGGAGATAAGGGGCCACAGCACCACACAAGACCAGATTCTGGGACCAGCCTATCGCACCTGCCAACAAAGCCACATGGTTTATTGCATGGAGTCCTAGTGAAGTCAATGTCACAAAGTCTGTCAACATGGCTTCTCTTCAAGGACCGGGTCCTCAGTGTGTCTTTTTTACCTCATTTTAATAGGCATGCTTGGATTTCAAAGAACACCTTCATATTAAAAAAAAAAAAAAAAAACCTATCATGGTTAAAATCCATTTGAATGGGATTCATTGGTGGCTCTCTGAACATCAGAAGGGACAAGCAAATTGCATCTGGATGCCTGGTTATGATATAAATTGCATATCTATCCTATTTATTTTAATAATGATACGGAGGAACAGACCTACACCTCAGACCCATTGCAGCATTTTCGGCTTTCCACTCCTGGATTTTGCAAGTACAATGAATGTGTCTCCCAAGACCAGCTCATATGAGTTTGACAAGATAAACACATTCCATGGAGAACATCTTAAACCTTTTGTGTGTGACAGTAGCTTTTCACACCATTTAGTTGCTCTATGTGCTAAATAATGCTGCAGGTGGGTTCTTGCAGTGTGACAGTGACAGATTAAGAGCTTTGGTATCCAATGAGCCTTGGATATGCCTCCTGTTAAACATGAGTCTTAACAGCAGGATTAATAAAATCAGAAATCGGGACAGCTTTCCGTGTATGACTTAATTTAACTCTCGAGCCTGCTACTGTTGAAGTGAATGAGCAACGTGCTGGGTAAAAATCAAGCCACTTCCTCAGTAGCCTAATTATGGATTTAGAGGAATGATTCTAGCCATTGTTCCCTCTAACGGGCCAACGCAACTGAGCAATGTGTTGCTTGCTGTGCGGGCCTGATCCTGACCGCCTTGGCCTGATCCTGGTCCCCCCTCAAGCTCTGCTGCCTGCCCAGCCTCACTGCAATGGAGAGGAGCAGCCAGTGCAGCCTACCCCCAGCGGGCCACACCTCCCCGGGGGGGCAGAGGGGGCTGGCGCTGAGCTCTGGCGTGCGGGGTCGGGGCCCCGAAGCAGCCCGCCCTGCTCCCAGAGAATTTGGGCCACTTCACCCCCAGCCCCCCCTGCCCGAATGGGCCTGCTCTATGGCTTGCGGGTCCAGAGGCGAAGAGGCCCAAACTCTCTGGGAGTGAGGCAGGCCACTCCAGGGCCCCGACCTCGCACACCAGAGCTCGGCACCAGCCCCCTCCACCCCTGGGGAAATGCAGCTGGCTGAGGGTAGGCTGGGCTGGCTGCTCTGCCCTGCTGCAGTGAGGCCGGGTGGGCAGGCGGGTGGAGCAGCCTCCTGCCCCCATTCCCTCACCTCTGGGAGTTGGAAGAGGCCCTTCACTGGCCACCGGAGTGGTGCTGACAGGCCCCCAGCCACTCCTCCGACCAGGGGAGCTCTCACTGAGCCTGCACAGAGGGTCTGCGCAGGCTCAGTAAGAACTGACTCTGATCGGGAGTTTTAAAAACTCTTAGCTCAGAGTCTCTCTCCCCGCAGGGACTGCAGCTGCTGGCCACACACAGCTGGCAGCCTTCCCTGCACCAGGCAGCGTCAGGGGCTGTGCGGCCGCACGGCCTTGCAGCTTAGAGGGAACATTGCTATAAGCCCCCTAAATTCTGGCCGAAGTGCTTGTGCCTGCACAGTGAATCAGTTGCAGAAGCTTAGAAGTCAGAAACCTGATTCCCATTGGCATGCTCCAAACCAGTACTTTTTTGAGACAGGCACAGAACAGACAAGGAAAAACCTTTTTGGTCCTGAAGGACATGTTAGCATGAGTAATAATACAATGAAAACTTGAGCCAGGTGGAAAGATATATTATTTCTGCTGTCCTTCCCTCCCAAACCTCCGTGTTCACAAGAAACATATTCAGGGAATTGAATGCATCTTACCAGACTTGCTAAACAGTGGCTAGTTTCAAGTAATATAATCCCTTGCATTAAGCAAGAGCTAAGAGAAATTACAAATTCCATCAAGTGGTTGCTGGTTGAGTCAATTAACATAAAACAGGAAGCATTTGAGATGATCAGATAAAACAACTAGGTAGAATGAACCCAAAAGTCTTTATTCTCATAAAGACTGAAATCAAGGCCCTACTGAGAATGGCAAAATAGCCTACACTGACGTAACCAAATGTAATATTACTCTGTTGTAGGTAAATATGATTGGTTCTTCAGTGTTTAGTAAGTAGTACAACTAACTTATCGTGTTGCTGTTAAATAGCTGCTGCACTGCAACCCAAAAGAAGCAATTTTTGTGTTTGTTTGGGTGTAGAAAAAGCACATGGCATTGGGTTAGAACTTGGCTAGGCAGTGGTATGGCTGGGGCTCTAGAAGCAAAGGAGATACATCCTTCCCCTCTGGGGGCGCAGCCCAAACTGAGCTCCAGAGCTCTCCTCTTATACTTCCTGTCCTGCCCACTTCTTCCAATATGACAGACAACAGGGTTCTGGCTCTACCTACCCGGGGGTGGCCCATCCCTCCCTGCCAGAATTAGTTACTATAGAAATCAAAAGATAAACTTACAAGCTAATTTCTTAATTTTTTCCAAGCTAAAGGATCTTGAAAATGACAGAAGACTTTTTTCCTTACCCACTAGCTTACAGCAGCTTTCCAGCTAGCACCCCTCCCATTGTTGCCAGAAGGAAAGCTTCCTTTGTTCCTTCAAGAATTGTAGGTGCCATGAGCAGAGACTGGTGGGGAGGGAGGTGATGAGTAGGTCACTGTCTCTCCATTTTGATACTTTGGCTCTTTGTACTGAAAAAAATCTTTGCAGGGTGTTGGGGTCAGGTAGTTCCATGGCATGGGTGTGCTACCAGATGTCCTTCCTGTGAATTGAAATTTCTTGTTTACAGCGCCTCTGCTGGTGAATCAACAATTAAGCTTGTAACGGTCTTTTAGGATAGGCTCATGTAGGCATAGCCCATATGGATCTTGACACACAGCTGTCAGTGAGGAGTGGGTTGAAATCAGCAGGTCTCATGCTTTAGATGACAGTAGAGTTGCTTCTCTGAATCACTGGGGTCATGACCTGATGTATTCTTCTACTACAAAAATGAAGTGAATAGTTCTTGGTCTGCATCTCTTTTTGCTGAGGAGAGGAACTATATCACAGAAATTGTGGCACAGGACAGAGAACGTGAACTACTCAAACCAGTGCAGGATGAGGGTAGTGGGTGAGATCAAGTTTCAGGGAATTAGTCAGTGAATTAAACATCTCTTTTGCCTTCACAATACATCCACCTATCAAATATGGGATATTTGCTTCAGTGAAAGAGACTGATCTGAGGGAGATCACTTCAAGGGGAGCCTCTCTTTCTTCTCCTGCTCCCAAGCCTATCCTAAAAGGCATTAGAAATGGCCCACCATTACCACCAGAGACATCATCCACTCCACAACACTTTGTCCTGAACATTTTTTGGAGTTTATCTGTTGGTGAAGATTTCACTTCTGACTCAATGAGATGATTGTGACTTGAAGTCTGGGATTTCCGAAAGAGCTGGTGGAGAATGTGTGCTCTCATGGTGCTAACATTTATGGAAGAGCAAACTATTACTGACAGGGTTGCAGCATATTAAGAGCCTAGCCTGCTGCATCCAGTTTCTGAAAATGGGCTGAGAAGAAGAGTGATCAGATCAATATTATTAAAATGCCATGTGGCATTGAGATAGAAGATGACATCGGAGCTCAGATTCAACAGCTGGAAATCTAGAAAGCCATGGTAATAAGACGTTAGACCTAGATGGCAGAAATCTCACAAGATCAGCTTTTCTCGTGCAATTGGTACCATCCATTTTCTCATGAATATGTTTGTGCAAAAACTTCCACAAACATATCCTCCTTGCTCCAGCTAGAATATTGGCTCCTTCTAGGTTTGAGTTGCAGCCCCATATAGAGCTCAATTTCTACTGAAACTCCAATCCTGAGCCTCACTACACTGAGAAGGTTCTGCATTCAAGGCTCTGCATTGCTCCCCCATATCTGTTGCTAATCATTAGTTCTAGCACTAATTTGCTGGATGCCCTTGGGCATGTCATGTGTGGCCAGACTATGAACCACTTATTCCCATTAATAAGAAGTTCCATGCCTGAGTAATCCCAAGAAAGTCAATAGACCTACTCAGGTGCATAGGTGCCTAAGCTGTGTGAGGGGCTGGTCACCAGATAGGCCATAAAGAGAGGCTGGTTCAGCAGCTAGGAAGGTAGAGCAAGATTCAGAAGCCCTTGGTTCAGTTTCTTGTCTCTCTACAGTCTTCCCATGTGGCTTTGGGCCTCAGTTCCCTATTTGTGAAATAGGAATAATAGCCCTGCCCTTCCTCACAGGAATGTAGTGAGGGAAAATGCATTAAAGATTGTGAATTACTCAGATACTCTGCAAAAAAGGACCATAGGTATAGATTAACCTTGTTATGCTCCACCCTACAGTGGTGTTATGAGACTTATGATTGAAGCACCTGGTGATCTATGATTGAAAGGTGTTCTAGGCATGCCCATTATTATAATTGTTCATCTTTTTGCTGCTTTTGGCAGCTAGAGGTGAGGACACATTTTATAGATGGCAACAGACCTGAAATCTAATGCAAAGCAGTCTCTTCCAAGCAAGCAGGAACTCCTGTAAGCCGAAACTAGGTCCTGCAACCAGCACAGGAAGAGATGCAAGGTCTATTTCTTTCTGTTCTTTGATTATTATTGTATTGAAAACAAAACTGTGTTTGGAGAAGTTCAAACAAAATAGAGCTTGAGAATGTGCACTGAGCAAATAATACCACCAGGAGGGGAATGTGTATAATACCTTAAATTTCATCATTAACCTTGGAGAAAATAATGATCACAGTATTAGCATAGCTGAAGGATATGAAATACATTCTGTCAGAGGATGAAAGATATCTCAGCCTGTACAGAGATTGGGCTCTTAAAGCACAGGCTGGGAGAAAATGGAGGGGAAGAATGTGGGCCAAAGAGCCAGGTACAAATGTGACCGGCTGCTCCCTAGATCCGGTCCAGTGTGCCTCTGTGACAGCCCCACCAATTCACTCATGAACCCCGCTTTGCCAAATGACCACTCACTCCTTATTCAGCCCACTCCAGCCTTTGGCATGCATTCGGTCCCAAGCAGTGGGTGCATGCCCTCTGGCTACTTGAGGAAGGGTCCCCAAGTGAGCACTCCTAGCCCCAGTTACCACACCAGGAGCCACTGGCTACAGAGATTGGGACCACTCTCAATCACCATACACTTGAGTCCATCCATTTAACCAGGAAATGAATTGCCCCCAGCATTCTTCACTCATACCGTCTAAAGACCACACAGCTTTAGATAAAACAGCTATTAGTTTATTGATCAGATTAAAATTCAAAGTGATAATATGGCCAATCAAGATAGAAGCATAATATAAATGTCAGGCGAGACCACAAGGAGATAAAAGGCAAAACATGCATAGTAACCTAATATCTCTACCTAAACTGACCTCATAGTCCAAGTTTCTGCTCAAGATGTTTGGCTGTCAGAAGTTTGTAGAGCCAGTCTGCCTGAAGGCAGGCAGGGCTCAGATCTTGCTTCAAGTTGTTTGAAGATGGAGATTCCCAGGCAAAAAGCCCCCAATCCATCCAATTGTCTCCCTTTGTTCCAGAACTCCCCAGACCCTTCCCTTTCTGGGCAGAGGTGATCTCTTTGTCTGGTCTGAGCCAGGGAACTCAATTAGCATATCTTTGTTACCTCCTCCAGGTACTTGCTTGCTTGTAGTGAGACAGCTCTGTCTGCCTCCCACCCCCCAGGGCCACTTTACACATCTGTACACATGCATGAGGTTACAGGGAACATATCATTATGGTAATCATGTAGAATAGGCTATGAGCATCCATAAAGAAACACTGCATGGAGTCATTGGCAACAAATCATACAGTCACCGTGTACAAGTGAACAGGAAAATCATATAGATCATAACCCAAGGTGCACAGGTGTGCATCCGATAACAGCGAATACTTTAATTTGTAATTTGCAAAAGTTAATATTATTCAAAGTTTTCCACATGGAAGAACTTCAGGCAGTAGCATTTCCCTGGCTCCCTAGGGTGGCCAAATGTCCCGATTTTACAGGAACAGTCCTGATACTAAGAGCTTTTTCTTATATGGGCACTTAATGCTCCCTTCCCCCTTCTTGATTTTGCACACTTGCTATCTGGTCACCAGGGCCGGTCCTACCATAGAGGCAACCTAGGCAGTCACCTAGGGAGCCAAACACTAGAGAACTATGTCTTGCTGCACACACCCATGTAACCCAGTGTGCAGAAGGCAAGCAATTTTTTCAGCTCACTCCTCCCCCCACTGCAGAAAAGGTAAGTGCTAGGAGGGGTGCTAGGGACAGGTTTGGGTGGGCTAGTAGGAGTGCATGGGAGAGAGGCTCAGCCAGCTTGCTCGCCCAGAGTAGCCTGCAGCCCACTGCACCAGCTGACCCACCTCTCAACTCGGTGCACCAGCCAGCTCACCACTTGACCCTCCTCCTGCTGCCCGCAGCACCAGCCAACCCACCAACTGGCCTGCAAGCTGCCACTCAGCCTGAACTCCTTGTCTGGCTTGCCACTTGGCCAGGCTGGGGCGGGTACCAAAATCAGAGGTGCCTGGGGCACCAAAAACCCTTGGGCCAGCCTGGCTGGTCACCCTACCTGCACAAGCCCTGTGGCTCCAATGCATCCATGACTCCGCTAGGATGCCTTGCATTTATTAAGGAGTAGCTGGACTGGATTCCTGGCTAGGGCCATAGTGAGAAGTAGGAGTCCCCTTACTGTCTTACACAAGATATTGGACTTGCTGTGCTCCCCCTTCAAAACAAGGTGGAGAAGGTGGGCAAAGTGTCTCTGCTCCTCCTTCCCTCCCTCCCTAACATACCAGCCTGCAGAGTTTTGCCAGCAGAGAGGAAGAGACATATAGTTATTTGCTGCTAAGACAGGCCAGAAGCAAATTATTATCCCCTGGAGCTGCATGGAGAGCGAGTGGGATTGTGACTTATTTCCTATTCTAGGATGCCCTTGGGAGTGATGTGTCTGTGAACTGCCTCTCATGATGGCTGTGTCTAACCCTTATGATAGGCCCAGTCCTGTCTCTCTTACACATGCTATTGTTCCACAAATCATCTCAGTGAAACCAGTGACATTAATTATGGACTCAGGTCCCTCTCTCCATGTGATTAACGGACACCAACTCAGGCCATGTATGTGTTAAGAAAATTCTTGGCCTATCTACTTCCATTCTCATTGACCTGCCATCTCTCTCTAATCGCCGAGGCACTCCTTTGAGCACGTTCTTGAGGGAAGGCAATGACAACTCTCAGAAAGATATGCATTTTTTTCTCAAGTCACTTGATCAGGACAGCTATGTCTACACTTAGAACCTTAGTTTGAATTAACTGAATTTGATTTAGTCAAGTTGAACTAATAATGATTAGTTCAAATTCAGTCAATTTGAACTAACATGGCCACACTAGGAAAACTAATTTGAACTAGCAAGTCCATGGACAGGACTTGCTAGTTCAAACTGAAAGAGGGACACCATGGGAGGTGTGGCAACACGGCCCCCAAGAAGGGCCATGCCACCAGCCAATCCCCTGCCGGGCTCCAGCCCTCAGAGCCTTGCACAGGGAAAAGTATCCCCTGCCCAGGTCTTGCTTTGGTCTCCTGGATCCCTTCCCTGCGCTGGCGAGCACAGCTGGAACCACATGTGGAGATCCTGTCCCTGCACCCAGGGATCCCATCCTGATCTGGGGAGTGTGGCTCCAGCTGGGCACGGGAGTCCCATCCCCATGCTGGTGAGCGCAGCTGAAGCCGTGCGCTGGGTGGAGGTCGCCATCCTCTGTCTCAGACAGGGGACAGGGACCCCATAGCCCCCGGCCAGATCTGGCTGGGTGGTGGTGGGGGCGCCTTTGGAGCTGTTTGCCCCAGGTGCTGGAGGGCTGGGCTTCCTTCCAGGGTGCCATGCACACTGGGAGGAAGGTCAACCCATGTCAATTCAAACTAAGTTTAGTTTGAATTAACAGGGCTACACACCGTTAATTCAAACTAGACAGTTTGAATTGACAGGTGCTTCAAAGTTACATGAGGTTTTGTAAATTCAAAGTGTCCTCTCTTCATTTCGACCTAAGGAAAGCCTTAGGTTGAATTGGGAAATCCCTGTGTTGCCATGCCTATTTTTAAATTCAACCTGTTTATTAGGTCAAATTTAAGTGTGTGTGTGGACATACCTGACCTCAACTGAGCATCTTAATCTGCGCAATGACAGAAAATGTTGTGGTTTAAACAATGATCCCCCACACAAGCAGATCCAGAGGAGGATGAAATCCATCTCCATAGCTCAGGTGAGCCCTGCATGGAACATCCCACATACCAGTTTGGGGTATTTTAAAGCGTATTTTGAACTAGAGGTATTTGAGTCTTATTTTCAATCATCTGGAAACACCGGGTGTCTGTGCTGTGCAAAACACTGAGACAGGCATGGCCTCTGTGAATTTCCCTTTGGTTCACAAAACAGTTTTTGCTTATGAAGCCACCAGAGCTCCAAGCTAAAACTCAGCCACAATAATCACAAGGGTGTTGACCATTCCCCATGTGGAGGGATCCTGCTAAATATCTGCTCTACAGTTGGCAGGTGCATATGTCATTCAAGCCATTGTTATACTGTCACCTAGTGGCCAGATGTTTCTAGCCAGAACAACAAAGTCCATTTTGAGGCAGCTATTCATGTAGTTTGGTAAGGAAGGGAAATCAGTGTATTGTGAAGGTTGAGTACCTCAGTGCTATGATGAGACAAAAGGCTACTTAAATGCTGGTCATTAATGTCCTCTGTTGTTTCTGAAAGTCAGCCAGAGTTTTTGCATTACGGCCCCCTGGCATCTCTCTGTTTGCCCCATGAACTCCAAGGGTGCTATTCTCTCCTCTCCCTTTATTTTAGGGGGTTTAGGTTTACAAACCCAGGTCTTTGGAGTTATCAGGCAATAGCCTTACCCTCAATACCACCATGTTGATGAGGGAAGGGCAGCTAACACCCCACCAATAGTGGCTACCTCTTCTGACTCAGCTGAGTCAGATGACTAGGAACAGACTGCTCATTGGACTCCTCTTTATATAAAGCTTACTTTTCCTGTCCCACCTCTTTTCAGAGCAACCAGTTTGTAGGTCTGCTACTGACCATACACATCCTGAAATCATGTTCCTGCTGCCTGGCCTGGTTCCTGCTTCCTCATGCTAATTTCAGTTACTGTCTCTTGTTTTAATTCCTGGGTGCAATTCCAGTTTAATCGTTGGTGTAATGCTGATTGTGTAAATCTGGCACCAACCCTTGGCCTGGCTCTTATCTCTGGATTGACCCAGGGTATGGCTATGACCTTTCAACCTTATTCCACCCTCGTGCTGATCATTAGAACCAACTGCTCCATTACTGGCCAGAACAACCATCAAGTCCTGGCCTGTCGGGGGGGGCGCCCCCCATATCAGAGCTTTTGTAGTGCCCCCCCCCCCCCATTTCCTTTAGATTGTTCCCGGTTTCACTCACCCATGTTTCAAAATCCCTTTTGTATGGGATACAGATGTCAGTGCTTAGAGGTGGTGGTGCAGTATTTGCATAAGATGCATCCAAAATGGTAGCAAGGGGACATAGCTTGTCCTACAGCCAGCCCTCTCAGTCCCTGCTTAGACCCTCTCAGTCTTCTCTGGGGCTCCTTGCTGTTTCTTGGACCAAGTATGGACACCTCACCACCAGGGCTCTTGCCCTGTCATTGCCCCAGGGATCTGAGAGTCCACAGGAGCAGATTGCTGCCCCCAGGCAGAAAAACAGAAGCTCTGGGACCAAGCTCTACAGAGTCAGAAGAAAAATTGTTTCTTGCAGGAGCGTGCTATGGTTCAGATGTCCAGTCCCTGAATAACTCGTCTGGAGAGACGTCATGGCATGCACAGTAAGTTTTGTAGTTTCCTTGCCCAGTGCATCCTGTTTTTGCTCCAGTTTCTGAAATATGTCTCTGATGGAGTTACAGTGGGACTAGTACTGATCATGCTTACTGGGGAGGCCCTGGCCTGAACTTGGTAATGCTCTTGGGGTTTAACATTTCTCAGTTGGAAAGACCACAAAATCACATTTCCTTCATGATGTCCTCTTGTTCCAGCCTTCACCTGAAAAATACACTGTATAATCAGAGACCTCCTACTACCTACCCACACAGTTATGCATTTCTAGGCCCCAGTCCTGCCTTTTGGATCCACACCTGCATAGCTCTCCATTGTCTTCAAAGGCAGCACTCTAGCTATGTGGATGCAGGATTGGGACCAAATAACAAACTGCTGACTGAGAAAGGAACAAAGCAAACTACAGAGTTTCTGTAGTCACCTGATGTGTGTGTACACTCTTTTTTCTTTTCTTTAGGCATAAGCTTTCATGGGCTCCAACCCCCTTTGTCTGCTGCAGCTTTGTCAGAGGGGTTGGAGCCCACAAAAGCTTATGCCTGAAGAAATTTGTTAGTCTATAACATGGCACAGGACTCTCATTTTTGCTGTACACGGACTAACATGGCTATCACTCTGGATATTTCTGATGTACACAGTGTGACAAAGCAGATTCTAGGTCCCTGTGGGTTGTGCACTTTTAGGGTTTGTGGATCACCTGGAGCACCACTTCCCCCTCTTCCAAACTCCCTATGTGTTGTAGTCCCAAAAATCCTAGTACCAGGGGTGGGGTCAGGTCCCCAAGGCCTTTCAGCCTTGCTACCCCCAGAGTACTGGGCCTTCCTAGATCTCTGGGAAATCTCAATCTGGGTCAACTTCTCCAGAAACTGTCCTGTTCTGCCACTTACTCCTCTGTGTTCCTGCCATGCCCCCCAAACACACACTCTTGGCTGTTTCCAGGTCCTTTTTATCAGGCCTGGTTGAGCAACATAATTTGCTCAGGTGCTGCAATTCACTCCTGGCCCAGGTGTTGCAATGAGACTCCTCATTCTGGGTGGTGTAATCTACCACAACTGCCTGCTTTGTTACCCTGGGAATAAGACCTTGGTAAGTCTGGGTCTGATGTATCTGTTGTCCCATACTCTCATGTATCCTTCTGATCTGACTGTCACAACAGCTACACTGCATTCTCAATCCCAGCTTCCAAGGAACCTAACTAAAAGCCTACATTCATTGTATTGTCCCTTATGAGGGAGCATCTCTAAACTATGAACTTCCAGAAATATATTTCTACAGGCCTTTCCCTTGCTAGAGCAGGATTACCCAGTGTTGATAACTGGAATTCATTCTTACAGTCTTTTGCTATTGTTTTTGATAACTCTCCCAGGGCCCATGCAGCAGAGATCACTTTAGAAGAATATAGTGTTGCCACCTTTCTAAGGGCTTGTAACCAGATCCCTGAGGCCCTTCCCTTAATCCATCTTTTTTCCTCAAGACTTCACCCCTGAATGCTGCCACCTCCTTCCATCCACTTAAGGTTGCCATAGATCAAAAAACCTGGACCTCAGGGCTTGTCAAATGGCAATTGGTCTAAACCTAGAGTGTCTAGGTAAAAATCGTATCAATAGCAACCTGCAAGAGCACTGGCAAATGCTGGACCCTGCCCCCCAGTTCTTTAGGTCACCCATTTTCAAATGTTTGACCATAGATACTGCCTGGAATGATGCACAATGATGCGTATTGTGGCCTTCAGAGATTCAGAAGCCAAGTCAAAACAGAGCCCAAACACACATTCTTTTGAAATGTAGCCATCATTCTATAACCCTAAATAATTGCTTATTACCGTCTCCAGAACTCGCCCCAACATTTCTCAGTTGGAAAGACCATGAAAGGACTTTTCTTTCATGATGTGCTCTTGTGCCAGCCTTCATTTGAAAAAAATGTGCTATATAATCAGAGACCTCCTACCACATGGCCACATACTTACATATTTCTAGTCCCAGGCCTGCCTTTTGGATCCTCATCTGCATAGCTCTCCATTGTCTTCAAAGGCAGCAGTCTAGGTACGTGGATGCAGGACTGGGGCCTGAATGGTTGTTAGTGTCAGGTAGTTTGAGTTGCATGAAAAGAAAGCAGGAAACCAAGAGCGAATAATCACATTAAGGGCAAACTTTAATTTGATATGCAATAGGAATAAATGTCAGCATTGGACATTGTTTCATTGTGAATTCTTTCTGATAGAAAGAGGAGGAAAAGGGTAATACGAGACCACAGAAATACAGTGGGTGGATAGATACAGAGCTGATATGTGAGTCCTAGTTTCCTCAGACACAATGTTTTCCTTTTTATGCCAGACAGCTCTCTGACCCTTTGTGCCAAGAATAATTTTCAGCACATCACATCTCCATTGTTATAATGAATGTGGATGTATGAAAATACCACAAACTCATCCATTACACTTTGCTCTGTAGTGAAAGGGAAACATATTTTTCAAAAGAAAGGGGATCTGTGTTTTGTGTTTTAAATTTAAATAAATAAAACTCTGGAGTGTCTTTTTTTCCAGAGCTGGGACCTAATGCAATTGCCATCTTGTCGGAGTTACTGAGCACCCACCAGTCCCAATGAATTTTAAAAATGTTGGCTTGATCTCTTCCGTGCCTCCATTTTCCAATATGTAACATGAGGATGAAGAGCTGTAGATTTTAAGACCAGAAGTCGTCAAGTCTGACTGCCTATATAACACAAGCCGTTGACTTGCATCCAGTAATTCCTGCATTGTGGCCATAACTTCTGTTTGAGGGTGGCAAGGTATAAACCCTGCAGTTAAGTGGTGATTAAGACAGTGGTTCTCAACCACTATGTTGGGACACATTACTGTGTTGTCACACAGCAGTATATGTCACGGAGAGCTGGGGAAATGGCTGGATTTGGGCTGGAGGGACTGGCCTAGTGTGTCCTGTAGGGTCGCAATATGCTGCCAACTCACAACAGGTTGAGAACCACCAGGTTAAGAGATGACTGACCCTGATTAGGTCATTAGGTGGAACCTGAAGAGGTGTTAGGCATCTTATGCTTTTCCCACCTAGTCAAACTATGGTGGCCTGGAGATGTTCCAGTTGGGAGAAGTTGACAATTGGAATTAACAGTTGACAATTAGAGATGATAACTAGTGGGTTTTTGATGCAATCTTGCTTATTTAGTAGGAATGTTCAAAGTCCAGCTTCTCTGAATGCGGGAGAAACAAAAGCAAGAGGCACTGAGGCCTAAGAGGTAGTGCTTCTTTACTTAAAGCCTAGGCTTCTCTCAGCCAGACCCCTGACCCACCCCAAACCACCCTCTTCACTTATTGCAGGGTCACAATGTGCATACATGTTGCTGCATACACTCACCTAAAACAACACTCAGCAAAAAGCCCTCTGTCCATGCAGTTAAAAATTGGGCAGGTTCACATAACCCCTTTGCTTTAGATGGTGTCTTGTAATTAATTTACCCTTACAGTTACGTTAATTCAAGGGCATGTTCACACCCATCAGTCTCAATCTAGTTTAAACTTGCTCCATAAAAAGCTTGAGCAAGGTGGCATGGCTCCCCCTTGGAGACAGACAGGGAGAGATGGTCCTGACCATTGGTTGGCAGAATGAAAACACAGCTACCTGCTCCACCAGAAACAGAGGGGTGGGACGCCAAGTATACAAGTTGAGTCATCTAGTTCAGTGGGGAGGGAGCTGTTGGAGGTGAAGGATGGTTTTCCACTGGTGCTATGACCCAGTCTGGGCACTGTCCCACTGAGGAACTGCCCACTGTCTGCACCCCATGACACCAAGGACCTGTGCAAATTAACCCTGACTGTCTATTCCAAGGAGTCTGAAGGTGATGCTGAGGCCCAGGTATTCCAGGGAAGAGGGCAAGGAAGGAGCCCAGGGGAACCAGGTGCCTGAGTTTTGGTCTGTAGCCACATCAGCAAGTTGTGACTGGAGCCCACTGACCCAGTGGCAAAATATTCTGCTGATGAGGGCCCTGGGCTGGGACATGGTGGAGTTGGGAGGGCCTCCGTTCCTCCTCCCACAGTGCCACATCACTCCTGGGATGTCTGCCTTATCTGGTGCACAAAGCTTCAGAGGCCTAAATGCTATTTGCCTGTCCCACCATGCTTAAAGGGTTAGAGCTATAGACTGATTGCTTTCCCTGCTTGGGGCTGTAGACGGCTTACTTGTCCCACTCTGCCTGAGGCTGGAGACTGCTTCCTTGTGGCCTTGCCCTGTCTGAGGGCCTGGCCTACAAATTGCTTAATCATCTGTGACCTGCAGGAGGGGCCAGGACTCCTGCCCTGAATGCTAATTCCCCTCCAGGTGTGATAGCTCAACTCCTTATATAAGCTTATAACAAGAATAAGTGGAACTGAAACCCACCTGGGGAGGAGGTGGGCCTTTGTAAGGGAACAAATATAGGGTAATGGAATTAAGCTAGGAAGAAGACAACTCAGGGAGTGAGGTAGCTAAGAATGTCCTCTGTTAGGAGAGGTCTGAAATTTGGAGCCATGCCTAAAATCCTGACCTAGGAGGAAGCCTGGGAACAATGAAACTTGAGGCAAAAGGCATTTTTTGAGCCTGGAGGAAGCCAGAGGTAGTGGTGGTAAAACCTAAGGGTATTTGCATTGAAATGTGGCAGGTAGAGTATGAAGAAGGTTATAGTCATGCTCTGAGCACTAGAAAATTGAGATATCTGGAAGATGCAGTCTTGGAGCAAACTCTTGATGCTAACCTTGACCCAACAGGTGGGACCAGAATTCAGTGGTGAAGTCCTGAATGTGTTGTTCTTTATAAAGAGCCCAGGAAGGGGCTGTGGTGAAAGCCAGAGGAAAGGCTAATGGTAGGAAGAATCTCAAACAGCAGACTTTGGTTGCTCAACTTACAATCTCTGGACTGGAATCCAGTGTACAGTATGGGCATGGGTTCTTCTACCAGCCTCTGGGAAAATAAGAAAATCCCTGATGTGATGAGGTAAAGACAATTCTAAGCCTAGTGAGAAGGTAGAAAGCCCTGGGCCCAGAGCCTGGGGGTAGGAGGGAGGGAGAGAGAGACCTAACACCAGGTCTTGAAATTACTGGGGGGAAATTTCTCTTTGTTGGATTTGATTCTGCAGCAAAGAACTAGTTGGGGGTTTCTAAAGAAAAGAACCTGGGGGGTTAAAGTGTACAAGAAGCTGGACATGCGGCAACAGTGTGCTGCTGTTGCCAGGAAGGCTAACTGCATGTTGGGCTGCATTAGTAAAAGCACTGTGAGCAGATGGTGGGCTGTCATTATTCCCTCTATTCAGCACTGGTGAGGCCACTTCTGCAGCATTGTGTCCAGTTTTGGGCTCCCCACTAAACAAAGGATGTGGACAAATTGTATAGAGTCCAGTGGAAGGCAACAAAAATGGTTAGGGGGCTGGAGAGCCTGGATTATGGGAAAAGATTGAGGGAACCTGGTTTATTTAGTCTACAGAAGAGAAGAAGGGGTGGGGGGACAGCAGCTTCAGCTAATCGAAGGGGGTTTCCAAGAAGGATGCAGTTAGGCTGTTTTCAGTGGTGACATGCCATAGAAAAGAGCAATGGCCTTAAGTTACAGTGGGAGATGTCTAGGTTGAATAGTAAGAAAATCTTTTTTCATTACAAGAGTGGTGAAGCACTGGAATGGGTTACTAGGGAGGCGGTGAAATGTCCATCCTTGGAAGTATTTAAGGCCTCGCATTACAAAGCCCCGGCTGGGATTATTTAGTTGGGGTTGGTCCCGCTTTGAGCAACAAGTTGGACTAGAGCTCATGAGGTCCCTGTCAACTCTAATTTCATATGATTCTATGACTTTCTGTTCACCTGGAAGGGGTGAAAAGAAAATGTGGCTTGGCTAGGTGGCCAAGTCATGAGTAGAAGCAGATCACCTCAGAACTGGCCATTGGCATGGGACTTTAGAGAGAGAGAGAGCTGCTGTGACACAATCACAAGGGGATGGAAACCAGCAATGAGGCAATTCTTCTTCAGTGAGCTACTGCATGTCTTTCAGAGAACTCTCCAGTGTTGATTTATAGTAATAATACTCTATCTACCTAGTGATGACGTGAGGCTCCAATGTCTGCAAACTGCTCTGAGATCCTTGGATAGATGGTGCTGTCTGGGGTATTTAAGTCAACAAAAAAATTGCCAGTTGTTAGCTACTCACTATTTACTTTCATGTTTTTTTATTGTACTTAATTTGATGCATCTAGAATTCAAATATTAAGCTGCAACTGGGTATTCAATCAATGCAACATTTTCACTAAGCATATATTTGTTTGACTGAGTTCTGTCCTCATTTACTTGGCAGTAAATTTAAAGCAACTGCACCGGTCAGTTATTCTGGGTTTGTGCTTGTGTTTGCTAGGGCAGACATTCCCTTGTAGCCAGCATTATCATGGCAGCAGAGCACATAACTGCTATTTTCTGATGCTTAAGAGTTTGCTTAGGCCTTTGAGGTTTTAGTATCACTAGTTTAGTGTTCTGCTAGCAAAATCCAGAAACTACTGGTCCACACTTGAGTGTGGTGTGATAGGACTGTAGACAGAAGGTGCTGGTTCTCCTGGTCACTGACCCCAAGGAATGTAAACTAAAAGAAATACAGATTGAGCAAAGATTCAAATTTTCAGAAAGGAAACTCTCTGGCTAGCATCAAGCATTGCTGTATCAAAAATGACATGCACTATGAAATGAGTGTTTTCATTAGCAACAGAGATGGGGTAAGCAGTTTGGAAATATCTACAGGGAGTCCCAACTGACCAGATTGTTAAATTACATGGAAATCCCCTGTTCCGTCCTTGTTCTGGGACATAGCTGAGAAGAGACATGATGCCTTCATCTAAACATCCGTAACACTTTACCTCCCAATGAGAGTTCCCCAAACATTTCAAAAACACCTCCATAATGTATAGGATCAGTTGTATAGGTTGATGAAATGAAGTAACCAGAAGTTAAATGAGTTTTCATGGCTTAGAACCGATCAGTGGTGGAGCCTGGAATAGAGATCTAGAGTCCCAGCTTCCAGCCTCTACTCTGATTTCTGGAGACAATGATTTCCATTACAAGAAATAAAAATTTTAAGTGTTTGTAGTGATCAGCAGGGCAAGTCATTGTTTCATTTGCAGAGCAAAGAAATTATTTTTGCCATCACTGCTTGCACTATAGTTTTTTGTTCTTTTGCATCATCTCAACCCCATCCTTTTTAATTTTTCTTCAACTTTGTGATGCTCCAATGTTCTTCTTGATCACTTGTACTGCAGTAGTGCCTCGAGACCCCTCAACAGAAATCAGGATCTCATTGTGCTAGGTACTACACTTACATGGAGGGAGGGGAGTCAAAGGCTTTGTCTACACTAGCTAATTAGTCCAGACTAAGCAAGCTTATTCTGGACTAATTTAACCCATGTCTAAACTAGGCAAAGCTTAATCTGAACTAATAAGTTGGCCTGGTTAGTCTGGACTAAGTGCTTAGTTCGAACTTTAGTTCAAACTAGGCACAATATAGACAGGGACTAATATTTAGTTCAAACTACAAAAGTTCAGACTAACCTCGGACTTTTTAGTTTGGACTAAGAAGTCTGCACTAAAAAAAATAAATGTAGACATAGCCAAAAGAGCTTTCCTAAAGAGCTGACAGTGTAAACAGATAAGGCAGGCAAAGTGCAAGGGATGAGGGATGCACAAAAAGGAGAAACAATTTGCCAGAGGTCACAAAGCAGGACAGTATCAAAGGCAGAAATACAGCTTGGGCCTCCTGACTGTATTTGGATGAATAACTTTTTCTATTTCCTGCCAGATCTGAAAAATTGTGGGGTGGTGGGATGGGGGGAGGAGATTCAGTTCAGTCTAAACTGTAATACACTTATTCCAGTGAATCAAAAAAGTGACAAATTTCATTTCAGATTGGACAAGGTGTTTAGTTTGACTTGAAGTATTTTGTTTCCAGGCATTTTTAACTTATTTTAATAAAAGCACAAGAAGTTGACAGCTAGAGACACAAAACCACCGGAAGAGGTAGTGCCACTAAATATACTTGAAAAATCATTAAACCAGAGGGACAGAATGACTCTACAATCCAGACGGAGCAAGGATTGGAACATAGGTCTCTCATATGCCAGGGGAACACCCCAATCACTTCCTCTAGACATGTGAATGACATCTAAATTCCCTTGTGAATCTAACCTGATCTATTTTTTTGGTCCAAAATTATGTTTCATGTCAATTCACCAATAGTTTGGGGTGACCTGAACCTGCATATTTCAGTGAACGAACTATTGGGATTAAAAGCTTTGCCCAGCTCTATTCCTGAGTGTATTTCAATGTCCCTTCTCCTGAGTTATGTTGCCCACAAGATGACAGCCGCTGATGCCACAACATTAGTATGCTCGATGAATGTAACATAGGTATGGTAGATGACATGAATTTCTCATTTTCTTTGAGGAATAAAGGCAGAGAACACCTGTGTCATTTCCACCTCTCTGTTTGGTGATTTGGTCCATAATCAATTTTCAAGTTAAATAGTTCATTCGGTTCTTATATTCAAACTGCACAGCAATAATAGTTGAGCAAAATGCTTGCAACCTGATGGATTAGGGATAATACACCAATTATCTCCAATATAATCTAGCAAATGACATAAAGCAGCTGCTTTAGTGTTTTAGACATGCCTGAAGGAACTGAGATTGGGCTATAAACCAAATATATTGTGAAGTGGTGGCACTTAAGTTGCTGATCAATACATGAGCTGTTATCAGAGCAGATCAAGAAGTTAACTAAATCATTTTATAATGAGTGGAATGGGGGGGCTTTTTTAAATAAACCCCAGCCAAAGATGATTTCTCTACCATTATTAAAAGAAAAACTGTAAAGGCATTAACACAATAAATGACCACTGTAATTTAAGAATACTGAAATATTGTAAAATGTGCATTCTAGTCGCTGGAGAAGCTGTTGGCCTGCAAATGAGGAGTGATTGGTACAGCTTGAACGGGCTAAAACGTAAAAGGTGGCTTTAAGTCACTTTTGTGCTCCCCTACTTGAGAGGTCATAAGGGTCATTTTGGAGCTGGGGCATCCTCGTGAAAGTAATGGTTGGGTTTAATGTAAGTTACAGCACTTTGAAGATTACTCTAATTTCTTGCAGCATACAGTAGGCTTAAAAAAATGAGAAAAACATTCATAGTTTTCTCCTTTTGGGGGTTAAAATATCACATTCTGTAATATCACAAAATTGCAAGGTTGGAATTTCAAATTCCCAAAAATGTGATGAGCCAAAAGCACTAAGAGTCTGTTGGTTAGCTGTAGGCTGGTAGGTCACACCTCTTTCCGTCAGTCACACCCTCTACACTAGAAGCTGGTCATGGCCAGGAAAGGTGTCATTAATCCCAGCTGTGGTGGAGGTCTTGTTTGTTAAGTGGACACCCACCTGTTAGAAATATGGCCTCTTAAGGTCTTTCTATTCAGCGATCACATGATAATTTGTCACTGTTTGTCTGGACATACTTCTAAATGGAAAGTTTAGGTCATGGGTCCCAGTTCTGTGAACCACCTAGTCATAAGCCAGCAATGTATTAAAGAATAATTTAAACTGCATTCCTGGAAAAGCACAGTTTGTATCTATTTAAAAGAAACTGGGAAGATGCTGACGTTGCAAACCCTGACACTAGAAACAATGTGGAACAATTCCAGAGGGCCTGTAGCGTGTCTTATTAGCCTGATTTGTCTCCTTCACCCCCAATCAGATGAAGAACATAGAGTGCCCTTGGCAGGAAAACTCAATCTGAGGGGCTCTGCTTGAATTCTTGCTTGCAGTAACTGTGCCGTCAAAATGCCCATGTCAGAAGCCCGGTGTGTGGTAATTGCGGTTTCTATAAAAGGCCACCCCTGGCTTCAGATCTTTATCTCTGACAAACAAGGAATAAGGAGAGTATTTTGTGCTAGGAGTTGATGGCATTTCCCTGCACGCGTGCTGACTGAGTTCATAGAGGGTTTGTTTGCAAAATATAGCTTGTCAGGGTTCCTTAGCCAACTAGGCCCCGATCTTGAAACACGTGCCTCTTGCAGGATCAGGGCTTTTAGTTAGCCACGGGAGTGTGCTACAAAGCTTTTAATGTCCTCCACTATGTGCTGTATGTAGCTATGCAATTCACAAGTGATTCAGTTGTGGTTTTGTCATAGCCCATGTGTTGCAGTGCTGTGGTTCCTCTGATCACAGTCATTAGTTTCCCTTTTGTCAATTTGAACTAAGTCTCTGAACCTTGCTCAGTAGCAGGTTCAAACTCCTGTGCTATGCCTTGGAACTTAAAAATATCGATGTTCTTTTTAAAAAAGGGGGTGGCACTTGCAGTGCTGGATTTCCCATTAGGCACTGTAGGCACACTGCCTAGGGCCTATGAAATTTTTAGGGCCTATGAAGGAGGGAAAAAAATTTAAAAAGCAGAAAAAATAAGGAAAATCACATGGTTTAGCATTAGAATAGTTTAAAGTGCATCATGTCAATCGATGTAATTCAGTCAGCGTTTACCCCTCTTTTTGCACATTGCGGAGTGAAAGTGCCTGAGGCCTACAAACACGAAAATCTGGCCCGGGGCGCTTGAGATGTAAATTAAAGTCTTGGCCACCTTGTAGTTAGTAAGGGTCACATTCTCCCTCTCCCCATAGCTATGTAGGTGCCCTTGTGGCAGAGCGGTTCTATAGCACAGAGATGGTAGGACACCGAATCTGGAGAGCTACACAAGGAGTGAGTCTGTCTGGAACTGGGGATGGGACAAATGTGAGCAGAGGTGGGGTGCTGTTAAAAGATCTGCCACATGGAGAAGTACTATGCCATTCAAGAGAACTTGGGTTCCATGTTCTAGTTCTGGCCAATCTCCAGTATTTATATAGAAAGTTTGGCTTTTTTAATATGTTGCATTTACATGAGCTGATATGAGGAGCCTCATTCTATTCTCAGAGGTGGATGTCTGATGATGATGGTGATTAATTATTTTTATTTTAGTATCACCTAGAGGTCTCAACCAAGACTGGTGTCCCATTATACTAGGTGCTGTACAAACACTTAGTAAGACAGTGCCCATCCCAAATAACTTTCAGTCAAATAGACGGGAAAGGGGGAGAGGTGCAGAGAACAGATAGGGGAAGTGACTTAGTGATTTACCAAAGGTTTCCAAAGGGATAGCCATGTTAGTCTAGTCTAGCAAAAAAAAAAAAAAAAAAAAAAACCAACCACAAGAAGTTGTGTGGCACTTAAAGACTAGCAGATTTATTTTTCGCATGAGCTTTCACGGGAGAAAATCCTACTTTGTCAGATGCTTCGAAGATGGGTGAACTTTAAGTGCCACATGACTCCTTGGGTTTTTTTTTTTTTTTTTACCAAAGCTTACACGTCAGCCTTATGGCAGTGCCAGAAATAAATCTAGAACTGACTCCCAGCCCAGTGCCTAGACAATGTTGTCTTTTCAAATGATTCTTGTGTGACTGTCTAACAGAAGGTGTGTAAATTCAGGGCAGAATTTATCCCCTTTGCATGTCTGTAAAATAATTCATGGTCTTGTTCTTCTGAAACTCCCTTTTATAAATAAAATGTATTATTAGTAGTAAACAAGTCTGCAAAATTTACTGCCCATTTTATTTCACACTTCACTCCAAGGCAACAAAGTAATCCACTTTCTTAATATTTCTAAACAAAACCCACAGGCCTGTCATATTTATGACTAATTACATGCAATTTATTATGCAGCCCTGATTGGAAGGGTAGAAATTTTGATGTCTGAAGTGTCAAGTAAGAATTGCTTCATGCAGTAAACAAATGCATTTCCAGGGGTGTATCCATAACTAAAATTTACTGGGAAAGGTGATTAAAGATCTGCCAAACTCAGGCATCTTGAGATGGATAGGAAGCCTAGACCAATGAAACCCTTCCCATTCCTAGTGTATTCTCAGTGCACCCAGTGTACACTGAATAGTGCCCTAGTGCGTCCCTATCACATGTATCCCAGAGTGAAGATCTCCCAGTGGCTATTCCTGCCCTCTCCCCACACTGAGGGAAGGAATACTGTCTGTGTAGCAACATATCCCCAGCTACAGCCATTTACATTTGAGGAGGTGTCTCTGCTCTGACAGGGCTTCAGGTAGTTTTGGGGAAGTAAATGAGGAATTCTTCAGGGTGTATGGTTCCACCTTTGCAGACTAGCTGGATTTCAGACAGTTGTGTTAACAGTGATTCCCACAGTGGGACTTGTCTAGTGGATGCTCAATTCCCATGCAGTCAGGTGGGAGGGGAGCCAGAAGGGAAGCATGGTAGGGGGAGGACTCATCTATACAGATGACCCACGACTCTGCTGTCATGGGATCTCTTCCCCATATTTTTTAGAGATCTTGATTGTTGGGAGGCTTCTCATACTCTGAACTCCATTAGGTGCCAAACCTCTTCTATGAGTAGGGATGTTTCATAGCAACTCCTTATAGAGTATTCCTGCGCCCCGACCCTGCATTCCCCTTGGTATTTCACTGATGCTTTTAGTATGGTAGAGAGCATAGTCTGGCCCAGTATATGTACGTGTGCATTCAGCCTCTAATTCCTTTACCCTTGCAGGCTCCGTTGTTTCACTTGGTAGGATGCTCAGAAAGCCACAGATCCTCCGATTAGTATTTATTTATTTACTGTGACACATGCTTCTGAGTCAAACAAGCAAACAAAGAATGACGTGGTCCTACAGGATTTCCTTATTCAGTCCCATGTCATTTTATAAGCAGTAATCTGCTGGTTGCTAGAACTATACAATTTCCTCTGCAAAGTAGAGTAAGACCAGAATATAGCCCTGGTGGGAATAATTTGTTCCCTAAATTTTATTGAGTAATTATGACTACACTAGCAAATTAGTCTGGATTAAGGGGTCTTAAACTGGATTAATTTGGTCCCTGTCTATACTAGGCTTTGCCTAGTTTGAACTAAAAATGTTTTAGTTCAAACTAAGCAAAGCTTAGTTCGAACTAGTTAGTCTGAACAGTAAGTTTGCACTAAGTGCTTAGTTCAGACTTTAGTTTGAACTAGTGTGATGTAGCCCTGCTAGTTTGAATTAAATAAATTCGAACTAAGTGGTTACTTCAAACTAGCTGTGGTTTTTAGGTCAAACTAACTTTTAGTTCAAACTAGCTGTGCTTTTTTGGTTCAAACTGAAAAGCAGCAGCTAGTTTGAATTAAAAAGCTGTAGCTAGTTCAAACTAACCAGGAACTGCTTAGTTCAGACTAAGGAAGTCCAAACTAAGCTTCCTAGTGTGGACATACCCTAAAACAGTAGATGCTGTTCTAAATTGACACTTTTTCTGGGAGAGTTTCAATACTCTTCACTATACTACCTTCCAAGAAGCCTGAAAAACCCAGCCTATGTAATGTCTTACATTTGACTACTTCTCTCTCACACTTATCATTCAGAAAGTGTTGTACAAACTATATAGTAAGCCACACTTGACTCATCTTAGTGTTGTAATAATTTTGATGGACCATACGGGCCTGAAGTGTCAAAAGTGTAATCATGACCTTGAAACTGGCCAAGATTAAATGAGTTTAAACAAAATTTGTTATACTGAGCCCTCAGCTTCCTTAGTATCATGACAAATATGTTAAAGATAGAGAAGGAGAAGGAAAAACAGTTACAGTACTTGAAATATAAAATATTGTTAGGTTTGTATTTCAACTATACCCATATTCCCTTCAGCTGTAGAGAGATTTTAAGAAGAAAAATTCATTGTTTGGCAGTCTCTTAAGGCATGTCTAAACTCCTTTAAGTTGACTTGCAGCAAGGGCAGGGGCTGGATCCAGCTCTGAGCTGCTTGCCAGCAGCAGCTGGGGCCACATTGGGCCACGGAGCCGGATCAGGCCCCAGAGCCAGGCCCTGGCTCCTTCCGTCTGCATTGCCTTAAGTTGACTTAATAAGGTTGTCTTAAGCCTTAAGTAGACCCTAAGCGCTGGTGTTATTAAGTTGACTTAAGGCAGAGCTTAAGTCGACTTAATAAAAATGCAGGGTAAATGGGGAGTTGCTTAGGTCAACTTGAAAAAGGTTGAGTTGACCTAAGCCTTCAGTGTAGACATACCCTTAGATAGTTATTACCATCTTTAATGTCGTGCTTTTGGGGAAGAGAGGTTACTTGAGATGGGCTATTGTTGTTAAGGTCTGATCGCATTTCCTAACAGGCAGAACAAACACACACATGAGGGGAGAAAAAAGATAGTGAAGATTAAAAATGAGACTTCTGTCTCTGGTGTTAACTGTCACTAATAACTTCACTCTTAAAGAAATACACACACAGCACATGGTCTGATCAGCCACTCAAGAACTTGGCAAACTTGTACCATATCAGGCTGTTTAGGGTATTGCTTTTAGCTACCTCCGCTCTCAGAGGCTTATCACCGTGTTGCAAAATACGGTCAGAAGGTAAAAGGAGAGGGATAGGAAAGAAAAGAGGTAAGCTGGGGAAGGTAAAGGACACATGGGGGAAGGAGGATACAGAGAAGGACTAAGAGAAAGTTTCATATTTCAGGTGGATTTTTGGGACTGAGCCAGAGCTGTTTGAGGTGGCAACGTCATCTGAGTCCCTCTGTCTGGCCTAGTCTGCTAAGACCACCTCTCAGGATGAAGACAAGAAAGGCCCAGGGGTGTTACGTCGGATTTCAGGGTCCCAGGAGGGGTTGGGATGGAGGCGTTGGTTGTTAGCAGATGCTGCTGTTTTTGTTAATTTTCCTTCCATGTTTTATTTTTTTCTTGTTGAGACCCATGAAAGGAAGCAGAGGGCGGAAGAAGCCAACCCCTTATTTTATTCACCAATTCAGCCTAGTTTCTGCCACACCAAGTTTGGTTCATCGATTTCTGTTTCCTCACTTTGTTTGTTTGCGCTAATCTTAACCCTGTCCTTGAATTGTATCAGTGGGTTTCCTTGTTTGGACTAATTCAACCTGTCCCCCTTCCCCCCCATCAACATTTGTTATAGGCTATTGTGATGTTTTGCAAATGTTTTATCACATTTCTCATAGTTAGGGCTGTTGGGGGGGGGTAAATTTGTGGGTTCAATTATTACCCCATTATTCACACGAGCTATCTCATTGAAATCAATTACGATTATTTCCATGAGCTAAGCAATAGGTGGCCTGTTAGACAGAGATCACTTGAGCCACCTCTTAAATACAGTCACCCAGCCGTGGTGCAGAAGCTGTGTAACCGTGCAGAAGAATGTTACCCTTCAGCTTAAGATAGGAAGTGAATATTGTAATTCAGTTGAAATTACTGGGGTCACGTTACTGGGTTCACTCACCTTCGGGCACTTCATAGTGGCTGCCTCCGGGGATTAGCATTACGTTAGGCCTGGCACCGCTTTCTGTCATTCACTTGTCCTGTGACCTCTTTCTGATGCAGAGTGCCTTCTTTGCATGACTCTGGCCGGGTCACTAGATAATCATCCTTCTGGGCTATCAAAGTCCCTCAGAAGCAGCTGTCCATCTGGCATTTCTCACAGACCTGTGCCATTGCCCAGAAGCTGATAAAGAAACCCAGGCCCACCTTCTACACTGGCTTCTAGCCCAGGGACCCTATAATATACAGCCCAGTCCTGCATCTTGCTCCTGTTTCCCTGGGCTTCTCCCTACTCCAGCTTCTCTTCTCCACAGTTCCTCTGGGATTGCTGCATATTTAAGGCTTGGTTAGACAAAACCCTGGCTGGGATAATTTAGTGAGAGTAGTCCTGCTGTTTTTGGCAGGGGGGTGGACTAGATGATCTCACGAGCTCCCTTCTAACCCTATGATTCTATCTTCCAGAGCTAGGAGCCAAGCCATATTCTCCCTTTTGGATTTCTCCTCCCTTTCTCTCTGCTCCCAGTGAATGACGGCATACGCTCTTCCTGAAGCCTTCTTCTGTTCTTCACTTCCTGGCTTTATATTAACCAGCCTTCTCCTGCTCACCTGGGCTGTGTGTTCTCTTAAGGTTCATTCTTCCTCCAAATCCAACTAAATGTCATAATTGGCTTCTCAAGCTCACATTAACCCCTTCAGAGCCTGTGTAGCATCCACATCACTGGATATCATAGGAAGAATCTGTTTACCCAAGTTAGTTTGTTCAGGACTACTTATGAAGTACATGGAATTCCCTCTAGAAAGAAATGTGACCTTCCCTGTTGATTCTAGTGATGGGGTCTCCTGGACTAGAACCCAAAACCTGTGAGAGCTTTGTCCTGCTTAGCTCTCCAACCTGGACTGACCCTCACAATGCCCTGCTAGCAAAAAGCAGCAAGTCCCTCCATGGACTGTAATCACCTAGCCCAACTGCATGCAGAGCGCCACAACCAGCTAGATCACATGAATGTTTACCTGGAGTGCCTATCATTCTGGGGTGCTGTCAGCAAGCTATACGTACATGAGTTCTTGAAGTCAGTGTTGGTACCTGCCTGCTAGTAATTTTTATCTCTCAAGGATCCTAAATATGGTGCCCGTGAATACTTGATCTTGCATACCTTGCACACCAAAAACACACATTAACTTCAGTGCAGGCTTTTCCTCTTGGATGATTTAATTATTCTAATGTATACTTTGATGAACTGATGGGAAAGAAACAGAAGTGCAGAATCAAAAGCACTAAGGCAACTTTTTAGCTCATGAAATCAGTTCTATCTATATCAGTAAGACACATAGTAATTCTTTTACAGGTAGCAAACCATCAGAATACTTGTTTAGGATGATGGGGAACACCCAATTTGTACCGTTCCACCAAAGCAAAGGGAATGCAAATAAAGGAGTCGTAGTACAAAAGGACAGACCGCTTCTTTGAAATGGAGACATTTGGACAACTTTCAAATCAAGCAAACATCTTGGTTGCTACATTCCAATTTAAGCCTAGTGAATGTTCCAGTGGCACATGGCTATTCTTAAGGACAGAAGTTGCCTGTTGGTATATTTTGTCTTATTTATATGGACTGAGATCAGTGGAGGCAACATGTTATGCTGCCTTGTTTATTAAAGTTTAGATAATGTCTCTTTTCTTTTACATCATCCTTGCTGTGTAGGAAATTTGTTTTATATTAACTGAGTAGCTGCCCACTGGGAATTATTAGAAACCAAAATAGTGAAAACTGAGACACTTATCTGGAAAGCACCATATACAGCTAACAAAGGAAAGCTGAGTGGCAACCATTCACAGCTGAGAGAAAACAGTCTACTGTGATGGCCCTGCTAGAAAGTCATTAACCTTACTCTGGTAAATAGGTTGATGAGGGCTGGGTACCAGCGAGGGCCCAGGAGCTTTGAACATTTAATTGGTCCGAACTGTATTTGGTACCCACATGACTCATAAACAACAAACATGGGAAGGTCAATTATATGATATATGTTAAGTAATGTAACCTGCAATATTAAGGATAGTGAAACCATGTAGGGATTTAGGCATGATGTAACCTTTTGTATTATGCATGCACCTGTTGCATTATGTATATTGTATTTAGCATGTTAGGAAGTATATGTTTTATAAACCCTGTATTCTGGGCTTACTTATATGGGTTCAGGAAAGGATGTTGCTACTTCCTGCTAAGTTGGACATATAAGAGGAACAAGTAGTTTTGATGAAAGACACATCTGCCCATTCTGCTCCTGAATGAACCTGATCCTTCTTTTCTTCTAACATGCTGCCTGTGTGTCAGAAGAACTAGGCATAAGCTCTGGACAAGGAGGTGTCGTCAGAATTCTCCGTTTGGTGCTCATACAGTGTCTCCAGACATTAGTGCTTTGCACCAGTTTCTTCTTCTTTTATGTTTTTCTTAGTGAGGGTTGGGGCAGTGGCATGGAGAGTAGGGAAGACCTCCCGTATTTCAAAATTAATTCCAGCTTGGGGATTCCTATGCATTCCCAGTTTAGCTGGGTGATATCTCTCCAACATGTCCTGTGTCAGCCTTGGGGCCTGCTCCCAGTGGGACATGCCCAGTATAGTTTCAAAGAAAGCCTAGGAGGGGACATCCTTATTAGGTGCCAAAACCACCTCAGCTGACTCCTCTCAATCTAGAAGGGTAGTGGTTGTACTCCAAGGCTTTCCAAACTGCTGAGACCCTTCCCCTATCTCAAAGAAACAGCCCAGCCACCCTGTAGAGAAAACTCATTTCTATCACTTGTATCTGCATTCTAAACTTTAATCATTACCCAAAGTTCATGACCATTGGTGGTGATGGAGATATAGATTGATCCATAAAATGAGAGCTTTGTTCAAAAACTTAGCTCCTGTTTCATCATGGATCGGTTTAGTGCCTGCCTCATTGCTACTGCTGCAATAATCTTCCACTCAGTCTCATGCTGTTGCTTACCATCACTCATGAACCAAGAGCCCCAGACTTTAAATTTGTCCACTGAAGGTAGCTGCTCACCCTTCACATGGAAAGAACACCCCACTTTCTTCTGGGAAAGAACCATACCTCCCGTTTGTAGGTGCCAATTCTCATCCAAGCTGCTCCACACTTGGCAGCAAAATGTTCAAGTGCATTTTGGAGATCACAGCCAGAAGAAGCAAGAAAGACAATATCATCTAAAAAAGCAAAGATGCCACTTCAAAGTTCCCATAGTAGTCACATTCCCCAACATGGCTGCACCTTGATATCTTGTCCATGAAGATCACCGGGGACAGGATGCACCCTTAGTTGAATCCAGTTCACACCCTGAATGAACTCAATGCCACAAGCGTGGATACCTATTTGTAGTGGTGGTAAATAATTACAGGCAGTACCACCCATGACACTGCAATTCACTCTGCCATGATGTAATTACCCCTGTGACATCATCATTAACCTTGCAATGTAGAATGACATATGTTTTCTGAGCTAAAAGCAATTTTATCTTTTTATATGAAAACCTGCAGTGTTTCTTCTGTTAATCCTCTGATTATAGTCCCTGTTCACTCTGTAAGTATTACATTTCCAGGTGGAGGCTAACAGAAGTTCCTTCTGCTGTAGTCCTGGCATATAAAAACTTTCATAGAATCATAAATACTGGAAGGGACCATGAGAGATCATTGAGTCTAGTCCCTTGCACTCATGGCAGGACCAAGTACCCCTATTAAACCATCCCTGATAGGTGTTTGTCTAACCTGCTCTAAAAAACTTCCAGTCTAGGAGATTCTACAACCTGTGAAGGCAACTTATTCCAGTGTTTAATCACCCTGGCAGATAGGAATTTTTTTCTTATGTTCAACCTAAACCTGCCTTATGGTATTTTAAACACATTGATTCTTGTCTTATCATCAGCACTTAAGGAGAACAATTTTCTCCCTCCTCTTTGTGACAACCTTTAATGAGCTTGAAAACTCTTATCAGCTTTCCTGCCCCCAACCCACAATGAAAAAAAAAGAAACTGTCCTAATTTTCATTAATAGTAAAGAACTTCATTTAGCAGATACAGACAGTTAAATCACAAAGGCTATGTCTACAGTTAGAAGGTTAGTTTGAATTAACTTCATTCCAACTAATGATTAGTTGGAATGAAGTTAATTCGAACTAACATGGCCCCACTAGAAAACTAATTGGAACTATCATGTCCATGGACAGGACTTGCTAGTTCGAATTAGAGGAGGGGCACCGTGGGAGGTATGTCAAGATGGCCCCCAAGGAGGGCCATGCCCCCACCCAATATATAGAAAGAGAAGGGCACCCTAGGAGGAAGAAGGTCAAAAAGCATTAATTCGAATTAATGGTTAGTTCTAATTAACAAAGCTACAGTGGGTTAATTCAAACTAATGACTTTGAATTAACCCTTACTTTGAAGTTAAGCGAGGTTTTATAACTTTGAAGTAAGCTTTCATTAATTCAAACTAAGGACTTCCTTAATTTGAAGTAATGAAAGCCAGTATAGCCATGCATTAATTTAATTTGAATTAATCTTCATTAATTCAAATTAAATTGTGAGTGTAGACATAAAGACAGAATGGGCTATTTTTAATATATATGTAAAGAGTCCAGAGTATGGATGCTGAAGGGGCCATAGCATTAGTCTTTCTCTGTATGCTGCTCTTCAGTGTTTGAATCTTTAGAATTGTTCTGATTTGCTGTTACAGTGTGACCTGGTCCCATGATTTACACTTCCCTGCATTTATTTCCTCCCATTCTGTAATTTCCCCAGTTTTCAAAGCATCTGACAGAGTGGGATTTTCTCCCACAAAAGCTCATGCTATAAATAAATGTTAGTCTTTATGTTCCACAGGACTCCTTGTTTGTTTTACTGAACCAGACTAACACGGCTTCCCCTTTGGAACTTGATCTTGAGAGAAGGTTTCAAATTAACAATACCAAAACTCTTCATCTTATTCTCTGACACTTCTGCTGCTAACAGGAGACGTAGAGTCGTCTTTAGTTACATTGTGGAACACATTTCTCCTCTCTTCTTGGAATTCAGACTCTTCACTTGTGCTTTTGACCATTGTTTTGATACAGCAAGTTGACTCAAAAAATCGCATAACAATAAAGGAATAATGCTGTGCAGCAGGGAAACCCTTTCTTCTATTGATCCCAAAGCATTCAGCTACTGATGGAACCCAGGGGTCAATTTTAGGGTATGGCCATATTCCAAGTGAATTTGTGATTGTGTCACAGATCTGCAGATCAATACTAGCTTTAACCTAGCCAAAACGGGTAACATGGTAATTTAGAGGTGACGGTACAGATTTTAATACAGGCTTACAAGTAGAGTACTGACAGCCTTTTACTGTGATTGCTAGCCCGTGTTGCCATATCTTCAGTATCATTGTTACCTATGCTATGAGATTAAAGCTTGTGTAGGTGTGCTTAGCTGTACTACAATATATCAGTACTGTGTAGCCATACCACTTGTGGGGAGTGAAATGAGCTACTGCTTCCTCCTTTGTCCCTTCTGCTGCAAACAGACCCAGCCATAGTGTGATTTTATGTGAGGTCTCCAGAGCATTCTGGAAGATAGATTTGTTCCTGCTCAGATTGGCCCACTATAGTGTCTCAGGACTTGGTGAGATGGCTAACAGAATGGTCATCTCTTCAGGGTTAGTATGCAACGACAGTGTCAACTGGTTTGCCTGTGGACTCACTTGGGGAAGATGAGTGCAAATGCCTTATCTCTGATGATGCAAAATTCCAGCCTTTTGAAGATCTGGCTTGAGTAGAGGACCATCATTCAGTGGTTCATTTTAAGAGACTCGAGATCAAAGGCCTGTGCCCATAAAGGAAAGACTAATTGATTCATGGAGGTCAGAGCCATCCTTGGAGGGGGGCAAGGCCAATTGGCCTTTGCAGGGCCCCCTCCTTCCTTCTCACGCTGGGAGGGTGGGGCCAGCTGCTCCCCCAAAGGCCAAGCTCTGCTTCCCAGCCCCAGCTCTTGCCTTCCACTTGCCACTGAAGGCAGCAGTACAGGGACAGGAGGCAGAGTGGCAGTGGGGGTACCACAGAACTGTGGGGCCTGGGACAGTCACTCCACTCGCCCCTCCGGAGACAGGCCTGATGGGAATGCTAGTTCTGGAATAAGGCTGATTTGAGTTTATAACCACAGAAACACCTGTTGATCGGTTTCAAGGACTGAGCCCTACCAGAGCTTTCTTAGAGTTGGGGCTGATTTTTGATAAGTTTATTAGCATCTGTGTAGATTCTCTTATTTGTTTTAATAGTTTTTCTCTGTAATGCTTTTATGTAAAGAATAAATGTGCTTGCTTAGAAAAAGCTGGGAGGTAACTTGTAACTGCAGGTAATTACAGCTATTCATAGTTTTTTGGAGAAAGAACAAAGGGCAGATGCTGGCCTGTTTTGGCAGTTTTCTGGGACTACCACAACAAATGTAGGGAGAGAACAGTGCAACCCTAAAAAAAACCAGACAGGGGGCAGAATGATCTGGATCTCTGCCTAAAAGAGGTGATAGCCATACAGCCAGGAACATACAACCAGTGCTGTTTTGGTAGATAGAGATGCAGTTCCCCTGAACAGTGGCACCTGTGGTTTGTAGAAGTCCTTTGAAATAATGAGGGAGTAGTGACTCAGATGCTCTCGGATTTGCATACAGACAATGGGAAAGTGGCCTGATAGGTGACCAAGCCAGTGCTTTCAAGACTGCCACTGATGACACTAAAGCCTAAAGAAGGTAAAGAGTATTGTGGAGTTGCACTGGGAAGACTAGTAGCACCACTGCTACTGTTATTGATACCTGCTGCCTAGGCTGGCGCTGCAGGCATTCAGAATGACATTGGTGGGCTTGATATAATAATTTAGTCTTGCACAGCAAATAAATCGCAGTGCTGATGTGACGGTGATGATGCTCTACACAGGTGTGTGGTGTGTTACAGACCTTCCACAGGAATCAATGGAGCTTGCAACACCAAAATTCTTTCATGCAGACAAAACTGCACAGGAAGAAGCAGCGGTTTAGCACAGGGCTGGAAAAGTGAGGAAATGCAAACAGAGCAATTGAAAATGATGCTCAATTTAGGAGTGTGGAGAAGGAGAAAACTGGATTGAGACCAACACAGAAAAGAAGTTCCAAAGGGTAACCATGTTACTCTGATTCAGCAAAAGAAGCAAGGAATCTTGTGGCACCTAAAGACTAACAAAATTTACTTATCACATGAACTTCCGTGGGAGAAAACCCATCTTCTAAACATTTGACGAAGTGAGATTTTCTCCCATGAAAGCTCATGAGATAAATTTGTTAGTCTTTCAGGGCCACAGGACTTCTTGCTTGTTTTAGAGCAAAGAAATGTGCTGAGTCTTAACTGAGTCCAAGTTAAAGTGTTTTGATCTCGGCTAAGAGGAACTCTAATTAAAATCTTTTATTAAGGCAAAAATGACAAAGATGGAAAACTTCCATGTTTATTACATAAATGGGCGGATACTTTTAATCAGAAGGAGCATGGACCTACATGACCCCTGGGTCTGAATTTGGCTAACTAGCCCAAGCCTTCACCAATGATCCAGCATACATACTTCTAGTTCAGGGGTCGGCAACCTGAAAGATAAGAACTATTTAAAAAACTTCCTTTAATAACGAAGTGTTTTGAGAGCTGCAGGGGATGGTGGGAGGGGGAAGACTGAAGCTGGGCCAGGGTGCCTGCTGCCTGGCCCCAGGACGGTAGATCTGAACCAGAAGTGGGCCCCTGCGTGGTCCCACAGTGGCAATGGGGTAACCCGGAGCCTGCTGCAGGGCACCCAGTGGTGCTGGGGGGGGGGGGCGCCAGGCACGGCCACCTGCGGGGTCACCTGGTGGTGGTCAGGGGGCCCAAAGTAACAAGGGGACAGCCAAAGACCCATTTGTGGCTCTGGAGCCACAGGTTGCAGACCCTTGATCTAGTTCAAGGCAAGGTAGTGTTAGTCTGTCTAGCCAGGCTGTAAGACTTGGTCTTTGCTACAGTGTAAATGTATCTTTAGGTTTCAAACACTGTTGTAGTGATTTCATAATCAGGGCTTAAAATAGTTGTATTTTCTGTGGTTAACAAGATGCTTCTTTGTAAACAGGAAGATACGCATCTGGCAAAATAACACAAATTTTAAAACATGTTGGTGTTTTCTGATTTAACTAAGAAATTTAATTAAGGATAATTTATCTTAAGAACTGAAATGCAGGCATTACTAGGTATTTTCCTACCTCAGCAGCTTGTTAGTGTCTGCTGACTTTACTGAAGAAATGATTGCAAACTACACACAATCTACTTTAAAAATGAAATTGTAACAAGTCATTTGTGAACCTAATTTTTAAAAGAATTTAAGTACAAAGACATTGTGCCTGGGGTGAGGGGGAATTTTATTACATATTTATTATATGTACAGAATAATTTGTTTTTAATTAGAAAAGCACTCAAAATACATTGTACATTTCCAAACATCTTTAAAATAGAACTTTATAGTACAAAATAAAATAGTCTGATTATTCATCCAAAGTACAAACTAATTTTGCCAGTTTTAAGAACAGGTAAATTAAATAGATTTTTAGTTTTGTGTGTGTATTAGATCTTTATGTTGCTCATGAATTTAGAATGACAATTTAATTGTGTATTCAGTATTGTAACCATGTTGCTTCCACAATATTAGAAAGACAAGGTGGGTGAAGTAATATCAGTTATTGGATTCTGTTGGTGAGAGAGACAAGCTTTCAGACTACACAGAGCATAACCAATAATAAAGACACCAGTTTTATGACTTACTACAACAATGTGTAACTTGTTAGTGCCACTTTTGGCCCAAGGGTGTGTCTATACTCACGGCAGAAAAATCACCGCCATCAGTTTGGGCTTCCGGGAGCAGATCGCGGCAAGTAGGAACTCGCCACACTGCTCTTGGAAGTTGACCATGGAAGTCCTGGTGTCCAGGGGCGTAGGGGAAAGCTGACCACAAGCTATTTGTGGTCGGCTTTCCTTAATGTGTAACGGTGGCTTACAAAGTCATTGCCATTTGCATAAGTAATTTTACGTTCCTTGCATAAACAGTGGTTGGCTGCCGTGGAAAAAGCCCTAAGTATAGAGTAGGGCTGAGACTATAGGGGTGTTAATGAGTCACTTCACCTTGGATTATCCGTTGGAATAGGTATTAACTACTTATGCTAAACTATCTATCCCTTCTTGTAAAACTTTAACACTGTCAGTACCTGGACCAGTCCTAAAGAGGAGCTCTGTGTAACTCAAAAGTGTGTCTCTCACTCACTGATCGAAGTTAGTATGATTAATGATATTACCTCACCACTTTGTCTCTCTAATTTGATGGTGAACAGAGAGGTAAACTAATTTTCAGTTAATGACACCAGTGTTATCTGGAACTCCATGGAAATGCAGAAAATAACAAGACAAACTGAGGAATGAGAGATTAATAGGTTGATACAAAAAGAATCCTGGAATGTGGTGGAAATTATTGTTTGTGTTGAATTGTGGAAGTTGTAAATTAAAATAACAGCAGCAACAGATCCTGTATCTCTTGCTCATGGAAGCTGAAGTCATATGAATCAGGGCCCTAAATCCAAGCCATATGTGTCGTTCCTGGCAGTGTTTCCTGGCAGAAAGCTGGCCATTTGTGTGAAAGTCTGGGATATTTGGGTGTCTGTTTTTATTTGTCTTTTATGTTTTTTTCCCCTGATTTATTGGAATTAAGTGATTATGTTAGTGAAGGGGTTTATCTGAATCTCTCATTTATGCAGTTTCGTTGTATTTACGCTAACACTTTTTTAACCAATATTTTTTACCCCACCAATTCATGGATTTTTAAAGTCAGAAGCAGGGCTGGCTCGAGCCATGAATCAATAAGTCCATGGCTTGGGGCAGCCCAGATTAGGGACGGCGTGGCACTGTGCTGGGGACTTGTTGGGCCAGCCCATGGGGTGAATCCTGCTCCCTTGCCCTGCCTCTGGGCCAGACCTGGGAATAACTGGCCCAGGGGACGGGTGGGAGAGTGGAGCCTGGCCCGTGGGGAGGCCTGCTCCGCCCCTGGGTCACTTGTTCCCTACCCTAGGGGTGCGGAGGGCCAGCCCACAGGCAAAGTGATGGAGCAGGGTCTGCCCCATGGGCAGGCCCATTCTGCCCCCAGGCCAGCTGCTCCCTGCCCCAGAGGTGGGGCGAGCCGGCTCAGAGTGAAGGATGCAGAAGAAATAACTGGCTCGGGGCTCCAGAGCCCTTGGTCAGAAGAGATCTGTCACAGCATGATTTGACCCTTTGAGGGGATTGGAGTCTGTGCCAGGCTTAGCTCCCCTTTCCCAGGTGTAAAGAATGTGTGCAGGGGCCACACAATGAGGAACACGTGACTAAAACCCAGGCTTGCTGGGATATGAAAGCAGCCTGTGCTCAAAGGGACACGAGATCTGAGTGGTTCTGTGGAGAGCAGAACTAAGCGTGAATGCTCCATTAAGCAAGGAGGGACTCAAGGGAGAGAACATCTGGCTGTCCATGCTCTGTCAAGAGTGAGAGAGCTGTCAAGGAACCGGTTAATGAGAAGGCATGGCTGGGATTGTACAGGAGGAGGCATTGGGAAGGGAAGACAAGATAATTTAGGCTGTGTAGCAGACAACAGGACAATTTAGGATCCTCAGGGTGAATAACTCATAGTAGAAGGTGGCATGTGTTTGCACGGCCACCTGTAAGTACATCCTCACTGCTCACTCCTTACGGCTGGATGTAGAGAATATACATTGCACAGCTTCCTAACACCAGTATAAATAAAAGGGCAGACAATGCAGCATTGCTTCGGTGAGATCCTGCGCTGTATTCTCATTGCATACGTACCCTATGTGGCTCCCTGCTCAACAAAGTCATGCCTCCTCCATCTACGCTGCTCTTTTTAGCAGTGTGATGTCCCTCTTCCCTGCTGCCAGTCTGGAAATGCTGTGGGAGCTCTTAATATAAGTCAATTTAAGATTGTAATAGAGGCATGCTCATAGAGCTGACGGCCAGAAAGGACCACTGGACTCTCTAGTCCAGGGGTCTCAAGCACGTGGCCCACAGGCTGCATGCAGCCCCTAAAGCTATTTCCTGTGGCCCTCAAGAACACCATTGTTACCAGTATTTGCAATATCATTGTATGAAAAGGTTTCAGTGGTGCGGCCCTCGGGCTAATGTACTAGTCCTCGTGCGACCCTGTACTAGTCCTCATGCAGTCCTCATGGTGATTTGAGTTTGAGACCCCTGTGCTAGCCAGACCACCTCTATATGAAGCTGACAGATGGCCTTTCATATAGTGTGCATCATTAATGATCTCATTCAGGACTATGCAATTATGAAGCACCTTTATTAACCTAACTAAAAGGGAGGGTGTTAAACTTTATGATTGTGAAAGCAGCTGGATGGTGTGTCCTTGGAAGTGAATTCCTTTATTTCATCCATAACATTGGGATATTGGAAAGCTGAGCTACCTCTCTCCATTGCCAATGTGCCTCCAAGCAAACTCCAGGAGACCATCATGATTGAGAGGTCGGTCTCCAGGCCCATTTGATGCTTGGTTTTGGGGGGGGTGGGGTTGGCAGTATTTGCACACAGGACTGTACTCTTCATTCAGAACAGAACTCTGCTGGGAAGAGCACTAAGATGATTAGACAGGGAGATTTAGCAAACCCTTCTAGTAAGCCTGCTGCAGGCTTTGACTCAATGGCCTCTTGTAGTAGTAGTGAATCCCACATGATGACTGTACGCCATGGGAAACTATTTCTTTATACTGTCCTTTCACTTCAGGTGTACTCTTGTGTTCTTTAATGGCAAGAGAGAATAAAGTTTTCAGCACACCAATCTGAATGTCAAACATCTCAATAAGGTCTGCTCTAAGGCTATGTCTACTTTTATAAATTATTTCAAATTAAGGAGGCTTAATTCAAAAAATACTTATTCCCTGGTCAAGGAGGCATTTCATTATATTGAATTAAGTGGTTCCTTAATTCGAAATGAAGAATTGCTCATTCGATATAATAAAACCTCCTTTTACTTTGAAGTATAGCTTACTTTGAAGTTCTTAAGCCATTTTAAGCCACAGGCTAGGCTTAATTCGAACTAATTTCCCTATTCTTTTGCCTGCCTTCCCCTATTTCAAATTAGAGAGTCTAGAGAAGACTCTCTCTTTTGAATTAATAAAGCCCACTTTATTTCGAATTAGAGAGTCTTCACTGGACTCCTAATTCAAAATAATAACTTTGATTTAAATGTGAAGTAGTTATTTCAAATTAACTACTTCAAATTAATTTTGTAGCTTTAGACATAGCCTTACTCTTTTTGATTGGGTGCCTGTTTCCATGTGTCAGCTTAGCTTGCTCACTCGCATGGGTTACCAGTCACCAACAATTTCATCTGAAAGATAATCTATTTTTATCTGCAATTTTATATCTTGTACAGGGCCAATCTTGATTCTAACTATGTTAAGAAGAGTTTTGTTAGTGTCTTCAACAGGAGCATGGTTAAGCCTTTAAGCATCTGAAAACTCTTAAGTGCTTTATAAGGTAGTTTTAGCTTTCAATTCTATACTAATGCACAGTTTTGTACATCTCCCTCTTTGCAACCCTCCCCATCTGTCTTTTGAAGTATCTTAAAAGGTGTGTCAAGGAACATGTAATGTCATCAGCACATACAGTTTATAAATTGGGGTACATTTTTCTCTCCGTTTGGTTTTCTGCTTTGAATTCTTGTGAATTCAGCTAATGAACAAGAACTTACTAAAATGATACATAATTTCAGTATTTCCCAATTACATATGCTTTAAAGCTTTTGGCTATCAATGCCCTGCTCGACTCATTTGCTGATCCATCACACTTTGAAACAAAATAACACTCCATTAAAGATGTGCCCACTTTTGGTCTCCATCCTATAACTTCTGAACATTTCTTGCTTCCAGGAATAATTTTGGTAATTACTGACAATAAATGCTATTTGCCACTTAGTTTTTCTTGCCCAAAAGCAAGCATTAAAAAAAAAAAAGTTCTTTAAACAATGACATCTGCAGCACAATCTGTCGTGTGATTCCTTTTGGTATCATCAACAAACAGCAGATTACTTATTATCCCTTCTGAGTCATCTAAGGAGATAAGAAAAAGCATGCATCTCAGAACTCATTTCTGTATATCCCTTGGTTACTAATCCTCTCCTGTTTGGCCTTTTTTACATTTCCATCTATTTTTGTTTGTGTTCTCCAGCCTAGTTATTCATTTGTCTGTTTGCTGTACTTCCTTGCTGGTCTCTGATAATTTCCTACAAACAGCTATATTACTTGCTCTTACTCTTGCTCGGCTGTGGCTATGGAACATTTGGTGCAACCAAGGAGATTTTAAGCTGGCTCTATGCTGCCCTGTGCTCTGGGCCCTCTCCACAATGGGCCAGCTTTTGCCACAAGTGTTAAGCAGCTTGCAGCCCCAAAGGGCAATTGCAGCATTTGGGGCCACCGGGACAGAGATGCACTTTGGACACACTTCCCTCTGCCACTTATCCTCAGAGGGTTGGAGGAGCTACTATGGGAATCTAGGCAGAGCAACTCTGGAACTCACATACCCCTTGTCTTACAGTCTCCCAGGTCTTGTTAACCTCCAGAACATAGGGCAGCACCCATCTGTACTCTTGAGCACTCTGCAAGTGCTGGTTTGAGAGTTTTGTTGTGGCTGGCTATGAAGTGTTGTGATTTATGGAAGGCTTTGCTGTGAAATGTATTGGGCAATGGCATCTTTTGTATTAAGGATTTTTGTACTTGGACAGGCACCAAGAACGTGGGCAGGCAGACTTAAAATATTAATACATATTAATATATTTAGTTTATTATACATTTATCTGCAGGGATTGGTTCTGATCAATATTTTCTTCAATGATATAGGTGATGGCATAGAGACTACCAGGAGCACCTCTGGCTCGGGAAAAGACCTGGTGCTCAGGCGCCAGGACTTGGGGCTCAACCAATGTAAGTGCATCACTGCTGCACCTGCTGCTGCCACAGTGCATCCGGGGCTCAGGGCTTGAGCCCCATAAGCCCAGTGCCAGCGATGCCCCTGGAGACTACACTTATAAAGTTTGTGGATGATACTAGGCTGGGAGGGGTTGCAAGTGCTTTGGAGGAGAGGGTCACAATTCAAAATGATTTGGGCAAACTGGTGAAATGGCCTGAGGTAAACAGAATGAAATTCAATGAAGACAAATGTAAAGAACTCCACTCAGGAAAGAACAGTCCATTGCACATGTACGATATGGGCAATGACTGTCTAGGAAGCAGTACTATGGAAAAGGATCTGGGTGTCATAGTAGACTACAAGCCAACTATGAGTCAACAGTGTAATGCTGTTGCAAAAATAGCAAACATCATTTTGGGATATATTAACAGGAGTATTGTAAGTAAGACATGAGAAGTAATTCTTCTCCTCTATTCCACACTGATTAAGACTCAGTTGAATTATTGCGTCCAGTTCTAGGCACCTCATTGCAGGAAAGATGTGGACAGACTGAGGAAAGTCTAGAGAAGAGCAACATGGATGATTAAAGGTCTGGAACACTTGACTTATGAGGGAAGATTGAAAGAGCTGGGTTTCTTTAGTCTGGAAGAGAGGAGACTGAGAGGGGCCATGATAGCAGTGCTCAAGAAGCTAAAAGGTTGTTACAAGGAGGAGGGAGAAAAATTAGTCTCCTTAACTGCTGATGATAGAACAAGATGCAAAGGGCTTAAATTACAACAAGGGAGAGTTAGGTTGGACATTAGGGAAAGATTCTTAACTGTCAGGGTGATTAACCACTGGAATAAGTTGCGTAGGGAGGTTGTGGAATCTCCGTTACTGGAAGTGTTTCAGCCCAGGTTAGACAAGCACCTGGCAGGGATGGTTTAAGAGGGTACTTCGTCTTGCCATGAGTTCAGAGTGCAGAGGACTGGACTCAATGACCTGTCATGGTCTCTTCCAGTTTCTCTGATTCTCTGATTCTATAACATACATACTACAGGACTCAACAAATTTATATTTCTGATTGCCATGGCAACCAGTTTTAGTAGCCTGTCGCCTATCTCCACTGCAGAAATGTAATGGAGGGGTGCCCTCTGGCAACTGAAAGTAAAATTGTTGGTGCCTATTTCTGAGCCAGTTTTGTCCATCCCTGGTATACTGTAAGAATTTTGTTAAAGAGGGATGGGCGTAAATTTCAGGGGCAGTTTAGGGAGAAAGACTATCTTCCATGGTGGAGTTTGTGCAAGAAATGGGACTCCCTCCCCACTCTTGTATAACTCAGAGCCCCTAGGTGGCTCACTGCAGTGAGGTACAAAGCCTGGACCTCTATATTTAGATCTTAAAAAAGTCCTCAGCCTCTACTGACTGAACTATAAGACCCAACTGTGCTATCTCAAAGCCTGTAGCAGACTCATAAACCTCTATGTGGTTCAGCCACTTGAGGGAGTGAGAGATCCTCACTATGTGGAGGGTTTATACTTGCTGAAAGTACTGTGGGATATGCGATGACCCACAAGTGGCCAGGTTCTCTTTTTTATGTCTCCTTCACAAGATGACACCTCCAGTAGAACTGTATATCTAGGTTCATTAGTGGTGCAAAGGGAAGAGTACTGTTTTCCTAGGCCCTGAACCAAAGCCCATTAAAGTCAATAGAAAACATCTATTGACCTCAATGGAGTTTGACCAGCCCTTGACTTAACAATGCAACTTTCTGCAGCACCTGAGGTGTTACTTTTTTTTCTTGGAGGTGTACTCTCCAGATGTTAAGCCGGCCCATCTGTGTGAAATCAGATGCACTCAGAGATCCAGCTGTTGATCTACAGCTAGAACATTTTGAAGAAAATAATTTTGTTCAAAAGCACATATTATGTGGGTACGTGGCCCTGTTAGGAATCTGCACATCGTGCAGTGCCCCTTTTAGGAGCTTTTAAGGAGTGCATATGTATAAGTCCAATTACCCTCATCCTGAAGGGGCTGCAGGGTTGGTGCTCAACTCTTAGGCTATTTGGTCCCATTTCTGGTGAAACAATGTAACAACCCAAGTCAAAAAATGAGGTCAAACAGGAGGAAAAAAAGGAAAACCTACAGGCAGCTCTTTCAGTATATGGACCTCTCTTACTTTAGACAGTTCTGGTGGGCATCACTGTCCACATCAGAGTTCACTGGGGCATTTCCTTCTTTTAAGTTAGAGGATCTACATACTTCTTGTGCAAGGATAGGGCTTCAACTGGCTGCCAGTCCTCTTTTCAGGGCTGGAGAAGCAGAACAGCTTGTTCTCTTCCCAGGGTTGCCCCATCTGATTGGAATTCTCTCCTTTTAATTCCTGATTTGATGATGTGTAGGGGAGGGGTCACTCCTGCCTAAGGCAGCTACTTAGCTTCTTCCATGTGGGCACAAGTTTTATACTGATTCATCTAAAACTCATTTTCAAAAATGACTGAGGCACTTCAGGAGTCTCAGTCAGTTAGCTCTTGCAAAACTCAGCAGTAGATAGCTTTAGATGGTTGTTTTGGTTATGATTAATTTTTTTGATGGCATTTAGGCACCTAAGAGTGCAGATAGGTACCTAGTGGGATTTTCAAAAGCACTGATGTGTCTAATCTGAATTAACGAAAATCAAAATACCATTCAAGATGTGGGTCTGAGTCATTTTAAAAATAGGTCTTAGCCTTTTAAATAGCTTAGATGCTTTTTTAAAATGTTGCTCTTTATTTATATAGGTAGTACAAGCTTGAATATGATGCTCTTCTTTCTCCTAGACCAACATATTAGGAACTTGAAGCCAAGTGATTCTGAAATTTGTTTTTTGAATGCTGGAAATGTCAACCTGATTTTTGCTTTTATGACATTTGCTTCAAAATACTGATTTTTTTTTTCAAATAAATTCTCAATTTCTGTTTACACTCTTATCATGTTTATATACTATTTAAAATCTAATATGATAATTATTGTCAATCATAATTAAAAAGTAACTACTGTCTTATAATCATAATCTTCACTGCTGTTAACATTACATTTAAATTATAGCTAATTGTTCTGATTTAGAAGGAACATTCCTAGAATTCTAAATGATCTGTCCTGTATCTACTGGGGAGAACAAACCCAGAAGGATTATCAGACTTTTTCTCTTTTAATTTGTCTGCAGCTCTCTTCCCTTGTGATCTTGCTTTTTTATGATGTGGCACCTTCTCTGTTGTAAATAAGACCCAGGTGTCAGTAATTGTTTGTCATTTCTGAACCAGATTATACTTGATCTAATGATCTAGTTGGTAATAAATGTATCAAGATTCAGTGTGGGGAAAATGCTCCCATTAAGATGCCAGGCAATATAATTTTATTCTGTCTAATATTCAGTGTATGTGTATTCTGTCTGTATAGTACAGCACAATAAAGATAATGGATTTCATGAAGGCAAATTTTAGCAAACTCAGGGAGTTGGTAGGCAAGATTCTGTGGGAAGCAAGTGTATGGGGAAATCAGTTCAATAACGTTGGCAGTTTCTCAGAGGCATTATTAAGAGCACAAAAGCAAATTATCTCACTGTGTATGTAGGAAAAATAGGAAGTATGGCAAGAGACCATCCTATTTGACCAAGAGATCTTCAGTGATCTGAAACTCAAAAAAAGAATCCTACAAAAAGTGGAAACTAAGTTAAACTAAAAAGGATGAATATGAACAAATAACACAAGTATGTAAGAAAAATAGAAAAGTGAAGGCACTGAGATTAAATTAGGTAGAGACTTAAAGGGAACAAGAAAACATGCAAACGGAGCAATGCCAAGAATCAAAAGGAAGACCAATGACAACTTAGGCCTGTTACTCAGTGAGGGGAAAAACAATAACAGAAAATGTGGAAATAGTAGAAATACTGACTTTTCTGTTTCAGTTTTCACCAAAAAGGTGAGGGGTGACTGGACATCTAATATAGTGAATGCCAAAATGAACACAACAGGGCAATTTACAGCATGATGCATCCCTGTTGTCCAGTCCCAGATACTAGCAATCACAGATTTAGGGACACCCAGATCATGAGGCTGCATCCCTGACCATTTTGGTTAATAGTCATTGATGGACTTATCCTCCAAGAATTTACCTAATTCTTTATTGAACTTCTATAGGTTTGGTCTTGAAAGCAATTCCTGGAAATTAGCCAATTAGCTGGCTGTATGTTATGTGAAGAAAGTCTTTATGTCAATTTTAAACCTGCTGCCTATTAATTTTATTCGGTGACCCCCCTGGTTCTTGTGTGATGTGGAGGAGAAAAGAATACTCTTTCTTCACTCTCTTCACATCATTTGTGATTGCATAGCTCCCTATCACATCCTCCTCCTCAGCTATCTCTTTCCAAACTGGACAGTTCAAGTCTTTTTAGTCTCCTCATATGGATGCTGTTCCATATTCCTAATAATATTTGTTGCCTCTTCCTCTGTACTTTTTTCAATTCAAATCCATTATTGAAGACGTGGGTGTAAGATGGATTTATATAAAACAATATAATGCAGTTATCTTATTCTTCTATCCCTTTTCTAACAGTTTCTAACATTGTATTAGCTTTTTTGACTTCCACTGCTCTTTGAACAGATTGTTCCAGACAACTATCACAATGACGTCAAAAGCTCTTCCTTGACTGGCATCAACTAATTTATACTTTATCATTTTGAATGGATGGTTGGGATCTTGTTTTCTAATGTGCATTACTTAGCACATATTAACACTGAATTTCAGCTGACATTTTGTTGCCGAGTCACCAAGTTTTGTGGGATCCTTTTTTAACTCTTTGCAATCTTCTTTGAACTTAAATATCCTGAGTGATTTTACATCACGTGCAAATTTTGTCCCCTCACTGTTTACCCTATTTCCTGTATCATTTATGAATAAGTTGAATAGGACAGGTGCTAATACAGATTCCAGGAGATCTACTATTACCCATCTCCATTGTAAGGACTAATTCAAACTAACATTAGTTTGAGTTAGTCCGCTTTATTAGATCAAACTAACTGCCCTTATTTCAAACTTATTAAGTATGAACTAAGGGTTAGTTCAAGTCCACATCGTATTTAGTTTGAACTGATGCTCAAACTAAGCACTTAGTTCAATCTAACTGGTGATCGTTACCAGTTCAAACTAAGTGTTCATTAATTCAAACTAAGGAATTCCTTAGTTCAAACTAATGGAAGTCTAGTGCAGACAGGGGATAAGTTAGTTCTAATTAAGCCTCCTTAATTCAAACTAACTGTCTATTGTAGACATAGCCATAGACTCGTCCCCAAAATTTTGAATTAATCTGTGTCTGATAATTCTGTGCTTTATTACAGTTTCAACTGTTTCGCCTGATGTTAAAGTTAGGCTTGATAGCCTGTAAGTGCCAGGATTTCCTCTGGAGCCTTTGAAAAAAATCAGCATCACATTGTCTATCCATCAGTTATCTGGTACAGAGGCTGATGTAAGCTTAAGCTTACATACCACAGTTAGTTATTTTTCAATTTTATATGAGTAAATATCATCTGGCCCTAGAGGCTTATTACTGTTTATTTTATCAACTTGTTCCAAAACCTCAGCTATTGACACCTCAGATTTCTCACTGAAAAAAATTGGCTCAAGTATGGGAATCTCCATCACATCTTCTACACTGAAGACTCATGCAGAGGAATCATTTAGCCTCTCCTCAATGGCCTTGTCTTCCTTGAGTGCTCCTTTGGCACCTCAGTCAGCCAGTGGCCCCACTGACTGTTTGGCAGACTTCCTTTTTCTAATTTTCTTAAAAATATTTTTTGCTGTTAGTTTTTGTGTCTTTTCCTAGTTATTCTTCAAAGTCTTTTTTTTCCCCCTTTGGCCTGCGTACTTATACTTTTATTTTTGACCTGCCAGAGGTTTTGCTCTTTTTATTTTTTTTCCTCTGTAGGATTTGACTTCCTATTTTTAAATGATGTCTTTTTGTCTCTAATTGCCTCATTTCTACTTTGTTGTTTAGCTCTGGTAACTTTTTTTTGTCCTCTTATTTGGTGTAGCCATATCAACTGATCCTTTATTATGGTGTTTTTAAAAGTTTTCATGAAGATTCCAGGCATTTTACCTTTGTTACTGTTCCCCTTAATTTCCATTTAACTGGTCTCCTTATTTTTGTGTATGTCTTCTTTTTGAAATTAAATGCTAATTTGGTGTGTTTCTTTTCCCCATATAAATGTATACATTTTTGGTCACTGTTGTGACTGTGACGTCCGTAGGGTGGCCACCTAAAAATGACAAGATCAGGGCAGGTTGCAAATGGACAGCAGATTCTTTCAGTACTGATGAGTGACTCTTAAGTAGTCAGTCTTCCTAATCAGCAAACAAACAGTGCTTCTGATTCCCCACAGTAGTTTTCAAGAAGCCACAACAAAATATAAACAGCCCTCTTTACTGCGTTACAGTCTCTGGCTCCCAATTAGCCACTGAATCTAGTAAAAAACATAAGTTACATAAAACTCCATGCTTTGCACCAAAGGGTTCTCCTGATCTAAAGGATCAGCCACATTACCAGATCAATGTAAGGTTGGATTTTACCCCAAGTACCATGCTACAGCCAGTTCCTTAGTAACGAAAACAAAAGAACTGTTAAAAGATTAAAGCAGTCACATACGTAGAAATGATTCATAAGTCCATATGCATCAGGTCTTTGGCAGAATTTGGAGCTTGTAGGCTTCCTCTGGTGTATATCCAGTACCTGGATGGGTCTCAGTCCTTTGTTTCACAGCTTCAGTTATAGATGAATAGGTTCAGAGGAAAGTGGTGGCTGAACATGTAGACTAGAAGATGACAGAGGACAAGATGGAGGTTGTGCAGCTGCCTTTTATGTCCCTTAGCCTTTTCCAAGCTGTGTGTGGAAATTTACTGCAATAAGATGGAGTCCAGAGTCACATGACCAAGTGCTGGTGAGTCATCAGGTCTCTTCTGGGCCCATGGGATATGTCTACACTGGAGCCTTGGGTCGACTTAACCTTCCTTAAGTTGACCTAAGGAAATCTCTTTCCACAGTGGGAATTTATTAAGTCAACTTAAGTGTTTCCTTAAGTCGACTTAATAACACCACCTCTTAACGTCAACTTAACACTTAAGTCGACCTTATTAAGTCAACTTAAGTCACTGTAGGTGGGGCATAGAACTTAAGTTGACTTAATAAGGTCGACTTAAGCATTAAGTCAACCTAGCAGCTGCCAGTGTGGACATGGGCAGTCCACAGGGGGTTGTAATGTAGACGCTCTAAGGCAAGTTAACAAGGTCGAATTTAAATCAACTGAAAGTCAACCTTGTTAAGTCGATTTAACAGAGCCTCCAGTGTAGGCATACCCATGGTGCCAGAGGGTTTCCTTAATGTGCAATTAAGCAGGTTATTGAGGTAGACCCCTGTCTGGGTTGTAGCCCAGAAAAACAGTTGAAATATAGATACATCAAACATTCATAACTTTCAATACAAATGTGACACATGTACATAAACACTCTAATCATTCTTAGCAAATTTTAACCTTTCTATTGGTACCTACCATGCAATTATCTCATATGGATTATTGTAATTTTAACATGTTGATGTTAAATAATATTATAAATGTCTCCCCTGACTCAGAAAGCATCACAGTTTTCATCAAGCAGTTCAGCAACAGTCACTTGTTGGACCAAGTCCTATGTATCACTTAGGACTAAATCAAGAATTGTTTCTTCCCTTGTGAATTCCAGGACTAGCTGCTCCAAGACACAATCATGAATAGTGTCTAGAAAATTTATCTCTATATCCTGTCCTTTGAGGTATACATTCCTAATCAATATGGGGTTGTAGTTGAATTCCTCCATTATTACTGAGTTTTCTGGTTTTATAGGCTCTCTAATCTCCCTGAATATTTTACAGTCACTGTCACTATCCTGGTCAGGTGGCTGGGTAGTATATTTCTTCTGCAGCACTCTGATTGTTCAAGCATGGAATTTCAGTCCATAGAGGTTCTATGGTACTGTGTGATTCATATAAGATTTTTACTATATTTGACTCTGTGCTTTTTTTCACAAATAGTGCCACTCCCCACCAGCGTGACCTACTCTCATTCCTATATATTTTGTGCCTCTGTATTCCTAAGCCCCACTAATTATAACCATTCGACCAAGTTTCTGTGGTGTCTATCATATCAATGTCCTCACTGAATACCAGACATTCAAATTGACCCAGCTTAGTATTTAGACTTCTTATATTTGTATAAAAACACTTAGCACATATGCCAATATTTAGCTATCTGCCTGCAGGTGATGGAATTTAATGGGACTCTTTTTCATTTGACTCTTTCTTTTAACTTCCTATCCTGTACTTTACCAAATTCTATACTCTCTTCTTTACTAGGGGTATGTCTACACCAGAGGCTCTGTTACATCACCTTAACAAGGTTGACTTTAAGTTGACTTAAAGTTGACTGTGCGTAGGGCCCAATGAAAGAATTTGTTATGTAAGGAGCTGTTAGTAGATGGAGTCACCATTAAATAGCCCTGACCAAAAGTTAACCCTGAGGCCAGCTGTAAAAGTTAACACTGAGTCAAGCTGACCCCATCAATTTTAATCAAGCTTGTATGGTGCTTTCACTAATTAGCAGACACAATTTGCAAGTTTTACAAAACAACAAGATAAGACCAGGGCAAAGGAATGTTGCAAAAAAGTGTAAAAAACACCATGCCTTTTAACCCATTTAGTAAGTTTAATAGTATATAAAAGCTAGTGCTTAGGCCCCCCTTCTTTGGAACTTCATAGTTGGGGCACCTGCCGTGTTCACTGCCACAAGTCATCACTCCCCATGCTCTGTGCCTGCAGTTGTTTCACTGGGGTTCCCAGCTGCTGAAGGGGTGTAAGCATTGGTGCTTTCCTATTTATTTATTTCCTGTCTGTTCCTCTTAATAAAGCTATTTTTGTTTTTTAGCTTTTACCTTGCCTCCTGGTGTTGTGTATACTGAACCCATTGAACCTTAGGACCAGAGCTGTGGTTCATGGCTAGTGTCCTGTTACACCTTGTTAAGTTGACTTAGAGTGTCCACATTCCAAACTCCTGTAGACTGCTCATGACCACACTGGCAGCTGCTAGGTTGATTTAATGCTTAAGTTGACCATATTAAGTTGATATAAGCCAGTATAGATGGGGCATAGCCCTTAAGTTGATTTAATAAGGTCCACCTAAGTATTAAGTCAAACTTTTGAGCTGATGTTATTCAGCCGACTTAAGGAAGCACTTAATTAATTCCAAATGTGGAGAGAGCTTTCCTTAGGTCAACTTAAGGAAGATTAAGTCAACCTCAGGCTCCATTGTAGACATTCCCAAAAAGACCTTGAGCAGGGCAAGTGAGACACACTAGCCTGACACCTGGTGAAAATTTCTCTGTAGTAACTTAGAGCCTTCCCCATCTAGTGTACGCTCTACAGCCATGGGAGGTATTTACTGACAGCCTCTTCACAAATGGACCATATGCCACATTATGCAGGCTCATCCTACTATCCCCATCATCAACATATCAAAATCAGTCGTACAACAATGCAGATTTTTTGACACCACTACTGCCCTTGGATGGTTGTTCTAGAACTCAACTCCCAACTTTCATCTAATATCAAGCTTAACTTTATTGATGGCCAGTTTATACCTGGCAACAGCACCTACCTCTGTGAGACAAACATTTGAAGATCCAATGCTGCATTAATGAGGCCTGAGGGCCAAAGCATCTTCATCCCACCATGGAGGCATACACCTATAAGAATTCCATTGAACTAGATCTGTGGGCCATAATATGAAAAATAAGAATGTGTATCCACTACTGGTTAAAAAGTTTCCCTTCTTTAAGTAATGAAGTCCACAGGTCCACCTCACCATGGAGACACATGAATCATCTAGAATAGAGACAAAGATTGTCATTCAAGGACTTAAATGTGTGGTCATTAGATGCAATTTGCCATACCATACAATAGGAACATATTTTTCTCCTCAAAGACTATTTAACTCAATCTGTAATTTAGGAAAGAAGATTTGAATGATCTTGTCTATATAGGTTATCTCAGCTGGAGGGAATGTCAAGAGGAGGGGATTTCTTTACTTTTCAGTGACTGATAGGCCTGGTTTTGCCACCAACTGGCAAGTAGGCCAATGTATGCAGTGTAAGGGATTGATGGTGGACTTTGTTACTCAAAAAAGGGAAACTTTCAGATCAGCACAGATGAGTGTTCGTGTTACTGGGCCAATGAACTGATTGCATTCTGATGTGCAGTTGCGTTGGGCACTCCAAACTCTGGACCTCACTATGTATGGTGACTTCCAGGTTGCTTGGCTTGAAAATCTCCAGAAGCCATTGGGGAAATGCACACAAGTCAGTGGAAACATCAGTCTAAGACAGGGGCACCTATGTCTTGAATTCTTTTAATGGCAAGGGGCATGCCTAAACAATTAACTTAAGTTGACCTAATGTTAGGTCGACTTACAGCCACTGCAATATTTATTGGCATTTTTCATGTCCACACTACCCCCATTTGGTGGTGGTGTGTGTCCTCACCAGGTACACTCCAAGTGGCTTAAGAGGAGCAGTGTTGGGAGCTGAGTGTCCAGGGGATAGCAGGGCTCTACCTGAAGCCCCCCACTCACTCTGACTCTCTTGTCTATCTCACATGACCCAGATGTAAATGGAAAACATGGCCACCCCCAGGTGAGGCAACATGGCGGCTGGACACCTGTCCATCAGAGTGAAGCTCAAGGGGCAGGGCAGAAAGTATAAAAGCAAGGCCAGGGATCTCAGTCCAGCCCTGGCTGCTGAAGAGGAAGGATGGCTCTCGCCTGGCTCCTCAGCTCCAGCCATCCCTTCAGCGGAGGGAACATTTGCCTACCCACTGGTCTCCACCCCGGTACCAGGATGGCTGGCTTGGGCCTTCCATGGTAGGTGCCCCTGAGAAGGGGCCCACTTCGCTTGAGGAGGCTGGGAGGATAGCAGGAGTCCAGGAACCCTGACTTTTCCCTGGAAGACCAAGACTACCATGACCCAGCCCTGCCACTGTCTTCCTGTGATTTAGAGGAACTGCCACTTACTACGCAGGAAGCTAACCTCCCTGTGGGACAAGACCTAGAAGAGCTGCCCCTTGCACTGGACCAAGTGGAGCTTCCAGAGTTACCCCCACCAGAGGAGATGAAGGTCACATGAGCTTCCTGATCTACCCCCACCAGATGAAATGGAGGCTTCTGCTCCTTGCCCCTAAGTGACTACCCTGAGGACATTGTTGAAGGGGCTGAACAGGTACTACTGGGAGAGGAGGAAGGTAGTAGCCCAAGGGAGGTAAGCCCCACACCAGGGTCAGCGAGTTGCGGCCAGATTCCCACCGACCCCATGGTCGAATACTCAGTCTCTGTCGGCCCTAGGCTGGGACACAGTGGAGTAGAGTGGGCCTGTGCCCACCGCCTCCTCTCCCCTTCCCTTAGACAGTGCTACTTGCAGCAGGTAAATCCAGGCACCTAAGACCCGTCTGCCCACTGGACTTTTTTACCCAGTCTTACCTAAAGACTTGTTGATTGTGTGCCCTGCTGAAAGGGCTCAGGACTATCACTGAACTGCCCCAACCCAGGGTATAGACTATTGGTTTGCCCCTCCAAGGGGCTGAGATGTGCTGTTTTTTCTCCCCTTCTCTTTCTGGAAGGGACTGAGCAAATGTTTACCCCTCCCCACTCACCCAGCCTGCCAGGAATTGCCCTGGCCCCAGGATGTTGATGGGTTGAAGGCCAGAACCCAAGAAGGGGTGCACTATTGGACAGCTTGAGCTGTAATTCCCCAACCCACCCCACCCGCCAGGAGGCACCCTCCAAGTGGGTCAAGCACAGGGCTCATTTCCACCAGAATTGACAAGAACAACAGCCAATAGCTGATGTAAGTAACTCGCTGTGTCCACACAGACACTGTGTACCACTGTCTACACAGAAATAAATCCTAAACCTCTCATGGAGGTGGAATTATTATGCTGGTATAGCAGGGCACTTAAATCAGTGAAACCAAGGCTGTAGTGTGTTTGCTGACATAATGGCTATGTCTACACGGCACTGTTATTTCGAAATAACACTCGTTATTTTGAAATAAAAGAAATTAGGTCTACATGATGTTTTCTTATTTCGATGGGACGGATCCCGTCCTTTCGAAATAAGAATCGTCATTTTGAAAAAGTAAGACCTCCCCCTCCCCCCGAAACGGCCGTTATTTTGGAAGGGATATTTTGAAATAAAGCTGTTTAGACCTGTTCTTTCGAAACAACAGTGTGTAGACCTGTTGTTTTGAAAGAGCTGTTTCGAAACAACAGGTCCAAATGGCTTTATTTCAAAATATCCCTTCCGAAATAACAGCCGTTTGGATTGCAGGCTTTCCCTTAATTCGAATTAACATTTTGTTAATTCAAATTAACTTATTTCAAAATAAGGATTTTATTTCGAAATAACTCATTTCAAAATCCTTATTTCGAAATAACAATGCATGTGTAGACATAGCCAATTAAGTCTACGTAAGCTGCATTACATCGACCTGACTGAACAGTGTAGACCAGGGGTATCAAAATCATGGTCTGTGGGCCAGATCCAGCCCACCAAGGGCTCTGATCTAGACTATGGAGCTGCTGCCTGGACTGTGCCTGGGAACTTTTGTAGCAGCAGCAAACAGCAAAGACAGGCTGCCACCTGCAGAGCAGGGGTAGGCGTGCTGCTAGCTCACTCACAAGATACAGGTCACAGCACAGGGGAACAAAGAAAGTGTTGCAGCTCAGCTCTGCTGTGGTCTGCTAACCAATCAGAGTCACAGTCACAGAAGGCTGGCCTGGGCTCCCAGAGATCCCCTGCACCATCACCTCACCCCAACTGTTCACTGTCCATCAGTCAGCATGCTAATTTGATTAACAGCACATTGCACAAATCGCAAATAAGAAAGGAAAATGTAACTGGGGCCCACCTGGAAACAAGCCAATCAAAGGCCAGCTAGGACTGAGTCCAACCACAGGCTAGGATGCTGCATGACTGACAGTGAGTGGCTGGGGATGGGGGGAGGCAGGAGCCCAGCATGCCTGTGGCTGTGACTGTGACAGACTGATTGCCTGCTGCCATGCAGTAGGAGAAGGGGAAAGGGAACGGGAAGGGATGTCCAGGAGCTGCCCAGCAGCAGGGGGTCTGGGAGCCAGTGTGGGGAAGGGGATCCCACAGAGCAGGGAAAAGGTATCGTGTATGAGCCTGAGGGGTAGGGAAGGGTAAAGGGGAGCCCAAGCCACTCTGAATGTGGCAGAGGAAAGTGTTGGGGGGCTTGTGTGGACACACGGCCTTCATCAGGTGTCCTTTCCTCCAATGTGGATGGCACACTGAATGAATTTGAGATCCTTGGTTTAAACCACGCAGAGAGAGCATTGTGTAGCTGGAGGCTGCTCCAAAGGTTGCTGCAAAAGGAGGAAGGGATAAATGGATTTCCTCAGAAAAGTGCCTTTGCCCTCTTTCTTGCTTCCAATCCTTCCTACAATGTGCAGTGATAAGTGTCCCTAACCTGGCACTCCATCTCTGCTGTCAAAAACCAGGTGTGGGCCTAAGACACAGCTATACTCTTTATGAACGGGGGTTGCACAGTTGTGATTGCCCCCACCATACAACTTTCATGGTCTCATGACCTTTTAAGCTTTTAAAGAGCTCTCTTCAAGCCATTCATCCACTATTTTACGCTGAAGTTATAAAAAGTGACAGAATTTCTGAAATGTCAGTAAGGTGGTGAGGCAAGGTCATATAAAGTATTGTTTCTCAGTCGGTGGTCCATGGAAATCTGGTGCTCCTCATAGTGCAGGTGTTCCAAGACCCACCCCAACTCCTCCCCTTTGGGGGGCAGAGTGGGGAGGTGGAAGGTGAAATTTAATACCCCAGCCACGTCAAAGTTTCAGAGCACATTGTGGCAGACATTGATGCATGCCTGGAAGCTTTGCTGCGACCAGCCCACTTTAAGTCTCCTGCCATGGTTATCAGCTTTTTCAAAAATGTTTTCATCATGCGTTCCCCATAATGTAATTGCTACCTTAGGTCTTCCCCAGTCCGCTAAAAGTTAAGAAACACTGATTTAAAGGCACCAAGCGTAGCTCCAGAATTACGCTGATGCACTATATTTAAGGATATGATGTGGTGCGGTGCTGTTGAATAGCTTAATGCCTGTTGTCTCCACTGCATTGAAGACTGAAGCATGAGCATTTAGCTATTTATCACTCAGACTCCATCATCTATTGTTTCTCTTGGGGGAACAACCTACAGGCCCCAATTAGAGCCTATGTCACACACACACACACGCACGCACATGGTCTGACCCTGCTCCAAAAGGCTTCCAATCAACGCATCGCAAAAATAACCACACATCATAACATCACAGCTTGCTTGCATAAATGATGTTCTTCTGTCGTGTATTGCCTTGTTCTCCACTGCCACACTGTAATACATACTGTCATGGAGAAAATGAGAAGTACAGAGACTGCATGATTACAGAGAGACACCAAAAATTGGAAGTGTTTTGAATGGTGTGGCTGTAATTAATCCATCAACACACCTCACAGAAATAAAATGGACCCATTTAATTAGCTGTTTGAATGAGAATAAAGGCTTCATTATTCTTAACCATATCAAGCTGAGAACATTATTAAAGTCTGAAGTAATAATGAACACCATGACAGAAAACACATTAGCACACATGTGGGAATGCATTCATCTCTTAGGCATTTTGAATATATATGTCTATCCTTGCTGTCTAGGAAGAAAAGAATAGCAAAAGAAACAGAGTGAAATCAAAAGAAGAGGACATGCTTGCTTCTTATTTCCCTGTGGACAAAGAAAGAGTCAGTCGTAAACAAAAGTACCAATTGCAACAGACAGGAGAACACCAGGGCTTGGCAGTCAGTTCTGATTAAGTACCCAAGAGTTTGGGTTCCTAGTCAAAGTTTAGCTGAACTTCTTGGATGATTCTCTTCTCAGTGCGTTTCTTTGACATCAATACACTTATTTCCAATTTACTGTAAGTGAGAGGCTGTGGCACATAAATGGCCGGAGTAGCCCCTGTATAATTCCCTCTGATGAGGGCAAGGATGAAAATCCACATAGTAGTGGGCATGCCATTTCTGTTCCTTCTTCCCCTCTCTGGCACACTGCCCTGCAGTGAATGCTCTCGGAGAAGCGGGTCAGTCCAGTGGATTTGCGCCTGCTGCACAACCTCCCCACCCACACAATCAGCCCCATGGCATTACCGCTGCCCATGGTGCTGCTGCAGTCAGAGGGGGGGATGGATTTGCCCCTCTGAGCAGCGTTGAAAGACCTACAAGGCTGCTGGCAAGCTTCTCATGTGGTGGGATTGCCCCATTTTAAAAGTGAGGGCCAAGATTTAAAACATTTTACAGGAATAATGGGGGGAGCTTTGGTCTCTCTCCCTGTTCTGAGTTATCAGTTACTGATTCAAAACTTGGCACCAAGAAATCCCAATGTCAGGAGAGATGGCAAGCTCCTGAAAAACAAAGAAACAAGGAATCCTGTGGCACTTAAAGACTAACAAATATATTTGTATTTATTGCATTGTTAGTCTTTAAGTGCCACAGGGCTCCTTGTTTGTCTGTTTTACTGAACTAGACTAACTCGGGCTGCCCTTTTGGATCAAGTTCCTGAAGAGATTCCTGTTCAGACATTACATCAGGCGTGTTTAGACGACTTTTCTTTTGCTGCTGTGCTCACTAAATGAAACTGCCAACAGGGAAGGGATAGGTGGGGCAATTGCTCATGAGCTGAGTGATTTAAAATGGCCACAATGGATGGGAGGATAGATACGTATCCTCCTTGCCTCCCTATTCCCCTTTCCTCAAGTCACCCATCACTTGCACTGTACGATTCTCCCCTGAGCCAAGCATAGTTGTTATGTGTCATGTTGGTTTCTGAGATGCTGAGGTGGTGATATCTTCTGCTTAGCTTCCTTGGTTTATCAGGAAACTCCCTGGGAAGTCCAAGGGCTCAGGAAGCTGCATATCAAATATTGCCTCCTCAGCCTGCAGGCAACTTGCATGGTACATAGGATAAAACTGCTAGCAGAAGCCCACTCAAACTTCAGCCATCCCTTTCAAGGAGAGCCATTGATTGGTCTGCCCAGGGGCCTGGAATTGCTGTGGTTGGCCTAGCTGCCTGCTTACAGCCTCTATCTCCTTAAGAATCACATTTGAAAACATGAAATTTTCTGTAAAAAATCCTCCTGGTTTCTGATAATGGTTTATCTGTAACTTGAACATGTGTCATTGAAGACTTGAAAGAGTATGAACCTTAGTGTCCCCTCTTTGCTCAAAGGAGCATTTATTTATAGAAGCTAGCTGGAATGCCCCAAAAGCTATGCTGGCCCATTTTTGTCACTCGTATTACATCTTATATACTTGGGCACCTTTTTGAATTAAGGTAGTGAGGCTGACACACACACAGGATGAAATCCGGGCCCCAGAGAAATCAGTGTCTGCTGAAGTCAAAGATAATTCAGTGCATCTTGAATTAAGCACCATGGTCTTTATTAGCTATGTCTGCCTGTATGAGTTTTCAGATAAAATCCTGTAGTTCTGTTCCCAAATGCATTGGATGCAGGTTAAAACCCAGCATGCTTTCTCTGGGATACACTTCTTTTGTTTGTTACAAAATCCTAGTTAGGAAACTGGATGGACTTTTCCCTTGATCTCCACTTAGCCAAAGCTCACCTCTCTAAAGTAACTGTTACTGTTCAGCTGTATCAATCTGGCTTTCATTTTTGCTTCAATATACTACATCTCCTAAGAACTGGAGTTTTGATTGAGTGGAGCTACCCTAATTATTTAAAAAGCAGCAATTTTAATAAATACTTTGTAAGATTGGGGCCATTTTTCAGAAAACAAGCTTCTTTCCTAATTAATGTAATCGGATAGCCCAGCTAATGTATCAAATTTCATGCATTTGAGTCCAGAGGGGATCAAGTGGTAGAGTGCTTGAAACAAAGACATGATTCATTATATGAAGCAGAAAATAGAAATAATCACATTTGTGGAAATGAATTGTGAAGGAGATATAGGCCAAAAAAAAAAAAATCCAAGCTAGGATAAAAAGCAAAAAAATGCACCTGTTGTTAGCAAGGGAAGAATCAAAGCCTGGAAAAATACAGCTGATTTTATTTGTTACCTTCCAATCATTCCTATCCAACAAATCATGAAAATAAACTGGAAAAAGGAAAGAATGTATCTAGCAGTGTGAATCAGAAAACATTGGATATTCTTGCCATTTTAATGTTCGTACTTCCTTTCTGTGAACCTGGAAGGTGGCTTCCTTCTTTTTCTCCACAGAGCAAAACAAAATAAGCAGCCACTTCCAAACCCGCACAAGAATCAAATGAAATACTACTGTGTTTCTGGGATTTGATACATTAGCTAGTGCTGATATCTCTGTTTTCTCTTCTGTCAGCTCTTAGTGTCTAATACGACTCTCTGATCCAGGAAATACAGAGCACTTTAAAGTTTGCCTCCCTTCATAACCCTCCTCTTATGTGACTTTTACTCTAGCAGTCTAACTCCCTTTGCCAATGAGCCCCTTAATTCAGATTGGAGGAGAGTGGGTGTCTGGTAGTGTGACCAGCTACACAGGGTCAAAATTCCAGTCAGATATGGGCAAAGCCAAAAAGTGATTGAGTCATGACTGGCTGTCCGCCCCACCCCACTCCCATGGCCTATGTGATCTTTCAAGTTTCATAAATAACCTAAGTTTTTCATTTATTCAATGTAGTTATAGTCACGTTGGGCCGAGGACATTAGAGGGACAAAGTGGTGGGGTAATATCTTTTATTGGACCAACAGGTTTTGATCAACACCATGCTCTTCTTGAACTTGGCTTCTAGCCTTCAACCCCTCCAAGCTCATCATTGAAACAAGCACCCCATCAATCAGGACTCTCCAGCTCAAAGCACCACCAGATTCTTCCCAAGCAACACATGCCAAACCTGCAGACGTATCTCCACTGCTAGAAAATGCTCCAGTTACAGCTACGTGAGTGAAACCAGACAATCACTATGCTCTCGAGTGAACTCGCACAGAAAAATGAGAAAAGACAAAAACATCACATTGCCTGTGCAAGAACACTTTTCACAAATTGATCATGCTACACCTGATCTATCAGTCCTCATCCTCGAAGGAAATCTGCACAACACTTTCAAAAGATGTACCTGGGAATTTAAATTCATTACGCAGTTAGACGCTGAAACTCATGTAATGAACAGAGACACTGTATTTTGGCCTAGTGTAACAATCTGTAACCCATGAACCCTCTCTTGTTTTCCTATGACTGCAGAGGTGGTAATGGCCCACGCTACCTTGAATAGTCCCTACTCTGCATCTATGGCTGGCCTGTGCCAACTGACTTAGGTTTGTGGGGTTTGGGCTGCGATGTTGTTTACACTGCAGAGTAGATATACCCTCAAGCCTGAGATCTGACACGTTTCCACCTCTCAAACTCCTAAGCTCTGTCCACATGTAGATGCTTATTTTGATTTAAGTTCAATTGAAATAAGTTAATTCAAAATAAAATCCTTAATTTGAATTAATTTAAATCGAAATAAACAAAAACCTAAAATTGAAATAGGAAGTCCAGACACAGGACTTGCTATTTCGAATCAGGAGAGGGGCACCATGGGAGATGTGGCAACATAGACCCCTCACTGGGTCATGCCCCCACCCAGTATATAGAAAAAGGAAGGCACCCTGGGAAGGTGAAGGGCAAAAGTGTTATTTCAAAATAATGGTTATTTTGAAATAACACATCTGAATGGTATTATTTTGAAGTAACCATTTTGAAATAACAGACTGTCCGAATTAAAGGAAGTTTAAGCTATTTCAAAATAACATTTCTTGTTTTGAAATGACAGAGTTCATCATTTCGAAACAAGAAAACGTTGTGTGGACCTAATCTTTTTTAAATTGAAATAACCAGTGTTATTTCAATTTAAAAGATACATGTGGACATACCCCTAGATTCCAGACTCCACTCCAGCAGTGACGTGGGCCCAGGAAGAGTCCTCGGACCTGGGTCCCACTGGCTCCCAAGTGCCGATTCGAGGTCTAGGTCCAATCCTGTCCGGAGCCCCAGGCAAGGCCCAGATCAGGCTCCTGCCATGGGCGGCCCAGCCACAGACCCCTGGCCAGGGCCAGTGCTGGGGAAGACAGCTGCCACCGCAGGTGACCCTGCAGTGGACCCAGGGCACTGGCACTGGGACTTGGGGCTTGAGCCCCGTATTAGCAGTGCCAGTGACGCCAGTGCTCCAGTCCCAACCTGGAAGTTTATAGTGCAGTGAAACATTCCTGTGAGTCCGAGTCAGCTGGCATGGGCCAGCCACAGGTTTTTTGTTGCAGTGTTTCAGAGGATCATAAAACTGCTAGGGACCATGAGAGCAGTCATGGAAGAATTAAGTACCATGTAGACCATCCCTGACAGCTCCCAGTCTGGTAATTCTCCATCTTCAAGCAGCTGACAAAGTGGGATTTTCTCCCATGAAAGCTCATGTGATTAATTAATTAGTCTTTAAAAGTCCCACAAGGCTCCTTGTTTGTTTCATCTGACAGGTGTTTGTCCAACCTGCTCTTAAAAATTTCCAATGCCAGAGATTCCACATCCTGCCTAGGCAACTTATTCCAGCGATTAATCACTTTGACAGAAATTTTTTCCTAATGTCCAACCTAAACCTTCCTAGCTGTAATTGAAACCCATTGTCTCTTGTCCTATCATCAGCAGTTAAGGAGAATAATTTTTCTCCTTCCTCTTTGTAACAACTTTTCAGGTACCTGAAAACTGTTATCATGCCCCCTCTCCGTTTCCTCTTTTTCCAGACTAAACAAATCCAGTTCTTTCAATCTTCCTTCGTAAGTCAAGTATTCCAGACCTTTAATCATTTTTGTTGCTCTTCTCTTGACCTTCTCCAGTTTCTCCATATCTTTCCTGAAATGAGATGTCAAGAACTGCCAAAATAGTCTAGTTGAGGCTTAATTAGCACACAGTACAGCAGAAGAATTAGACATACCCTTCAACAATGTGCTAACTACTTACGTTAAATAATCTCCATCTTACATTTAGCTGTGACACAGGGGGTACCTCTCAGAGACCTGAAGAAGAGCTCTGTGTGACTGCTAAGATTGTCTCTGTCACCACAAAAGTTAGTCCAATAAAAAAATATTATCTCAGCCACTTTGTCTCCTTCTCGCTCTCTCTAAAATGTTTTCATCTGTTTTATTTGCTGTTGATGTACTGGTGATCTTTCCCTGTCCTTATCTGCTGTCACTGTTTCCTGTGTCTCTCTATTTATAGATTGTTAGCTCTCAAAGCAGCGACAGTCTATCTTTCCTGGAAATCACGATGAATAGACTGAAGGACTTTCTTAAGAGAGCACACAAACCCTGAGTTAGTGCCTAAAAACACGCCCAGTATTAGTAACTCCTGTTCTTAGTCTTCTTCCCTGAAGTTGATTGTCCCTTGGGTTTACCAGCAGGACCTTCTGGCCAAGGTTTTCAAAAGTGACAAATGATTTTGGGTACCCTCTTTGAAATGCCCAAGTAGGTGATCTGATATTTCAGAAAATGCCGAGCATGCTCCCTCCAAAAATCTGTTCATGGATTTCCAAGCGGGCATGCAAACATTGAGGCAATAAAATTCACTAGTCATTTATGAAAATCAAGGTCAGGGAGTCCTTGTTATTCTGTTCCCTTTCCCACAGGGCCACTTCCATCTTGTGGCTGTCAGTTCTGTCTATCTAAAGAACTTATATGGCTCCCAGGAGCAGAATATGAGCACCTCACCAGTGCCCAGTGAAGTAAGGAAGTTCTGTTATCACCATTTCACAGATGGGAAACTGAGACACAGAGGCACTAAGGGGTTTGCCCAACATCATGCATGAGATCTGTGGCAGAGCATGGAATTTAATTCAGGTGCCACAAATCCTAGGCTAGTCCTGTTTCCTAGCCATTGAACCCATACCATGTTCTCATAGCTAATGCCAGCTTGGATCATTAGAATGTGTGCCATACAAACTTTTAGCATCATATATGTGTTAACTAGCAAAATGAGGATTCCCTGTCACGTATTGAAATGAAAATGGTATGGAGAATTCTGAACACAGCTTGTGGTGGTGAACAATGAGCTAGCTATACACACCATGTTGTGTTGTAATTTGTGGCAACAAGAGAAAAAATAAGGTCATTAGTTAGAAGTTCTCTAAAGCTTCTAAAGAGTTGTTACTTTTTCCATAAGACACACGGACTGTGACATGAGAATTAAATCTTCAAAGAAAAGTGAGGTAAAGGATTGGTCCGTGGAGTAGAAACATACATGCAAACATTTTTGGAATTAGAATTGCACATTTCCAGTGTGAAAATGACTGTGCAATATTGTGCAGCATGTTATCTGTCAGGAGAAAGAGTTATCACAGATAATTTGAGTCTGCACTGCATCCACCAGCAATTTTGTGTATCTATTATTGATTTGGAAGAGAAGGGGAGAAAAAAAAACACATGAAAAAGATAGGAGATGGTTTTTGATGTCAGGGCTGGAACAGCAGAGCAGGAAATGTAATACTCAGTGGGTATTTGAAATGCAAAAATTTTTAAGACCTGAATTATTCAGGGCTCAGAGATTTGGATTTTTGGAAGGAGTCATAGGGCATAGAAAGTTATATAGTCTTCCTGTTTGTTGCTTTAATTTTCTCTGTGTTAAAACTGGATATGCTTTCTATACGTTTGATCTTGTCCATTTATCCCTTCTGCTACCAATAGGGACAGACTAACTAAGCCTTGGATCCATTAAAATTTCCTTTTCTCTCAAACTAAAACAGCTAGTTTTCATCCAGTTACACTCAAGATGAAAACTGGAAGTACAAAAAGTATGGCTGTTCTCACAGTACTTCTAGCCCAGCCAGAAGAAAGCCCTACTGCAGGCGTTCCCAACCTTTTCAAGCTTGTGACCTCTTTAAAAAAATAAAATAAAAATAAAATCTGAGCTCCCCAGGTGGAGAGAGGCACCCCCCACACACACACACCCCAAGGTTCGGCTTCTGCCACAGAGCAGCAGTGCTGCAGCCAGTTTCTGACCCCAGCAGGGAGCAGTGGCACCACAGCTGTGTTCCTGCCCCGGTAGGGAGCAGTGCCTCAGACCCCCTGCAACACTTCTGTGGACCCCTGGGGGTCCACAGATTGGGAATCACTGCCCTCCTGCACATCTCATATGAACTATTATTTATGAGTTATGTCAAAGTCAACCCATGGACCAGAGCCCCATTCTGTTAAGTGCTATACAAACACAACAAAAAGGAATTCCTACCCCAAAGATCTTATAATAGACGTAATTCTTCATCTTGTGATTGGCCTCATTGCATATTTCTGATGTTGGAGCTTTCAATGGTATTTTTCATTGAAAAGTTGATTTCTTTTATCAACAACCAAACCAAAATCAAAAGTATTCATGTGTGTTTTTCAGGCTTCAGACTGGCTTCTGAGGTGGCAAAATCTGCTCTTTAATGCTGAATTCTTTCCCACTTCCCATTCTATTGTGTGTTCTCTAAACAGCAGTGGAGCACTTGAAAGGGAAAGAGGTAGCAGCAGCATATCTAAAATGAGCACAATTGCTGAGTTCTTCATTAAGGCAAGAACTGGACAAGGGAGCTCTGGTAAGGCAGGGACTGAGGGTTATTGAAACTGCTGCTTGCAGGAGCATAAGTAACCTTCCTCTGGTGAACTGAAGGTATGTCTACAGTGCAATCACTGGGTGTGACTCCAGTTTGAGGTGACATACTACACTGCCCACAGTTTTTGGCTGCAGTTGTAAAAAGCGGCAGGGACTGTCTCCAGCTACACTTCCAGTTAGGGGTCCAGGGCCTATGCCCTCTTGACCCCAGTGCAGTGACACCCCTCGGTGATACACACGTTACTCAAAATAATGTGTGTATCTCACTTTGACTTCCCTATGCTCAGCACGTCCACTGCACTGAGACAAAGGGAGGGACCTCCAGCACTACTCCACTTGTGCAGGCAGTCTTCAGGGATTGACTTCCTGATAGATTGTGTGGGTCTTCATGGGTTGTTATCTGTTTTCAGTTGCAAATGCAGGAGTTTTCCTCTAAATCTTTTTAGTTTCCAGATTCATTCACCATCTCCTGACACCATATAATAATCTTGAGGGTTCATTAAAGACCGGAATACTGAATGGGTGAGGAACAAAACTTTAGTTACACAAGGTATGTGTAGGCAGGCACTATGACCTCCCTCAGAGCCAGAGCCGGAGGAATGCCCCAAACGCCCTCTCTAGCCAGACTAGGGAACTGCAGGACTTAGGCGCTGGAAGCAGAGGGGTGTGGCCAGAACAGGAAGGGGACGTTTAAGAGCCCAGGCTGAGAGCTCAGTTGGGGCTGAGCTCCCAGAAGGGAAGGATGGAGGGAGGGAGCAAGCCAGAAGAGGCCAGGTCCAGTCCTTCTGACAGGCCCCTGCCTTTCCAGGCACCCAGCTCTATGGCCTGCCCAGCCTCCATGGGCCCAGTGACTGGGTTGATAACTCTGAGGCAGCCGACTGGGGAAGGTGCCCCAAAGCCCACCAACCCATGGGGCAGCCACCCCACCTGGAGGCAGAGCCGGACCCAGGGGAAGCTGAAGACTCCATGACCTGCCAGCCCGGTGATCTAGAGGAGCTACTCTCAGTGGAGGAAGAGACACCAGCAGCATTTGGGCCACGTGAGCTAGAGGAGCAACCCTTAGTGGAGGAAGAGACTCTGGCAGCATACAGGCCCCAGAACCTGGAGGAGTTGCCCCTCATTGATGAGCCTGAGGAGTACCCTGACCTACCGCCTATGGACACAGAAGGGTTTGCCGGGATCCCCCAGGCCTGCTACAAGAGAGACCTTGAGGACAGCTACCCCCTCTGGACTTAGGTACTCGGGGCTGAGGAAGGGTCGGGATGGAGGAAGTAGCCCGGGGAAGGTGGAAGGCCGGGCCATGTCAATGGGCAGTGTATTTTGGTGGTAGCCCCGCTGACCCAGTGATGGACCGCCTGACCACAGATAGGGCCCTGGGCTGAGATGCAGTGGAGTGGGTGGGCCTGCGTCTCCCTCCTCAACCCCCTTGATTGGTTAACACTCCAAGTAGTTCCTGACCACCTGAGCTTGTAGACTTTGTATTTGCCCGCCCCGCCTGGGAGCCGGGGCCATAGACTTTGTATTCGCCCACCCTACCTGGGGGCCGGGGCCATAGACACATTTCCGGCTACTGGGAGAGGTGCCCCTACTGGCTAATTCCCCTGTGCCACCAGCAGGAGGTGCTCTCCTGACATGCCGGATGCCTACAGTATATCTACACTGAAGCTTTAGCTCAACGTAACCTTCCTTAAGTTGACCTAAGGAAAGTTCTGTCCACATTGGGAATTTATTAAGTTGACTTAAGCCCTTCTTTAAGTATACTTAACAACATCACCTCTTAAGGTCAACTTACCTCTTAAATTGACCTTATTAAGTCAAATTAAGCCAGTGTAGATGAGGCATAGCATTTAAGTCAACTTTATTAATTTACCCCATCTATACTGGCTTAAGTTGACTTAATAGGGTTGACTTAAGCATTAAGTTGACCCAGCAGCTGCCAGTGTGGAAGTGGGCAAACTACAGAAGTTAGAATGTGGATGCTCTAATTCAGTTTAACAAGGTCGACTTTAAGAGACTTAACAGAGCCTGAAGCATAGCCATACCTACAGACGGGTATGAATCCCAGTTGTGCAGCTGGGAGGAACCATGTTAGATCACCTGTAGGGTACGTCTCCCAATTCACACAACACTGGCCCATCTCTAAATTCACACCCTTCTACAAGCATGTCTTTACACCATGAGTTGATCAGGAGGTCCATCTGATGGTGATGAATTTGCCACCATCAGTGAAAAAAGCTATTATCTGGCTAACTTGTGTTCCCAGAATAGTAAAGTTGTGCAGGGCAAGTTTTGGTGTAGACCTTGAAGAGGAAGTCTGAAATAACGTCATCAGAACCCAATATTCACCAGTGTCATGATATTATGGTATGTCCTACACAAAGGATGCCTTGTCTGGTATTGTTTTAAAAGTCTTGATTAGTTCAACATCAGTATCCTGGGTAGTGTGTGCCACCCACACTGAACCTGCCTCTGCCATGACTTCACTGCTCTGGGTTACAAGCTAGCTAGATTAAGCTATTTCAGGTATGTCAGCTTGAGCTGCAATCACAGCCACTTTCATAAATGTCTCTACATAAATGTTTCTTCTTTGACCTGGGAGAAAATCTCACTTTGTCAGACGCTTTGAGGATGGGGGAACTTATGGAATGAGAGGAAAATAAATGTAGGGGAGTGTAAGACATGGGATCAGGTCATACTGTAACAGCAAATCAAAGCAGTTGTTGAGATTCAAATAGTGGGAAACAGCACATAGAGGAAGGTAAAGTCAGATCACCTATTTTAATGGGAAAAGATTTTCTCCAAGAGCTCATGTGATAAATAAATTTTAATCTTTAAGTGAAATTACCCCAATGGGAAATCAGTGACAATGATATGAGAATCAGGCCCTTTGTTTTACACCTAAACGTGTGATATGCTATGGTCATTATTTTCCTGTAGGCTGAAGAATCATACTCATTATTGTAGCCCAAATGACAAGATTCACCCTCAGAAAAGCAAATATTGCTCTTAACTGAAGCATTGTGAATCCACAGGAATCTACAGATCTTCATGGAATTGATCAGGGTACACATCAGAATAACAGAAAGGAGAAATTGCACCTATCTCTTTAACATAAGAGAGAAGTTTTACAGAAAATGCTTTAAAAAAGAAAAGCCCTTAGATAACAGAGCAGATGAGAAATGTAAATCCCAATCTGGTCTTTTCCTCAGGAAAATCATATATTAAAGGGTGCCTGCATTTCATCGCTGCAGAAGTGTGATTTACTATACAACAAGCACTATGTGGTGTCTTTGCATTCAGCTCCACTGATCAAGAAAATAAATTAGATCCTGGAATCTTTGTGCCCATGAAAGTGACTTAATATAAAAAGTCATTAATGCAGTAAATTATATGCACAGCTGTTAACAACCTGTAAGTATGTTGTTTTCCTTCTTTTGGTTCAGCTGAGCATCAATTAGTTCAATGATATTTACACTAATATCTTTATTTATTGGGTGCAATTGTCCATCTGTTTCACTGAGGACTGAATTATAATGATTCTGCCAGGAGTGAAGGTATTAGAATTGCGCATTGTTAATGTCTCCCAGGAGATAAGAAGAGACATGTTTACAATTTTCCTACATACAGGAGATAAGAGAAAGGTAACATGACAGCTCTGAGTGGAGGGATTTGTGAAATAGTCCTAAACAAGACAAGGGGGAAATTAACAAATTTGCACTTAGGAGTATTCTGGCTGAAAACAACTGCTAAAGGGAAAAAACGCAATAAAAAATGAGCAACATCTGTTTAAAATTCAAATAGATTTAAATGAGTGCAGAACTACATCCCATGGTGAACTCTGTGTAATTTTTGCTTTGATATGGAGGGGAAGAAAACAGCACTTAACACGAACTATATTCTGGTGCCTGAGCAAAATGCCTGTCTCTCTGACATTGCATCCCATTGTCTCACTGTCAGTTTATAGCTACCTTGGACAATGTGAGGCCCTGAACTTCCCTGCAAACTGTCTTGACTTGTGAGTTGACAGTACACCAACTTCTTTGATCTCCTGGGCTGGTAGATGGCAACTTTGACTCTTGCTCTTCCAGGGAGCCACCAAGGCTGTATACAGTGCTTGGCTTAATTTTGCCTTTCCCTACTCCTTTGATATTGTTTCTTGCTGAGGTGACATCACGCTCTTCTCCACCAGTAATGGCATCAGTTTTACACATTGCCAGCTTTTGTAACTGCTAAATAGGGCCCTGACTGCAGACTCTGAGTGTCGTCAATTTATAAATAATAACTTACATTTTGCAGGTTTTTGCCACAAACACAAAAGCTAGAGGCTTAAGAGAAAAATGTAAATTTTGCAGATACAACCAAATTTTGTGGCTTTGGGGCATGGGTCTGAACCATAGATTTCTCTTCTAATTGTGAACTTCCCCAAAGCTTGAGCAAGATTTGAATCTGATCTGGTTGGGATCCATTTGTTCTTCAAGTTCACTTTAATCAAAGTGATATGGATGCCAACTTCCCCCAAGTTTGATATTGATGTGGGTATTCAAATGTAGGCCCCTCTTGGGTAGGTGTGAATAAAAATTAGTCATGACTCTATCCTTTTTTAGTGCTACTTTTTCTAAGATGATGCAACATAAAGATGATTAGAAACTGGAATTTTTCTGATGTGTCTTCTTTGTCATCAGTGGTGTGTGCTTCATCTATAGTGCTACAGATGAATAACTTACTGTAAAGCCACCGCTCTTTGTCTTCTTTGCTGACAAATCCATTGATCAGGAAAACACATTGACTCCCAGAATCTTTTTATACTAAAGTTAATGAGCTCTAGGGGAAGTCATTAATAAAGGAAATCACATTCAGAACTCTGGACACCATGAAAGAGTCTTGTGTGCCTATGTTTGGTACAACTAAGCATCAGTTAGTTCAGTGATATTTACATAAATATCTCAGTTTAAGGGGTCAAATTTTTCATCTGTTGAACTTGGAATTTAATTACAATGATTTTGCTGAAAGTGAGGAATTAAACTTTCTGAATGTTAACCTTTTCCATGAGACAAAAGCAGCTACGTTCACTAGCTTGGTTTAGTTAGATAGGGATCTGCTGAAATTTTTGGCTTTGGAAGACAGCATATTATTTTTTTTAAGACATTACTTTTAAAATATAAGTCCTAATAAACTGAATCAAAGCTGGATTCTTAGAGCCAGGTGAAATTGAAGTCTGTAGTGGTAGACAGATGCCCACATCAGAAAAATTACCATCACATTTTGATACTATGAGGCATCTTTCTTCAGAGTCTGAAAAGGGGTCAAGGACAGTAATGGGACCACATTTATAGGGGAGCGAATAGCATAGTCTCCATCAGATCCAAATAAGGCATCTTAGAGGGTCTGTGGGATGGAAGCTTATATTGCTTGTATTTAGTAGGGATGCTACTGAAATCTCAAGAATGATTATCACTAGTTATCAGAGGTTCGTTGAAGTATTTCAAGACAGGTTTTCTCATAACATTTCCTTTACTGTGGATGGCCTTCAAGACCATTCAACTTTCCTGCCATTTCAGGCCAAAAGTTCTCAAAACAGTTCATGAGGTTTTAATGGTATCTGCTCTGACATTCAGCATGAATCAGTCACTGTAAAACACATTCCGTATGCATCCTTTTGACACCCTGTACTAGCTGCCCAAATTCCAAGGTTAGCCAGAAATGATCTCCTTTTACTGAAATGATAAAGGCCTTCATTTTTTGAGCTGGCAGATCAGGTTTCTAGTTTCTTTTTCTCATGTGTCATTTATTTAGTAATTGTCTTTTGGTCTGCAACACATGGCTTTGTTCAATCTCTTAGCAAATGCTGATCCTTAACATACACCAAGGACCTGATTTTCTTCTCTTTGGGTATGTCTACACTGGAGACATACCTCGACTTAGCAAGGCTTATGTTGATTTAAGCAACTCCAGGGCCACATTTGGAGTTCACTAAGTAGACTTAAGCACTTGCTTAAGTCAACTAAATAACTCTCACCCTTAAAATTGACTTAAACAAAAGGGTAAATAGACTTTTATTAGGTTGACTTAACAAAATGTGGCCATTAAACTCAGCTTAATAAACTTGAGTTAAGGCACCAGAGTCATTTAAGTTGACTTTATAAAGCTGACTTAAGCCAGGGGACCCATTTTACAGTCAACTTTATTAAGTTGACTTTAAATGGGTCCTCTAGCTTACATCTACTTCATAAAGTTGACTTAAACAAATGTGGCCTCTCTAAGTTGACTTTAGTTTGACCTTATTAAGTTGACTTACCTGAGCCCTCTAGTGTAGACGTATAGCCTTCCAGAGTAACTTTATTACACAGAACAAATACTATTAAAGTGAATGGAATTTCTGAGGTATGATTGGTGTGAATGAGAAGAGAATCAGAGACCTAATCTGGATTTAGGGATGAATATCACCTCTCTGACCAGTCTCTAGCTAAAATAAAAATAGGATGTACCAAGCCCTCAACTCATCCATAAAAAGTGCACTGTAGTGCCCCTTTTTGGAGTTGTTTTCACATAATACTGGATTTCCTTCAAGTCTTTACATATCAGCACAATGTATGTCTAAATTTGGCAATCACCAATCCTCCCCCCCCCCCGCAAAAAAAGTTGGTAGAAATTTCAGTGCAAACTATTCATAGTGCATTTTTTAATAGTGAGCAGAGTTTGCTGGTGTTTTGTTGCTAGTGCAAGTCCCTGATTGGCTGAACCTATTGTACATATATAAGAGGGTCCACAAAAGCTATTTTAGCTTCTTTGCACAAGTCTTTTTTAAAGAACAAACATGCCCCCTCACAGATATTAAATTGGAAAGGACAATGTCGTTTGCTAAAGACCATGTGTTGGAGCAACTGCCAATGCCAAAGTAACAAAATGCCCTTCATTTCATGCTCGTAAGTGATACCATGGAAAAAAAAGGGGGACAAGGAAAATAAATCAAGAGAGCTTCACTACATTTCCACTATGTTTCCAAATGCAAATACAAAAGCAAGAGATTAATGAAGGAGGAGATTGCTATAGTAACAAAGAGATGTAGAGGGGAAATCAAAGAATATCAGAAGCTCTATAAAATGTAATTGATCTTTTTTTCCAGGCAAGTACTGGCAACTGTTGGCACTACTACTGCTAAGCATTAGTCAGGGTTTCCCTTATAAGCTCCTGGTTCTAAATATTATAACTCAGCTGCAAAAGCAAACTATGTATTGATATTGTGAATATGATTACAGTATCAGACTCAGGGATGAATCTAGATAAGGTCTCAGATGGCATAGTTCACATCTTTTTTTGGCTTCCCCAGTATGGGATACCAAGGTCAATTCATTCAACCAAATTCTATGATCAGTTATGTAACCCTTCTGGCAGGCCTAAGACAACTGCAGCAAAAGGCCAGGTTCTATATCTAGGGGTTACTAATAATGTTACAATACCAAATTGCTCAAGCACCCCCACCCAAAGTCATTATGCAAGGCTCTCATAGCCGGATCTCTGAACTCTTTGTGCAGCACTACTTGTGTCTGTTGCTTCTGCAAAGGATCAGTGGTGATCCGGTGACGGATACCCTGAATAGTTTTTGTTTGCCCCAGGATCTCAATAGCAGCTTGCACTCAGGGGTAGACGGAATGATTGTGGCAGGGTTTTCTCCCTCTCTTTTGCAAGTAGTACATCATGAATATCAACATGTTGCAGCTGAGCTTTTTGCCAGTCACCAGCACTGAGCTTGGGCAATGGGAACTGGTCTGACATAAAATAGTTTATTTTCAGGGCACACTTTCAGGGGATAAACCAAAGTTTCTGCCATGTGGCCATGAGGATTCCCATGGTTCTTGGGCTCCTGACAAATCCCACTGCATGTATCTCTCATTCTATCCCCAGAAATCACTGTAAGGTCTGATGCTTGTGGATGCCATGCTGATGCATCCACATCTACATCGTTTTTTCCAGATTTGTATTGGATGTTGAACTCACAGTCAGTCAAGGCAGCCACCCTTCTTTGTCCAATAGCATCCAGCTTGGCACTTGTCAACACAGAAGTCAACGGATTGTTGTCCATCAATACCTGAAATTACAAGTAGCCTCAAAACTTCTCATTAATGGGTCATTTCAAAGCCAAGAATTCCAATTTATGAGCAGGGTAGCAGGTTTCAGTATCCAATAACCTTTGGCTGACAAAGGCCACAGGTTTTTGTGTGCCTTCAACTTCCTGGCACAGCATAACTCCTAGCCCCTCCAAACTAGCATCTGCATACAGGGCCAGATTATCACAAGGGGCTAAGGGGGATGAAGCCCCAGGCCCCAACTGGATAGGGGGCTCCAGGCTCCAGCCCCTAAAACCCAACCTAATATCCGCACCTTAGCACTGGCAGGACTTGGGGGAGTGAGCATTCCTGCACTGCTGGCACTGGGGGGGGGAGCAGCCTGGAGCCATAGGCCAGGGTCTGCACTCCTGCCGCATGCCTGGACTGATTGTTCTGCCTTCTGGAGGTAGGAGGGGAGCACAAACAGCTGTTCGTTCCACTCAGGGGGTGGGGCCATCAGGGGCAGTCTCCACTCTGGAGCAGCATTCTAAGGCCTGTGGCCCTGGGGAGCTTCATCGGGGCTGCCACGCCATGTGCCAAATGACCCTCTCTCCCCCAGACAGATTGGCTGGGGTGGGAGTGCCCTCTGGCCCCAGGCCCCATCAATGGAGAGCTCACAGTAGGGGGCAGTCCATGGCCTCCAGGTCAGTTAATCTGACTTTGTCTGTGTGTAGGTTAAACAGTTTGCTTGGGTCAGCAAATATAAGGACGGGAGCATGAGTTAGGCAATTAATGATTTCTTGAAAGGCCTCTTCACCAGCAACATATGGAAGAAAGTAATGGTGGGAAGTCAGCCCCTAAAGGTCTCAATCCCAGAGATAGGGGTCTTAAAGAGGATGATCACTTTCCTGGAAACAGAAGGAAAGATTGTGGCTGATATGGTTTACTGGGTCTTATTCCATCAACTCCAGGCCAAGGGTCTGCCTCTTCATCTGAGGTGTAGGGAAAGATGATAGAGTGATTAGTGGACAAGGCTATACAACCCTACTCTGAATACAGCTCATACCATAACTAAGGTTATTTTCTGGGGGTTCCACCACAATCCCCGATGAAAAGGGATTTCAACCCTAGCTGGAACACACCATGGAAATGCTATAGGAGTGATAAGTACTTGATGTTGAGAGGTGGAGATGTCTGACGGAGCGTCACAGAGCCAAACAGTAGACATGATCCATATGCTGAAGCTTGTCAATCCTGGGGTCAGTGTGAAGGCCTGCCTGTGAGCCTCTACTCATGCTTTGGGGAAAATGAGAGCTCGGAGGAAATCTATTGCAAATTTCTTGGCATGAAAGAGCAAAAGGGTGAGATGGTCTCAGATGATGTACAGAGCTGGCATGAAAGGAGCTGTGACTGTCGACAAAATGGATCAGACTAGGCTGGCTCAGATTGTGCAAGGAGTTCAGTGTCAGAGCTTCATTCCACTCCACCTAGAGCTAAAGGAATGACAGAAAAGGCCATGAAGCTATTCTCAGACAATTAAAGAGATCCAAGAGGAATAGGAAAGGTAGGTCACTAGGGGGAATGAGGAAAGTCAGCCCTGTAAGTCCACCAGTGCAGCATTCACCACACCTCCTAGGGCACTGATGGTCAACGGTGGAATGGAACTGGCTCAAAAAATTCAAGTTCTGACAGAGCAGTGGCTGAATTGCAGAACACCAAAAGGACAGCAGAAGCTTCTGGACACATAGAGGCCTTGACTGCCATGGTCCAGAAGACTACACAAAAACAGCAGGCACAGCAGAATGACAGGGGAGAGGGCGGCCCTCTTTCTACTACTGGGGTGCACACGAGGGACATATTGTGGCAAGATATCAGAATGAAAAGAATCCCACACTAGCATATCAAAAGCTGCAGACTGCTTGGAGAAAGCCAGGCAACAGCTGATGGGCTTGGGAAGGGATCTGCCCAGGCCCTCAGGAATTGAAGACTTCTCTGGAGAAGAGTCCAGACGGAAGCCCACCAGGGCTCAAAATAACAAAAGACTCCACAAGGAATCATTAAGTCTATCTTTTAACAATAGGAGAAGAATTCAGCATTGCCTGAGGCATAGCTCTTTAACAGAGCCCTTCCATTCACAGGACCCATGCTGTTTACCCTTTCCATCCTGCTTTACAATATTGAAAAACAGGATCTGCCACTCTTCTGAGTTCTGTTCTGTTGAAAGTGACTTTTCCATCAGAGCAGGCTAGATGTAGTTTATACAGTCGAAGGACAGCATACATTGAAAAAATAGTGGGTTACTTAACCAGTAACAGGCCTTCTTCAAGATGGGCTGCTCAGATTCATTCAGAAATAGGTGTCTCCGTGCCAGAGCGCCTGATTGGTCAGAACTTTTTGCCCTAGCCTGTCAGAAGAGGGCATGCAGCCACTGCTCCCCATGCCATCCCATGGCTTTATATGTGGCTGCTGCCCAGCCCCTCCCCAGTTCCTAGGAGTTGCCATCTCCCGATGTGGGGGCAGGGGGGGAGGGATCTGAATGAATCCGAGCAGCCCATCTCAAAGAAGAATGCTTACTGGTAAGTGACCCACTGTTCTTCTTCGAGCACTGCTCAGATACATTCAGAAACAGGTGAGTACTAGCCATGCATAACTCCGACTTGGGTAGTTGCCCAACGAGCAAGGTTCTTGAGGTCTAAGGGATCAACCGAAGGACCGTCATCCAGGCAAGGGTAACCTTGGACTGCAGGACCTAACCCAGTGGAGAGAAGTAGGCCCTATTTGTCCAAGCACCAATTGTCACAATTGTGCAGGAGGGTCTTAGGTCACCTTATGCATAAATATGATATCAATGCATCGGGGCTATAGCTGAGGAATGCGCCTCTAACTACTCTGCCTAAGAGCGTATTGGCAGAGGCATGAAAGTGCCAGAGGGGTTAGTGTTCTGGCAGTAACACAAGTAAACATACCTCCTATAGGGAAAAAAAGGGACCACAGGGTTATTGGGCTGGGCATGGTAGGTACCGACACTGCAATAAGGTAGACTGTGTTTCCCTCAGTCAGGTAATGTAGAGTACTTGTGGCCCATGAGCCCGATGGGAACATGAATCTGGTCCGCCTGGCATCCAAAGAAGGGATGGACTGCCAGAAGCAGTTAGGGACTAGGAGAGTTACTTTGCCCTAGATAGAAGGGGGGAAGTGTGAGTAGCCGGAGGCAGCAGCTGACAACCTGATACAGTGCATTTAGGAATGAAGCACCTGGATCAGTGTGAGGAAGGGAAGGTGTCTAACCCACCCAACAGCCTTATACGGGCAGACCAGGAAGGAACTTTTGTGAACCTAATGAATATATCCCAGGCCTACGTGAGTGTACCAATGATGTTGTGGCAGTCCCTGTTGAAGAGGACTGTCAGTATTGATAGTCTTGTGAAGACACAAGGGAATGATATCATCGTTATCTCCCCCCTTTCCTTTCCGAGTTCAGCAGGTGGCACACGGCTGAAGGAGTATAGGGGCGAAGAGCAAGTTGCAATGAAGTGGCACGCAAGAGTAGGCCCAGCAGTATGGTAAACCCGGGTGCCAGATCTCCATGGCCTATGGGATTAGGCTCACATTAGCTTACGTGACCTGGTACCACCGGAGAGAGCCCAACTGGTGTGGCGCCGACCTTAGGGCCTGGTGATGCACAAAGGTGTAAGTCAGGACTGGGGCTCCTGAAGGAAGGGCCCCTAGGGGGAAAGCGGGATATATGGGAAGAGGGAGCAGTGTCCTCTGTGAGAACGGTGAGAAGGTCAACCACGCAAAGGCACACATCCTGTCGTCTCTTCAAGAGACTTCCGATTTATCTGAAGTGTCTAGTCTGAGCATGCTACTGTTGCAATTAGATCTTACCTTGAGGGTGAATTCCATCAGGGGATGGCTAGCTCCTGAATTTCCAGTGCCTGGATGGAATCCCAGGACGGGCATCATATGAGGTCTATCCAGTGAGAAAGACCCCTAGAAGTCGCCCAGGACGGGAGCATAAAATAAGCAATGATTACTAGGGCTAGAGGCCCTTCAGAATGTGATGAGGAAGAGGGAGTTGTACCCCTGAGACACCTGAATAGTGCTGTCCCAGAGCTGGGTTGGGCTGACCACTGCGCTATGGTTATCTCCAGGGGAAGAGCTAGGAGAGGGGCCCCGCTGGTCAGAAAAGGCGATGACTGGGACCAGACTAGTACCTCGCCTTTGGGAGTGGTCTGCATACCATACCGGTGGGGCCCAGCCAGGGGTGTCCTTCACAGGTCTTGGACCCTTGACTCTGAGGATCAAGACATTTAGTCTGCCCGTTGAACTGAGTGGGCAGCTTTGACTGCGAGATTGGAGAGGAGGGCAGAGGGACAAGTGTGTTCAGCTCTGACCGAGTAACAAGGGGTGAGAGAGGAACATTGGAATTATTACCTCATCTCCTCTGATGGCCGTGGCCCGAGAGCCCTCAATTTAAGCAGGAGGGAATGGCCACATTAAGTTGGAGAGAAAGAGGAGCGAAAAGTAATACTGGCCCCCCGTCAAAAAGAACCCCATGTACAGATGTTCGGTCTTCACAGCGTGTTCCTAGTAGCTGTGAATGACAGGCCCGAAGGGGAAGGAGGAGCCACTGTTCACAGGGTAGTAGAAACAAGACGGGGGCCCAGTTGGTTCAACCCCTCAGCAAGTTGTTCACCACACTGTGAACCAAGTGGTAGTAGTAAGTGTAGGGGATTCATCACTGGCATGGTGCCTGCAAGTGAGTTATCAAAGGTCTGCGTGCCTAGACAGGCTCTGGCCTGTGTGTCTGGTACTTGACAGGCGGAAGCTAAATGCCTGCTCTATGGGTTCAGGAAGGGGTTGCCGTACCCCACGCTGGAGGTACATATCTTAGGACCTTGGATGGGGTTGATCAGGCACGAGCTATGTTTAATCCAAACCCGGTGACAATCAGAAAGGGGTTGGTTAGGGTGGCACATAGGAAGGATGGGGAGCCTCCCAACCCCCACTTTCGTGGCAGAGGGGTGGACGGGAAAGAAAGAAGGGTCAACAAGGTAGTCTCTGACCACCTGGTTCGGTGGGGCGGTAGGACTTTGTCCATGGGGAGGCATGCAGGAGTGACGCTCCCCGTATGGAAATAATTGCAGTCAACAGGAGGGCTCCGTTTGGTCTTGAGTTGGGATTAACGGGCGATACACTCTTCGGTGATTGGAGTGTATTCCATGAACCCTTATGTTTCCCAAAAAGGCGAAGGAGCTGCCATCCAAGGGGGGTGTTGTGTACAGGGCACGATAGCGCCCTGGGAGCAAAACTGACCTCTAAGGGATGTCCAGAGGATTTTGGACAAAGGTTCCCATGCGATCACTATAAAGTCCCCTCAGGTATTGGGGGTAAACTGCAGGAGTATGAATATCTGTCCAACCTCAATCCGATTAGAAAGAAAAGAGGTTACTTAACCTCTGAACTGTCTGCCCTCACCCGGAGGGAGAGGGTGAGGGAAAGGGCTGTCTGTCAGCTCAGGGGAATGGTACCAAGGCAGAGGGCAGTCAACAGCAGAGTTTGGATGGTTGACAGCATGGCTGTAAATGTAAACAGTAGTGCTGATTGACCGGTTGGGGTCCCTCCCCGCAGAAGCATGGGGGAGGGCCTTGCTGGGAAGGTTCCCCAGACGGGTTTCAGACTGAAGTTGTGGTGGTGAGGATTAAGTCCTTACCAGTAACTAGTGACAAGGGGGAGCAGGGGTCAGTCAACTATGGGGCCAGAGGACTTGGAAGAGGGCTCATTGGGAGAAGGCTGAGATATTTTAACTTCCCCCCGGGGGGGGTGTTACGCGCGGTCCCCAAGATGGCCGAGGTCTCCAGCGGGAAGAGGGAGTCACCCCCGAAGGGGAGATCAAGCGCCATGTGCTGAGAGGCCGGGGGCACTCTGTCTTCCTGAAACCACGCTGCGTGGAGCAAGGTAACCGCTGAGGGTATGGTGCGGACCGCCGTATCCACTGCGTCCCATGCTGACAAAAGGAAGTCCTGAGAGGCTATTTTTACCTTCCTCCAAGAAGGCATCATACTCTTCCTTCTCTGGCCTCTGCTGGGGGTAGATGTCTGACTCCCAGACATCCAGCATGCATCTGTTTGTTAGGGCCTGATTGTTTGTGACTCACAACTGGAAGGCCGAGGAGGAGTATACTTTCCATCCCAGTAGCTCTAACTCCCTCACATCCCTCAATATCGGGAGGGGATTGCGGTGAGTCTGACCTAGCCCTAAGGCCGCCGCCAGCACAGCACAAGGTGGTACTGGGTGGTGGGTGAGTGAGGGGAACTCTGACCCTGGGACCCATACTTCAGACCCGCCGTATCCAAGACCAGGGGGATGGAACCTGGGTTTTGCCAGCGGGAGGAGGCCAGGTCCCAGACACTAGGGTGAAGGGGAACCATGGCTGGTTCCGCTGAGGCAAACACCGGGCCGAATAAAGCATCGGAGGGTGCCTCGGAGGATTGGACCTCATCCCCATGTGGGCTGAGACGTGGCACAGGAGATCAAAATGTGCCAACAAATTGCCCATGTAAGAAGACGGTACTGGGTTTAATGCTCTTCCCAGTGCTGGGGGGGGTACCGGTATGGTCGCAGAGGCCTCTTGTGGTGAACATTTGTGGGGGTGATACAGGAAGGGTGATGGTGCTGAGACCTGGTGCTGGGGCTGTTTAGAGCCCTTTGAAGCCCCTTCCCCCGGGCTGGAACAGGGGGAAGCATCTCGGGACCACGAGGCAGTACCGGAGATGGCAGGGTGATATGCTACCGTGGGGACGGCTCCACAGGCCCAGGACCCAAGGGGGTGATGGGCTCTGGAGCTTTGGAGCCTAGGGCCTGTGGCAGGGAAGAAGAGTGATGCTGCTTGTGTTGGGCCCAGGCCTTTGACATGAAGGCCGGCCTGCCCCTTCTAACCAGTGCTGGTGAGGGAGGTGTAGGCAGCAGGAGGAGCAACACAGTACTGGGGTCAAGCCCAACCGGTCCTGGGGAGTGCTCCAGGATGAGGACGCAGGGCTATGATGGCACCGCAGTACCAGGGTTGAGTGCAACCAGTCCCTGGAAGAGCCCCGTGTTGGAGACGCGGGTCTGTGTTGGAGCTGCGGTCCCGAGGTTGGCACCGAGCTTGTCCTGAAGCCCCTGTTTTAATGGTGCCAGGCGGGTTCCAGTGCTGAACTGGCATGCGGTGCTGCAGGAGGTCCCAAAGCCTCAGGGGAGGAGTGCCAAGCCTGCTTGGAGGCCAGGGCATGGTGCCTTTGCTCCCTATCCTTGATTGTCTTTGGTTTGAAGGACAGACAGATGGAACATGCGGGGACCATGTGGCTTTTGCCCAGGCACCAGAGGCACTTCTCGTGGGGATCATCCCATGGGAAGGCCTTGCTGCATTTGGTGCAGGGTTTGAACCCTGGCATGGTGGACGATGGAGTAGTGTGATGGTCCGGGCGGAGTGGGGAGACCTTCTTCAGTGGCACTAAGTCCACAAATAGGTGCTCCCAGTCGGGTGAAAGCTCATAAAGCAACAAAAGGACAGGCTGCTTGCGAAGTGCAAGGAGTGGGCAGTTCAACAACCAACGCGAAGGCGGAAGAAATGAAACTGGGGAGGGGCTGGCCGGCAGCCACATATATACCCACAGGGTGGTGGGGGGGGGGGGCAGTGGCTGCCTGTCCTTTTCTGACAAGCTAGGGCAAAAAGTTCTGACCAATCGGGTGCTTCGGCACAGAGACACCTATTTCTGAGATTATATGAGCAGCACTTGAAGAATAACATTTCATTTCCTCTTCAATTAAAACACAGGGATTTGTAACAATCCCTACTAACCATTTCCCATCATGCCCAGCTCCTGAGTGTGGTCATTCATATACAGTGAAATTATGCTAAATACTTAATTGTACCCATGCAAATACAAAGCCCATGCAAATAGCCACCCACCCCCCCAGGTTAGCTGGCTGAACAGAAGTGCCCAGCACTAGACCTTGCTTATGGTTACATGGGGTTAAATCTTTAGTGTAATTCCTCTTGGCTATGTCTACACACACATCGTTATTTCAAAATAAGGATTTTGAAATGAGTTATTTCGAAATAAAGTCCTTATTTCAAAATAAGGTAATTAGAATTAACAAAATATTAATTCGAATTAAGGGAAAGCCTGCTATTGAAATGGCTGTTATTTCAAAATGGTTATTTTGAAATAAAGCCGTTTGGACATGTTCTTTTGAAACAGTTGTTTTGAAATAATGGTGTTGTTGCAAAACAACATGTCCAAACGGCCTTATTTTGAAATAACCATTTCAAAATAACAGCCGTTTTGAAACAATCGGGGTTTAACCTGTTTCAAAACACCAGTTCTTATTTCGAAAGGATGGGATCTGTCCTTCCGAAATAAGAAAACGTCATATGGACCAAATATCTTTTATTTCAAAATAACCAGTGTTATTTTGAAATAAAAGTGCTGTGTAGACATACCCAAGCTTGATTTTCACTCGTGTAAATGCGATCATAATTTGGCTTCTTGATTTCAGGGTAAATTTGTTCCTCACTTACCCCATGGCAACCTAGCTCTTAACTTAGATGCATATCCATTCCGATATATAATTCATACGTACACACTCTTATGTATCGCCTCAGAATTCATCTCTGAAATGAGAGGAAGACCTACAAACTCAGAGCAGTTCCTGGAAACCCAATAGGATGTAGATAAAATTTTAGGGAAATCTATTAATTCATCAGATCATGGTATGGAAGCAGCCCTAGTTTTCCCCAACAGCTCCAGCAGAAGCATGTTGTACATGAAATGTATCTGCTTGCAAAGGATATAGGGCAGTTACTAAAACAGTTCTGCTTTGAAGAAGTTTATGTGTACAGAAAGGTTGTTTAGCTCTCTGTTCTTGATCTAATTGCTATGCATCCATCCTGCTTTAGTGCATTTATTTGCCTTATCCCTGAACTCTTGGGTTCTTCAAGGGATTAATTATCTTCACTGGTATAACTGTATACTTTACTATCTTTCAAGTCTAAATTGTCTAGCTTCATTGGATCTTTATACCAGTGTCTGCTAAACTGAAGAACTCATCGCCATTTTTTTGTTCTGCATAGATTATTTATGACCATGAGTGTTGTTTGGGGGGGGCATAGCCCCTCAAACTGCATGCTTTGGGCAGATGAGGAATTTACCCCCCTCTCACCCCACTCCAACCCTGATGTACTATTGACTTGGCTGGAGCTGCATTCCCAAATGCAGAAGTCAAGCTATGCCTATGCTTGAGACCTATGATCAAGTTACCCCTTAAACATCTTTGTTAAATTAAATTCATTGAAATCCTTGAGTCTGCTATGCACTTGTCATCACTGATATAGAGAGAAGAAATTTTTTTTAACCTCAGGAAGATTAAACTGCATGAGGTATCTCATGGTAAAAATACATTGAAGATCAGGCCCTTTAGTTTTACTGTGAGGTAAACTCACTGAGGTCAAGCCTGGAGGAGGGACAGGGCTGTTTATCTTGGAGTAAAACTACAATGTCTGGTCTTCACTATGTTTTAACCACATACTAGCACATGCATGTTAGTTACCCAAGGTAAAACAAACACATTTTTCTGCCATGAAAATGAGTCCTATCACTATAAGGCTTGTTCTCCAATTCTTCAGTCATTCTCTTGACTCTTCTCTGAACCCCCTCCAGTTTATCAATGTTCTTCTTGACTCATTAACACTATACCTGGACATCACATTCCTGTTGCAGTCATTCCAGTGCCAAATACAGATGTAATATAACCTCTCTACTTCTACTCAAGTTCCCAGATTAATTAGGAACTAGGCTCACATTTGCTCCACAAACTGTGTGAGTTCTTCTGTGAATCTGAGTTATCACTTTTTCTCCATATTTTTTGAGCACTGGTCCCCCATGGTGCGTGTCGCAAGTATTAAAGTCTCAACATCAGCCTAGCAGGCAGAGTTTCAATTTACCATGAAGCCCCAAAACAAGAAAAGTTCACCTAGTTTTGAGTCTCATTACAAATGTTTCATGGAGCTCTTCTTTACATTGCCTGCTGCGAGTATGGATTAAACTACACCATAAAATATGCCAAGTGCAGTTGGCTAAATGCACCTCTGGTGCAAGTCCACTGATTTTAGTGGGTTTATGCCAGAAATGAACTTGGCCCGGTGTATTTTATGTCTCTATTCTTCTTCATACACTATTCAAGATAATAGCCTATGAGTCCCCAAAGTACTGCAAGAATGTGTGTCCTGAATGCACACTCAAAATAATAGTACACACTTCAATGAAAGATTAATGGATAGACAAGATATCATGTCTGAAGGAACTTTGGATTTCAGAGTACTTAAAATACCTAGGTACAATGAAGCTGATAGCAAAATCTTTTTAGTTTAAATCAGACCATTAATGATATTATCTTTATGTGTTAGTTTCCCATTGTCTGGAGGCCATTTTGAAACAAAGCCCCCTGTTGAAGTTGAGTTGTCCTTGATTGTATCTGCATGAAATATAAACACTTTAACAATTCCTTACCAGTTGGCTTTATACAATACTTGTGGTCTCATTATTTCCCTAATTTCTGCTTTTCAATCAACAGAATAGACAGCGGAGATGCTGATATGTGTCATGAAGGGCTGTGAATTACTATGTGTGAACATCAGGCTATAATTCTGCTGTATTGAGCTGCAGCAAATCTCCACTTCCTGAGCTTTGGCAAAGCCAAGTGCTTGCACATCTCAGGTTGAATACCTTGATTTTCTAAGGACAAAATCCTCAGGTGGGGCAAATCAACATTACTCCATTGAAGTCAATGGAACTATGTCAATTTACACCATGTGGCAAGGCACTGACAGTGCACCAAGAGTTAAGCCATTTATTTGCTACTGTGGCCTCAATTAAAAGGTGATTGGAGCAGCTGGGGGAGTTGGCTGTAGGGTGGCGAGCAAGGAGCAGCTGGTAAGTGCTCACAGCCAAGCCCGATAAAGGCTTATGAAAGCTTGGCAGCAAGATGAGGGAGCTGCAATGGTAGGGGGTAAATGCTCATCTAGTAAAGGAAAACTGCAGTGGAAGGCAAGTTATCCTGATTAGGGGCTGAAGCTGCATGAACTGTTGTTGTACATGGTAGTGGGAAAAACCTGTAAATAAAGAACACAGGTAGAGGCACACCCAGAGGACTGTGTGTGGTTTGTGGGCCTAGAAGACCAAAGAGCAAGGGTGGGGTGAACTTGCTATACACCAGCTTAGAGTTTGGCCCTAAATATCAAGAGTTTCCTCTTTAATTACAGCACCTAACTTCCATCCTTTTACTTTGTGGAGTGCCCTGAAGGTCAGACTCATCCATGCATTGATCCTGCATCTCTAAGCCAGCTCTAGAGACCCTTTGCTGCTTTCTTAAAATTTCCTTATGATTGGCAACTGCTGGACTTGTCTAGTAAGGGGTTTCCCAGAGCAAGGGATGATGCCCATCTTCCTCCTCAGCACATACCTGGCTGAGCTTTGCATTTCTAGACTTGCAGATAGTCCTGCAGGTCCAGGGACAAGGGTGCCAGAGGGGTGACTGTCATTCTTGGCCTACACATCTGGGCTCAGACCCTTGTTTACACTATGTTCTGGCCTTCTGTTAGAAAGGGGTCTGCAACCTGAAACTCTGGACCTGCACGTGGCTCTTTGGCTGCTCCCTTGCCGCTCCAGTTCTCCCCTCGCTGCACCATTGGGGGCCCTGCAGGTGGCCTGTACCAGGGTCTGTCCTTCCCCTCCACAGATGCAAACCTGTAGCAGGTTCCCTGGCCTGGCTCTCAGTTCCCCTTACCAGGAGGTTACACCAATTGCAGCTCTCAAAACACTGGGTTATTGAAGGAATTTAAAAGAATTTCTCATCTTATCTTTTGGGTTGCTAACCCCTGTGCTAGGAAAATGTTCATTATCCAACCTAAATGTTCCTTGTCATACCCTGTCAGAGCAGCCCAAACAGTATCTTCTTTGTTTAGTGTCTGTAACCCCTTAAGGCAACCTCAGGAGATCAAAAATCATCAAACTGGGCCCCAAAATTTTGTGATTTTAAAACCAATCAAGATTGCCTTTTGACTTCTTAAACTCTGCTGTATTCCTCTGCCAATCTGTCTCTGATAGTGTCCAGCTGAAAAGACAACTTTCTATTCACACAGAAAAGCCACTTCTCTCCGTAGCCGCTCACATGGGGATCTTGCTTACCCTCTCCTCGCCGCTAAGATACGGGAACTGCCAGCCTTTTCATATTCCTTCCTTGACCAGGAGCAACACTTCTCTGCCTCCTGCTGTCCCGGGACTTCTCTACTTGGGACCCAGCAAAACCACTTCCCTGTCTTTCCCCTTTCTCATCCCTCCTGCTGACACTGAGTCCTAAGGCTCCTGCCAAGTGCTCTGTTCACATGCCCAGCCCTGGGAGGAGTTTTTTCCTGCATCTTGCCAGTTCTTCCTGCAAGTGCCAAAATCCAGGGAGTCATGAGCAATTTGCAAGAGGGAGCAACACTGCCTTGCCCTGGCTCCTTGGAGGCCCCCCCCACACACACTTCCTGACTGCTGCCCTTAAGTGAGCGTAGTGCCATTTTGTTCCCTCCATATCCTACCTATTGTAGATTCATAGACTCTAATGTCAGAAGGGATCAATATGAGCATCTAGCCTGACTTCCTGAACAATGCTGGCTGCAAAACCTCACCCAACCACTCTTGTAATAAACTTCTCACCTGTGACTGAGTTACTAAAGTCCTCAAATCATGGTCTGAAGACTTTAAAGTACAGAGAATCCACCAGCAAGTGAGCCATGGCCTGTGCTACGGAGGAAGGCAAAAACCCAGAGCCCTTGTCAATCTGCCTGGGGAAAAATTCCTTCCTGAGCCTCGATATGGTGATCAGTTAAACGGGAGCATGTGATTCTCTGATCCACCTCAGGCTTTCCACATAACTTACATTCCTTAAATCAGTCTACAACGTCCCAGTACCTTCTTCCACTCTGTATTCCCATCCACCTTTCGCCTCTTCACAACCCCTGTGCCTAGTCTAGCTCTCTGAACCATGGTCGCAGAGCCAGTGATCTCATCAGAGAAGGCAATCAACTTGGTCAGGCATGACCTGCCATTGGTGAATCCAGGCTAACAGTTCCTCATCACTTTATTCTTTTCCACGTGTTTCAAAATGGGTCTGCAATCACATCAGCCAGCTCCCTCAGCACTGCACCTGGCCCCATGAACTTGTGTATGTCCAGTTTTTCCAAACAGGCCTGAATCTGTTCTTTTACCACCGACTGCGCAGTTCCTCTCCATGCCCTGTGCAGTGGTCTGGGTGCTGACCTTGTCTGTGAAGGCAGGCAACAAAATCCATTCAATAGTTCAGCTTTTTTTAGACCCACCGCCTCCTGGTCTATCTAGGAGGCTTTCCTTTATCAGGCGGTTATTGAACATGTAGAGGCAGGGAACAAATACAGATTGATTTTAATGTAAATTTATAATTTATTCTTTGTGACTTTTGAAGATTTCCATAGTTTTATTATGCTGTGTTATTACCTTTATACTTCCTGACACCTAAGTCAGGGAAACTACATAATTATGAGGCTTTTATATGCATTACTCTTATCTAAAGATAACCAGCAGTGCATTATCAAAATTACCATTCTAAGACCCTGTTTGAAAGTCTGAATATCTTAGGCCAGCAGACACATTGAAGGAAAAAAAAATGCTATTTTGCTGTATTTTCTTATTATACTCTGCCAGGTTCAGTGCCATCTGAAAGAACTCATTCGGCAGAGAA